>JAEMWC010001167.1:65000-102500 GCA_016490735.1 Pachyseris speciosa | reverse complement strand
ATCGCCTGCGTCTGACACGTAACTGTAGCAGACGTACCACTTTCGGATTCTGCCTACTGTGGTTCCCTGATTATAACATTGTACTGTACTCATCAAGTTGATAGGCGTTGCTTTATAGATCATGATAGCGCTCGGCGTCAAATTTCTCTTCTATAACCACGAACATTTTAGGGGCCCCTTTCTCGTATTTACTGTGTTGCTGTTAATATTGTTATAGTCAAAATAAAATTTTAATTCAGTGATTATTTCCACATAAAAACGCTCACTAACTTCCAATAGAGTTTTACTGCACCTCCCTAAAAGTACACCACGGATATTTTATGGGCCTTTTTTCCTCGTGTTTCAGTATTGCGTTGCTGTTAATTGTTACTGTCAATAAAATGTAAATTGAGTAATTATCTGCACATAAAAATGTTATTTATTTACTTCCAGTAGAGTTTTAGGGAAACCTGTGTATAGCGGTCACCCTGTATATAACGGTCACCTGGCTATTTCCCAAGGGTAACCGTTATATACAGGTTTGACTGTATTTGAAATTGGCTTTGTTTTGTCGTTTTTTTGCGATTGAAAATCGGAGGACGAATATCGACGCGGACGGGGTATATATTGCCTGATGCCCGTCCTCCGATTTGCACCACGTGATCCAAAATACGAAGGAAAAAAATTTTTGAAATACATTTAATACCAAAAAAACAGCGATATTACACGACATTTCAAGGTCATCTTGACCTCATTTTCAAGTGATAAATGTAACGCGGGTCGTTTCAAATTTAAATTAAGTGGTTGTTTATAACGTCAGCCAACGAATTAGTGTGCGCACCATTAAATGTCCTAAACAAATACTTTCGCGCGAATTCGGTCTGATTGTGTGTTCAACTTCGGTTTCCTCTCACGGATGAAAAGCATATCGCGTAGTGTAGCTTTCCCTGACATTGAAGAGAAGAGAACTGTTTCAGCGAATTGAAGAACACGGAGCCTCCGTCATTGGCACACATGAGAAAGGTTGCCACGGAATTTGAAACCCCGAGCTTATGAAACAGTTCTCCGTTTTCAAGAAATGTGAGGGAAATCTTGCCTTCTATTATATATCGCGCAAAATGCAAAATATTAGTTGGTGGGTTACTGATCATTCATGAGGTGTCCTGCTTGATGAGTTATTTAATTGGAGTACTGATAGATTAGACAGCCATAAGAACTGATGACCGACAGTAGTCAAATTGCAAGAGATCAAGCTAGTGTTGAAACTGAAAAACTGCTAATCTTGAGCAAAATTTGCCGAAGACGTAAATGCTGAATAAATAACATTGGGTCAACTAACAGAACCTCGACATAATTTTGCCTGTTGCAAGACTTTGAACTTTCAGTGGCCTTACGGTTAAGCCATGAAATGAATGACATCACAAACTTATGAAATCCAGAATGAAGTGGCTTTCAGTGGTTCAGTTGAACAAGCGAAAGGTACACTGTTTAAAAAATATAATCATAAAATGTTATCATGTGAACTGTGGCCATGACTGTTGGTGAACTAGTGACTCATGTACTCACTTGTAAATATCATACATCATAGCTTGAGTTCAGCTCTACAGCTTCTTCTTTTGTATGCAACCTTGGTCCAAGTATAACGTAAGAGTGTGAGAGCAAGAGAAAGAATCACCGCATGAACTACGATGGAACTGTCCGTATTAGGCCCCGTATGTGCTCTTCGGGATCGGATAGTGTTCATCTAAGAACAGACCCCAGGATCTACTGAATGATTATTTTAAATTGTAAAAGTGATTGAAAACTGACTGTCAGGTACGTAGCCTCCCTAAATGGAATTTCGCTATATGAAGCGCGTAGTTCAAAGAGTGAAAATCATGATCGCGGCATTGTCGAAACTTTAATTCTTCAACTGGAATCATCCCGTTTAATGATGACATTGATAGCTTCTTGAGATTCAGAGGTAGCCCGAACGACCAGCAAATGTTCCTTAAAACATTTACAGGAAAATACCAAACCGTCTATCATTAAAAGTTCACTCCTTGCAGAAAAGCATGCACGTGGGCACAGCATGATCGCTTGGTTGGAGGCATACACTGCTAAGGCACAGAAGACTTTTGTTTGTTGGGTCAGTGAGCGTGCGTCATCCCACAATTAAGTGCGCATTGTTGAACGTAATAACTTTGGAGACAACAACTGGCGCCATGTTGCACTGTGCATTCCGTAAAAGTGCCCCTAACCCCAAAACATTTTTTTTTGCTTAAATAAATCTTTGAACCTGTTTGAAATGCATTGTGCGCCTTTAGGCGCCTTTTTAAACCAAATCTTGACTTTTTATAGGCTGTAAAAGTTATGAAACCTACCCATCATCTGTCCCCCGACCGAGCTAGTAAGGGGCATGGGTCTAGTCCTGGTTTGACATCACAAACTGCTTTGCATGCATGTTTACAAAGACTTAATGCAATGCAAATCATTTTGTGACGTCAAACCAGGACTAGAACCATGCCCTTTACTAGCTCGGTCGTGAGACAGATGATGGCTAGATTTCATAACTTTTACAGCCTATAAAAAGTCAAGATTTGGTTTATAAAGGCGCAATGCGTTTTGAACAGGTGCAAAGATTTATTTAAGCGAAAAAATTTTGGGGGGTTATGGGCACTGTAAATATATCAGCGTCCTTTCTGAAGGAGTTTACCAAGGGTGTAAATTGGATGAAAAATCATCTGTCCAAAGAATGTTATTCCAGCAGAAATACACGCAAAATATCTCTGTTAGACGCCATACTCTGTTACGGGTCACAAGACTCTTAAATGTTAGGTCACTAATAATGAGGCACTAGCGTCTTCCTCTTTTCTTTTTTAAACAAATTAAAAGAAAGCTAAACAGTCCTTGATAGAAGGAGACAAAGTATTAACGTTTACTAAAAGTAAAATAACATTTCTTTCTGGCTGCAAGTAGGCGACTGAGTTGACTAAAACTGGTGACTCACTATTTAGAAAACTCGCAACTTATTCTGGGATATTAACTCAAAAGCCGATTTACACAGGATCCATTTTTATAAATCAGTTAATATTGTGCGGGGTGAACTGATAATAAGTCGGCAATGCAGCGTCAAATGTCTGACCATGGCCGAAAATTTCGGACATTTGAGCCCGCACGGTAGTAACGGCTTTCCCAATCAATAATTATCAAAAATGGCTTGCGAAACAATCTCGTACCCAGAGTCCTCAGGCTCTTTGGCCAGCGGTTAGTCGCCAGGAGAGACTCTGGGATAGTGGAAAAAAGTCAAATTTTTTCAATGGCTGGCCCGTAACGGCTTTGTTTGTTTTACCCCAGATTTTCTAGGAAAATGACGGTCCATTATCCCAGAGTCTCTCCGGGCATCCACCCGCTGACCAAATAGCCCGAGGACTCTGGGTACGAGATTGCGCGCGAAATTACAAAGCGATGGAATTACGGAAAACACAAGCACAAGTAATACCGTTTTTCTGTTTGCCAAAATCGAGTGTTATTCAAAGACATTTCAGCGATATTGTAGTTAAAAAATATACCAGAAAAACGATTTCCATACCTTTCTTTCGGAAGGATGTCAATTTGCATCTTCAGCTCCAGTCAAAACATTATAAATCAGTGAAAAAAGAAGCGAAGACAATATATTTGCTAGCAAATAATCAGAAATCTAAAGTCGTTATGTAAGTTGCCAAAATCGAGTCAAAAAATGCAGTTAGATCGCTATTTTCAGAATAAAACGCAGATCTTCAGCTTGTAAATGTACCTTTCTTTTCGGCTGCTAAAAACCGTACAGAATGAAATAAGGCCACGGGAAGGTCGACATGTCACGCAGATACACGTCCGTTCCATGAAGAAGAAGAAGAAGAAGAAGAAGAAGAAGAAGAAGAAGAAGAAGAAGAAGAAGAAGAAGAAGAAGAAGAAGAAGAAGACAACGAAGTCTCGCTCTTAGCACCGTATTCTCGCACGCAAAACCTGCATGTTTGGTATCATAAACAACGTAATCCTCGAGGAGATTCAAGAAAATAAACCCGCTCCATTTCCATGATAAAAAAGAAGTAAAGCTGCGATATACAATACATATAAACCGGAAGTTCGTGCTCTGAGTTCAACAAGCGATATCTCGGCCAAATGTCCCTCGACAGGCATCGTTCGATAGCTTTTTTCGTAGATTTTGTCCGCCATTGCTCGTTTTGGCAATACCTTCAGCCAGCGGCATTCATTTGACCATAAACATATTTGTATTTCACCCCTCGATCCGTCCTAAAAATATGAGCCCGGAGGTCACAGCTCAAACCAGCGATTAAGACCATTACGCGACAACGTGAATGTAAGTCAAGCGAGATGTGATGTCTGAGATTTCTGGCCATGCGAAACGTGCCGACAAATATTGGCAGTCGCGAGTTAGATGCGTCAAGTGTGTAATCAATGAAGGAAACCGCTGACAGCGCCCTGGAGTTTAAGCGCCTCATAGAGTCTCTGACGTGTAATTTAAACTTGAAGTGCTCCGTCCACTCTGCAAAGAGAAGGAAATAATTAATGCTGCTTGTAGCTATATACCGGGGGGAAGGGGAGGGTGAGGAGCTTATAGCATCGATTGCTTACGTGAGTTGGCGTAACCTGGCAACGAGATTTACACAGCCATGTTTTCGAAATTTCAATCACGGGCTCTTGCCATCCTACAAAATTTTTGCGAAATCTTCCAAGAACAGTTAGAAAAAAAAAACTATCACATTATAAAAGCAAGAAACAAATCATCGTTTTTACAGCCACTGCTTCAGCGCTTAAGTTACGTTGTCATTCACTTCACTGCTGAAACATAAACGCTGGATAAACATTGAGTCAGCTAACAGAACCCCACCTCTCAGCGTATTGTGAGGCACTGAAGTATAACCACAAAGTTTTCGTCACCGAATCTATTTTGCACCCAACAATCCATACACCCTTTTCATAATGGCGCCCGACAAATCTATCTTTTATTCTTATGATAATGAGGCCTACTAGCCTCGTCAGCATGTGCAAAATTTCAATAGAATTTTTTCATTACAGTGAGGTTAGTAAGGCTAATTAACACATGTATAAAAGAATAATTAAAATCGTCCGCCATTATGAAAAAGGTCTTTGGAAGATTTTATAACTTCCATTCTAACAACAACGCCTCTCAGCCAAGAAGAGGCTCGCTTAGCTTTAGCCGTGTGAAAAGCTGGCGCTGGAATAATACGGCGCCAGTTGAAGCGCTTGCTACACAAACTATCTTGGCGTTTGAGGCAAAAGTTGTGAATGACAGTAACTTTAATTGTTTAAGCAGTTAACCAGACATGCTCAGTACTTTGAAATCCGAGGGCCCTAATGCATAAATATTCTTTTAGACTTTATAGGTTAATTGATCAATGGAATACACAAATTCCTTTATAGAACACTGAAGAACAGGTCGATACAGATCTCGCACATTGTTTAGTTGAAAAAGTCAGAGAACAACGAGTTATCTTTTCCCGGATCCCCCAGATAACCATTCAGTTTCATTTCAAGGTATCTCGGTTCATCTGCAGGTAGTTTTACAGTATGATAGAGAGTTTCTAAAATGCAAATAAAATCACAGCATGTGAACTGCGGCCAACTCCTGCTAAACCAGTTTGTATTCGTGCAATCACCTGTGTCTGTTGCTAATTATAAGCCTACCTACACTCGTCAACACTATGAGGACCCTTCTTATGATATAAAGATCACCCGTTCAGCTAATTTTTCACGGTCAGAAACATAGCTTTGTTTTATGGAAGCAATACACAAAAAGAAAAAAAATTGCCGGGCGGGTAATTATTTGATACAAAAATTGCTTTTCAGCCGTAAAAACATGCAAAACATATTGGTTGAACGCAGAATCTGTTACGGGTCACAAGACGTTTGCTAGTTGGATCAGATATGGCTTTTTAATTATGATCTTTTGGCATCCTGTTTTGCTTTTGGAACAAAGAAATTTTTTCAGTTTTTTAAAGAAAAACACAAGGTGTTAGCACTAATAGAAAGGTTGGGAAAATTTGTTATGTTACTCTGTATTTTCTTCGATCATGCGAGGAATAGGCGCGCGAGTTTGAAAACTTTCGCGTGAAAGAGATTTAGTGCGTAGTAAATTGGCGGTTATCTCTATTGACAAGGAAGGTATAAAGTCAAGATATGAAGCGCTGAATATTGGACTTTGAAATGCTGATAAAAGCGAAAAGTAACGCTTTTTGAGACCACGGTATATATGTTCGATAATATCGGTCTCCGAAGGAATGTTTAAAAGCTTGTTAAGCATGTTTATTGAGAAGTATATCCCAGTAACTGAACAAAACTTCACACGAGAAAAAGGTTATGTTACTGTGCTTCTTAAGTAAACGGACTCATCTAAAAACATAGATGATTAGCCAATAGATCAAACTTCAGGCGCAGCACTGTGGTTCTTGCTGTTGAGATAAATTCTTCCCTTATAAATCATTAACGCTGATGCCAACTCTTATGGCTGAGGCACTGGACTATAACCCCAAGTTCTTTGTTTTGAAATGTAATTAATGGGCAGCAGTTTCTGGAATTTTTTCCTGCATAGCAAACAACGCCCTCGCTCAGGTTAATAGCTTTGCATTTCATAAGCAGTAGCAGTGTGAATTTTGGCTCTGTTAGTAGTCATGTCTTCGATAGTAACTGCCGTGTTTAAAGCCACTATCGGCTTACTCGTAAATAAAGGAAGGGACAAGGCAGCTGAGAAACTGAAAGATGGCGACGTAACAGACCAGAGATTCCGGGGATTGATCGTGCGTGAGATTGACGATATTAAGTCAAAGTTAGACGGGTTAGCAAGAAAAGATTTGTTAGCAAGCATCAGTTTCTTTAAGGAAGGAATCGAGCTGTTGTATGAAGTCTTCAATAAGACAAGATCCAGAAGCGAATACGGCACGGCAACAACACAAGGGGCTGCTGGAATAGCTGGTGCTGAGGCAGTTTCCCTCGCTAAAGGAATGAAAAAGATGGATCTTACGGATTTGGATGAGTCAGGTGTGAGAGTCCTTTCCAATGCCAAAAAGAGATTCGAAGATGCTCGAAGGAAAGCGACAGAGGCGTTTAATAATGAAGCTTTGGAACTTTCTGATCGCGTACTTGCTATGCAATGTCGAGTGATGGCGACAATACTGGAGACAGTAGATAATCCCGAAGACGCATTAGCAGCGTGCAGAGTGTGCATTGAAGAACTGCACAGCCTGTCAGCTGTTAAGGATTGTTTCACTGTCGAGCTGAAGAAAGGTCTCTGGGCTCGCTTTAGTAAAGATGAGCGCAGAGCACTGATTTCCTCCACTTGTCATGTGAATCGCGTTATCTACGATGTTATGTTGCTGGTCTGTTTTGGTAACAACCAGCTGTCCGGTAACAACTGGCCTTGTATTGACACCGGAAAAGAGAAAATCGATCCACTCCGTGACGACAGAGTTGCTACAGTGCTGCAGAAACAAGGTATGAAGGAATGCAGTGTACCGTGGTCATTTGGTCAGGAGGGTAAAAGAGAACACGAGCTGAAGGAGCTGAAGGCTATGGCTACTAGAAAGGATGGTCAGTTTGTTATAGCAGACAATGAGGAAAACACTATCAAGGTGTTTGACTTCAGCGGACATTTTATTCTAAAGATCAGTCCAAACGCTGACGATGGTGAAACAAAGTTAGTCAGTGTTTGCAATGTCGCCACTGACGAGGAGGGCAATATTTATGCACTGGTCTGGCTGACGGAGACTGGGTCCGAGAGAGAAGAGACAAGGTTGACTCGTTATGTGCTGGTTTTCAACAGCGCTGGGAAACAGCTGCGAAAGTTTCCTGTGAAGGGGAGCGGGGACTGGGGCAGACTGACAGTAAGCAGGAGTAAAGTGCTGGTGACATCATGGCGCAGAGGGGTTGCTGTCTATGAACTTGATGGAGGATATGTTCGTTGCATTGGAGAGGAGGAGTTGAAGGATGCAAAAGATATCACTGCTGGTCCTGATGGCCGGGTACTGGTACTGGACGGGGATGATCAGTGCATCCACGTATTCACCGAGGATGGTCAGCAGCTGAATAAATTCAGTGTTCAGACCGAAGAAGCTGTCTATGATCGTGTTGCCTGCCACCCAGGAGGGGAACATGTCATCGTCGCTGGTCATGAACGAGAAACACACCGCCTGTGTGTGGCAGTATACACTAAAGATGGCGAGTGTCAGCGAACAGTGAAACTCGACAAAAGAGTACGGATAAAAGGGATTGCGGTGAGCATGGAAGGTCGCATTTGTGTTGGGTATTATTTTCGAGAAGTCATTGTGCTGTGAAACTATTTAGGAACACAGCTCAACATTTTTAATGAATACTTTCATAATTGCAAAATAAGTTAAGGACATCAGAAAATTCATAATCTTAAATAACATAGAAAGTGTAGGTGTTTGTCTTTTGGGGTCCCAAGTGTTTTCATCATGCGAGCAGTTTTATATCAGTCTTAAATATAAGATACTTACAGCTTACAGGCACAATATCCATTAGTGTAGTGTTTTTGCAAAGGAATTGCTATTTTAGAGTCTTACCACTGTTTTTTTTTTAATTATTTACCAATGCATTTAAGCTGGTGATGCTTTTACAAATATTATTTTAATTTTTTCTTCTGTTTTGTTCTTCTGTTTTGTTCTTCTGTTTTGTTCTTCTGTTTTGTTCTCCTGATTAACTCATGATAAGCTCACATGATTTGTGTGACCAAGAAAAGCTTTATTCTTCCCAAACCATTTCAAGTGTTTCTGGAATGTTTATTTTATTGCTACCAAATAACAATGCTGCTCTAATATTCAGAACTGAAGAAAACCTTGAAAACAATCTTGTGTTCTGTTTGTCCACTCTATGGAGCTGAACCTATGTCTTGTTACTGTAATGAGGCAAACCTTTTCAAACTCTTTTTTATTAGCTAATAAATAAAAGGATTAAAAGAACGTTCTAAGAAATGATAAGTTGAAAAACCAATAAACAAACTGTTGATTTACTGGGAACATTTTGCATGTCATGTGTATGTATTTCTTTGACAGACTAGTTTTCTACCAGGTGATAAGTTAAGCATTGAGAAAGCGTCAAGGGTGGTAGATAAACTTACATGTAATTTTATGAAATAGTTAATAATTGATTATGAAGTTTTGACATTAAGAAGTACAGGAAGGTGAACAGCTTGCTTACTGGAGGCAACTGCAGTCTTTTAAAAAATTAATTTCTTGCAAAAGTTGATAAGTCTACCGGTCTTCAATTTTTTTCTGTTGAAAAAGCCTTCAAATTGCAAAACAGTAGCAAAGCTGAAAGATACAAAATTAATGTAGACACTAACCTTTTAGTTTTGAGCAATATAATTGTACATTAATATGTATAGTAATCATTTTATGAATTTTGCTTTTTTATTTCCATGTTGGTTGTGATAAAGTGTATTTTCAAAACAACTGATGGGAGTTGATGCATGTGAATCAAGTATGTTATACTTCATTAACATTTAATTTCATATTTATACATTTTATAAACTTGTAGTGAGTGGTGCTTTTAATGAAATATACTCTGTAGGAAAAAATCATTGGCTGAAGTACTGTGAGACCATGCAGGGATCTCATTTTTCTTGAAAGAACGATCACAGTTATTTCTGTGTGTGATGTAACTGCCAGCCTTAATTTAGTAACGTTTTCAAGTACTTTACAACAGTACTGTCATATTTGTACCAAGCTATATATGCAAAGAGTGTAATAAATGGGTTTAATTCTGTATAATTTTCTCGTTTGATTTTTTTATATAACTTGGTGTCAATTTGTTCAAGTGAGTTTGGGAAAACTCTTGTAATAAGTGTTTGTTTGAGGTCTGATTAGCACTCAAATTCTCCCAAACCTCAATCTTGCACAAGCCCCATGTGATGGAAAAGAGTAGGTTTGCTGAGCTGTGGTCTGTCTCAACACATATCTCAGGATTGGGTGGAATCTGGGTGATGGGCTGATTACCAGTTCCCAGTGAGCCTCTGGTGGCCATAGAAACCTGGGAAGCAGCTGCATGCACCTCTGTGGCACGGAAGGCTGAGGTACGTGATTTACAGAATTACCGATAATTGTCAAAATGGTAGTAGTTCTTAAATATGTGTTTTGAGGACTGTTCTTTAACAAAAAAAGATGTAAAAATCTATGAAAATTTGATCATGTTCACTGTGAGTGGAACTCCAGTTTATGGACAGCTTAATAAATACACCTGCTAATTGTGGAGGTTTTATTTGTGCTGACAAATAGCTCAATGTATTTTGTCTTGTATTAATATTGCCAAAGGTCAGTATGGGCAATGGACACTTCATTGACCTGAGTGGCACACTTTCATACAAAGTTAATAATGCTTCAACCCAATACACACACTGGTTATCTGTGTACTGTTACTGTACATGTACTTTCATTTGGCACAAGTACGTGCTAATTGAAGATAACCCTGCTTAAATATGAAAGCAAACCAAAAGTATCAGTGCAGAGCAATGACATGTAGTGTTAAATAGAATGACCAATGATGTAGCTGTTGTGTTTGAAATGTTTAAAGAACATTAAGTTTTGAAGAAGGTGAAACCACCTTATGCTTCTAAGACATGGCAATAGTAAAGTGCCTAAATGAAGATTTTTGGACTAAAACTGTTTGAAAGGCCAGTTGATTAGTGCAGTTAAAAGATGAAAGGAATCTACCAATCAGAAACCAATGATCACCAATATTCAAATGATTTTGTCCACAGACTCAAAACCAAGAACCACCTTGCACAGCATGATAAAATTATCTGTAAATTTTATTCAAGCACTCAAAGAAGAGAAACAGCCTTAAAGAGCACAATAAAGAGTATGACACAAATAACTGATTAGATGGTTTGATTAAAAAATGAATTTAGCCATAGAAATTGTACATATTTATGTGGCTTAAGCCACATAAATTTAGCCAGACACTAAAAAATAAATTGGAATAAACCTGCAGAACAGCCTTACAGAACATAATTTAATAGTATGACAGAAGCTTTCAATTTGAATTTGATTATGGAAATACCCTTGCGAAATAAATTCCCAGAGAACTTGGAATTCCTAGGAATTCCCAGCAATTCCAAGACATGCAAATGAAGATAATTTCCCAACCTGGGAATTTTTGAGAATTTCTAGGAATGGGTAATTACACTACTGGGAATTATTGGGAATTCCTAGGAATTTCCAATAATTCCCAGACATGCAAATTAGGACAGCTTCACAAGCTGAGAATATTTGAGAATGTCTTGGAATGGTTACTTGCACTACTGGGAATTATAAGGAATCCTAGGAATTCTCAGTAATTCCACAAGTAATAATATTTTACAAATGTGTGGGAATTTCTGATAATTTTGTGAATGGTAAATTTTGGGTGAAATGTGTGTGCACATGTTCCAAGACCTCAGTTAGAAAAAGACCACGAATTGTTGACATGCTTTCATGTCAATCAGAGACAAACTGATGAAGAGGCTAAAGTGGTACATTTAAAGCACTTAAACAGCCACAATTTATCAAAAATCTTACCAATAAAGTAAATTTGCAACTTCAAAAGCTTTATTACTCTGATAGCTAAGTTGTAAAAAAGGGAAATAATTTATATTATATAACTTACGAAAGTTATGCCCTATTATAAATTTTTGAATCCAAGAGAGAATCATGCTGGAAATTGAAAAATACACCATTCTGTCATATTCTACAGTTCTTTCTCTCATCAACTGAATACTCCATTTTGTAGAATTTCATCATCAGATGTTGTTCCAATCAAACAAACAATGGTGACTTAAAACATGCCTTAATGTACACCTGGTACATGTATTTACTTTAGACCAGCATTCATTATTACCAGCAACAATAATCAGTCTTCTAGACAGCCCTTATTTTTCATGAATAAACCAAACTGCTAGATGTGCTTAACTTAATATTACTGTAGTCTATGGTGAACCATTTCACCTGACCAGATGTCAGTCTTAATAAGCCTAATTTAGCATTCTATAGCTACATGCTATGGTAACATTGTGTCCCCTTGACTGTCTCAGCCGCACACTCCATTGAAGTTTGGTAGGCGTACAAGGCATGGTTGGTCACAGTTGCCTTCCAAAAAGAACACTTTTTCTCTTATTTCAGTAACTTCTGTCAGTTGAAGTTCAGCTTGCAAACTAAAGAAGCAAGTTACATGATAGAAGCAATAAGTATTATACAACACCTACAGTGTATCTTAAATAACATATGCTCAGTTTTGACCTGATTACTACAACTGTTAGGAATTACCCCTTCAACAGACATTCTCACCCATTCAAACATGCAAGTTGCCAAGATAATATTAATAGTAAATCTATTTAAATAGTTAAATACACAAAAAAACAATTATTATTAGAAGAATGAAGCCTAGTTTAATGAGACACCTGTGTGTAATAATTTACAAATACAGTAAATGTTTGTAATTTTATTGTTCAATACAAGGCTTTGCTCTAAGAAAACATTTTGGGGTCCAAAACTCTAAACCTTTGAAATACAGGGTTCCCAGCACTTAAATTTTGTGCAAAACCTAAGAATTCCCTGTCATCCAAAGGTGAAAGTCGCCAGGGGCTACTGGGCACAGCTAAAGCACAGCCCTGCAATATACAAATGCCGTCAACTGTGTAATGACCAAACCCTGAAGAAATTAGTAAAAGGCAACTACTTTCAATAATGAACATACACTGTACTATTTTATTACCTTTGGGGTCTCATTCGTAGCACATGACAACCAGCATCGTCAAAAAAGAATGGTCTATCAAGATCAGGCTCTATTTCTTTGTAGGCAACAAGTGTTCTTCCTGTCTTCTTGTTCCAGACGAAGAAATTGATTTCTCCCACTTTCCCATCTGACAGTAACACCACAGAAGCTTATTTTCTCTTCACCATCCTTGTGTACTCCTTGCTGAAGAACACTTGCCCTTTCTTGACAATCCTTAACACCTTGAAGCTGTCAGGGCCACACTTGCGTAAAACAGTTTCCATCAAACTTGCTGGTACTCCTGATAGGTTTTTTACTCCTCCTGCAATCTGGCAGTCTTTGGCCTCTTTAAGGTTCTTTAACCTGTAGAGCAAGAGCAGCTAAACAATGACAAAAAGGAATTGCTGTGGTGTAAACAAGCATGTCACAAACCCCCATAATTTTTAGTTGACAACTAAGTACAGTCCAACCTTGATCATCTGGACTTTTCGATTCTCTGGACTATTTATTCGGGTCCCAGATCTTTCATGAACATTAACAAGATACAATGAAGATTCCTAGAAACTATCATTATGAATTATTTTTAATTTAGATTATTAGGTATAGTTTATGGTTATATATAAAAGGTTTGTTTCCTTACAAAGAGCAAAATTATTGTTTTAGACCAAAGTTTGTGCATGAAGTTCAATTCTATGCTACAGTACGCCACTGTATTAAATTCTGATTTACAAATTATTCCAGTTCCGTCTTTTCTCATTTTAATTAATATTCATATTTTCAATTATCTGGACACTTGATTATCCGGACTATTTACTCCAGTCCCAGCAAGTCTGGATAATTGAGGTTCTGACTGTAAACTAAGTGAATATTCAGCTCTGCCATATTGATTCAGTTTGAAGCTAAGTCCAATTAGTAAAATATAAGTTCAACATTTCACTAACTTAAGAGTACTTATTCCATTTTAAGTGTCTAATGAATCCTTGAATTATAACTCCCTTGACAGAGTTGATGTATATGCAACAGTAAGTATTGTTGGAGGTAGTTCCTATTCTTTACTTAGCAAACGAAAATACTTGTAGCACAAGAGGAAAATATTGTTACCCTCTTTTGCTGATCAGCATCCTTGCTATAAAATCCTTGGTTGTTCCATCTGGCAGTAGCTCAACTTCATTTATGAGACGACTCTGCGCATGCAACCTCCAAATCAACTGGAATTACACAATACAAAGAAGTCATGATAGTAAATAATATTCTAATAACTGACTTTCTACGTGTACCCTTGCTTCTAGATACACTGCCCTGGTGAAAAACCTCACAGGATCTTTGAGGATCTTTAAAGATCTTCAAAGACCTGTCAAAGATCCTTAAAGATGAGGATCCTGTAAAGATCTTTGTAGGATCTTTGAAAGATCTTCAAAGATCTTCAGATGCTAAGACTACTTGCAAAGATCTTTGATGACATTTCGAGGATCTTGTGAGGATCTTGCAAAGATCCTAGTGAAAATCAGTATAAGGATCTTGGCAAAGATCAATAAAGATCCTATGAGGATCTTAAAAAGATCCTTATTGTGATCTTGAAAAGATCTTTATCAGGATCCTTGAAGATCCTCAAAGATTCTTTGAGGATCCTTCAAAGATCTTAAAAGGATCTTTAGAGTGATCTTTAAAAGATCTTTATCAGGATCCTTGAAGATCCTCAAAGATTCTTTGAGGATCCTTCAAAGATCTTAAAAGGATCTTTAGAGTGATCTTTAAAAGATCTTTATCAGGATCCTTGAAGATCCTCAAAGATTCTTTGAGGTTTCTTCAAAGATCTTAAAAGGATCTTTAGAGTGATCTTTAAAAGATCTTTATCAGGATCCTTAAAGATCTTACCAGGATCCTTCAAAGATCTTAAGAGGATCTTTAGAGTGATTCTGGAAAGATCTTTATCAAGATCCTTGAAGATCTTACGAGGATCGTTCCAAGATCTTTAACCGATCTTTAGCATGATCTTCATAGGATCTTTAAAGATCTTCAAGGATTTTAATAAAGAGCTTTGAAAGGTCTTTATGTTAATTAATTTCCAAAATGTTTCTAGGAATTCTCAGAAATTCCCAGAAATTCCAAACAATGCAAATCACACACAGATGAATTTGGTTAGGAATTGCTGGGAATTTTTGGGAATGGTTTGTACATGTTTAGAATTCCTAGGAATTCCCAAGATTCTAAATAAACGAAGCTTAGAATGTCTGAGAATTTTTAAGAATGTTCACTTTGTAACACAGTAATGGCTTGGAAAAGCATGGAATTTCTAGGAATTTCTGGGAAGTCAGTGATCAGAGGCCTACAAAGTAATGTAAATCACTGACTGGGTATAGAAGGAAGTAAGTCATGCTCCACTACCCACATTTTACCTTTTCCTTACATCAATATGCTTGTTTATTCCATGCCAGAAGATCAATCAATTCATGTACTCAGAAGTTTGTTTTTATAATGCAAGCACTACTTTTTACAAGAGGGCAATTTCCACTGAGTTAATTGATCCAGAAATTAACTTCTGCTCTCTTTTGCACGACACATGTTCTCTTAAATTGAGAAAGAAAACTCAAACCAGCAGCCATTTTGAATTGCAAGAGAGACTGGGAATGAATGAGCCGTTTTGGTCAGCAGTCACTGAACTCAGGGCTCATACATGAAGTACCTACGCAGAATAAAACCGTTGCTTTATTCTGGCGGATTTTCACGTTGTTCAAAGCACATCTCTCCCAATTTTCCTTTGTTTTAAGCTTAAAATGATGTCTCAAAACACTACAAAGCAGAAGAATGATCTTTTGAAACAGGTAAGCTTTAGTTAAAAGCAAATTATATTAATTTTGATGAACGATTGACTTCAAATGTTTGACTGAAGATCGACCATGTGCTTTTTTCCTCGAACTGCAAGCTAATTTCAGACCGTTTAAATGTACTAAGAGCTCTGTAACCTTCCCATGGCATAATAGGACCTTTTTTAAAGGAAAAGCAAGTCTTTAAGTTCAACTGGACAATTTTGACTCGATCTCTTTTATAATGACTGTAGATTGCGTGTCTTGGTTGTTTGTGTTGTTGATTTCTGTCAGTGTATTTAAAATAAAGTTGAAGATCAGTCATGGAGTATTTCACATTGTAAACTGTTCCTATAAATTACGGAATAATACAGATCACTGAATACAGTGATCTCTTGGCAGACTAATTTTAACCTCACAGTTTTTTTTATGCAGATGCTTAACGCTCACAGTTGTTATGAGGGCTCAGGACTCGTCCTCTCAAGCCTAGGCACCAAATGTTTCCCGTCAAGCTTAATAGTCTTTAGGACTTCACATTTAAATAACTGTAGCTGTTATCTCTTAACTGCTTAAGTTTGTTGTGATAATTATGTGAGTGTAGAAATAGAATTTGTAGATTCTGAGTTTAAGACAAAATTCTCTTGATCTGAACTGTGATGGATCCATTTAAAGACCCATGTTCATCCGAGAGGCCTTGCGCGGGTTTGTTATTGTTTTTAACCGTCTCTGTTTTTCATTCTTGCGATCTGGTTGGTTTACCAGATTCTCCCACTGAGTTCCAGTGGCATGACTCATAACAATGAAATGAGAATTGATTTATTATTCTATATTCCTGTGATTTGAATCTTTTTGTGTCTGAGAAAGAAATCAGTTCCTCCAAAAACGCTGCAAATAAGTGTGGTTCATCATGTAAAACTTTCAGCGACTGAGGAAGCGAGGGAAGTCAGTCGTTTCGCTTGCATTTACTAGTATGGCTAACCAAAAGCTACACGGTAAAGGATTCCCAATAATTAAATAAGTTATGCCGCCTTGAATACACCTAGTCCACATATTTAATTTTAGTGCTCTATAAGGCTTACCTTATCATTATAGAAATTGCTGGGAAGAGAAACAAACAGCGTTTGACTTGATGGATGCTCATTTATCGGATACAAAACCACGATTGAGTCTGGTTCATTTGCAGATAAATTAGAACCGCATGATCAAAATATTCACCAAGGTCGGACATCAGTTGAAATCTGGCATATCACTACGACAGATTCAAGTTCGGAGGTACCAGATCATCCCTTTTCTTTGCTTAAAAATACTAGCTAAGCAAAGTCTGAGATGGGCATCTTCCTTCTGGTTAACACTGTACAGCACTGTCAACTTCGAGATCAGAGGTCATTTCAAATGGCAGCAACCATATGCATGTATCAACAAAGTAACGGGACAAAAGTCACATTTTGCCAGGAAAATTACGAAACAAATTCAAGGAGACAACAGCCTGACAATGGAAGACAATATTCCAACACGTTTGTGCAGAATTACCTTCAGGTTGACCCCAAACTAAACGGATTTTTAACAAGAGCCCGCCAGCAAGTAATTTCACATTACTCGAAGTTCAACAACACTAGCTACCTACAAGGTCTTTTCCTCACTGCTACGACGACTGTTGTTGACGCAAACGAAGAGAGAGGATGTTAAGAAAACCACAACACGAAAAATAGCGATACTCGGGGAGATAAGCCGGACGAACAAGGATTATTTTCGCAAAATAGCGCTCACTGGTGATTTGCGTATTTTCCGTCTTTGTGAAATTCAGTGTGGTGTGCAATGCGTCTTGGATGAACATGGGTCTTTAAACTTACTATAATAATATTACAATTTCTCTTACCTTTTTTGCAAATGTGCACTACATGTATCTGAAATTTTACTATAACAATGCAGACGATAAAAAACTAACCAATTTCTGTTGTTTATTGGTGTTTTGGGAGCAATGTCACTTGTTGTTTCTACCCCTTGGAAGGCCTAAACAATACTCTGGAAGTAACTTATCAAAAACTTTACTTAACATGTATCTGTCTGGGGGTATTTTTTTGCATTAAAGTTATTTTAAACCTATTTTTTGCATTCATTAGCTCTATTAGGTACTATATTTTAAAACCCTATTTGACTGTTTAAGGCTATCTTCAGTTCTTCAGTTCTTTATTTTTCTAATAAATACATTCAGATACCTGAGAGATCTTTTGTTTTAGTTCTGAGGTTGTATTACTGTAGAATTCAATCAATTCTTTGGAATTCTTTGGAATTCTAATATTAAGTTTGGCTAAAGGTAAAAAAATTCCAAGGAATTCCTAGCACATCAAAATAATGATAGTTGCGACTATTTTTGTGATTTTGGGAAGTTCAAAGTAGTACAAAGTCTTGCAAAGGTTTATCCAAGATCCCTGAAGATCTTTAGCAAGATTATTTAAGTTCCTTTAAGATCTTGGCAAGATCCACAAAAGATCCTTTAAGATCCTTGAAGATCTTTGGCAAAGTTATTGAAGATCCTCAAAGATCTGGGCAAGATCTGCGAAGGGTCCTTGAAGATCCTCAAAGATCTTCAAAGGATCCTTAAAGATCCTTAAAGGTCTTTGGTAAGGTTATTGAAGATCCTCAAAGATCTGGCCAAGATCTGCAAAGGATCCTTGTAGATCCTCAAAGATCTTGGCAAGATCTGCAAAGGATCCTTAATGATCTTTGGCAAGATTATTGAAGATCCTTAAAGATCTTGGCAAGATCTGCAAAGGATCCTTAAAGATCTTTGAAGATCCTTAAAGATCTTGCCAAGATCTTCAAAGATCTTGGCAAGAAAGTTGAGGATCCTTAAGGATCTTGGCAAGGATCTTTGAGGATCCTCAAAGATCTTGGCAAGAATTTTTGAGGATCTTCATTAGGATCCTCAAAGATCTTCATGATCTTTGAAGATCCTTAAAAGATTTTCACCAGGGTGTACCTAGAAACAGTGATTGGCATTTGACCATCTGACAACACTGATATCATGAAGTAACAAAGTATAACCTTACACTTAAAATATTGTTTGGGAGAAAAATCAGGTGTTGATAGGAATATTTCTTGGTTGAGAAAGAAGTGTAAGCTAATGCTTGATCAAAGCTTCAAGCTATCAGATGAATTTTTAGCTTCCAAGTGAATTGACTTGGTTATGGCAAGGCATGTACAAGTCAGGCAATACAAATAAGCTAACCCAGCTTATACAGTTAGCATGGGCCGCATAAATTTGCTTACATGTACTTTATACAGTATGTGGTCTTCCACCTGTTGCTTACCTGCCTACAAACATTACCAGTGCCATGGCAAAAATCCATTAACGTTCCATTCATATCTTCAAAGCCAAAGGTCGACCAAGCCCAAAGTGGCCCCCAGCCTTCAACATAATCCACCAGATGGGCACCAGCATTGTGCACATTTAGGCCACAACTTCCATCTCCTGCAACAAGAAGTTCACACCATATACATGTATCAATATCATAAGTCTAATAATTACCAATCAATTTGTAACAGAACAAATGCCAAGTACTGCTGAGAATATAACCGGAAAAACAAACTTGAACCGAGTCAATTTTAGACTTTGCCATCAACTAAGTAAACTGCAATCAGTTTGTTATGAGCCATATTTAAATATATAATTATGACAGTCAATATTAGAGATAGCTCATACTGAACGAAACCAGCTACATACATAAAGGAGGTTAGTTTTGAAACTTTGTTGCTTCGTCGGTGGGGAAGTGAAATACAAACATTTGGTTTATTAACACAGTTGATAATGCAAACTTACCACCATAAAGAGATTTTAAAAAGCTGGCATTTTCAGTGTTAGCCCTGGTGAGGTCAATCAATGATCTGTTCACCTTATAAAGGTATTGCTTTATACCCTTTCTTACCATATAATTTTTGTGTTTTATTGGCATGGCACAAGACTGAAATAATATAATATTGTTATTGTTACAAGTTGACAGAGTCATTATGTAAAAGAGAAACAAAAACCATGGATAACATAGTTTCCGACTACACATAGGTGACTTAGTCAAGTCAATCATCCAATATTTCAAGTTATAGCACCAACATGTTTAACTGTAAAATCATAAATGGTTTGAACCCAGAAGTCATATCATGACTAGGTGAAGCACGATCGTCCAGGTGAGTGTAGTCCTGAGAAGGACTGTTTGTGGTGACATTGACTGTCAATGTCAATGTCACCACAAACAGTCCTTCTCAGGACTACACTCACCCGGACGATTGTGCTTCACCTAGTTATGATGTTTTACTGTGTTCTGTAACAAATATTCAATGTTAATTTTTCTGTTTGACTGACAAAATCATACCTGGCCACCAACAAAAAATACTTTCTTGTGATTAGATGAGGAGAACCACTTGTAGAGAAGTGTCTTAGTTATGCCTAGCAGGCATCCATGCATATAGTCCGGGACCATACCCAGAACTATGTCGAACCAGGGCATTAGTGCTAAGCTGGTGACATCAAACATTCCTGCAACCTGACAAAGTAAAAGCTTTGTTAAGGGATTTATGGCATACAATCATGGTAAGTTTGGAACTGGTTAGTTTTAATTCTCTTATACTGACAGTCAAACCAGTTTAACTGTAAAACTATCCTGAAAAATACAGACTGTACTGTTAATGTACCGGTAAGTCTCACTCAGAACAACAATATTTATTGAGCAACTGATTAAAATGAATGATAGATCTTTCACAAACAGACAATAACAGTTATACAACATCCAAGAAGATCCAAGTACCCTAATTAAGTGACAAACTGTTTTTACTATGATAACTCCATTAACAAAGTACAATATCCCTAACTCAAATCATAAACTCTGATAATTACAGACGTAAGTGTACATAGTTCAGAAGTTCACCTTTGTCTTTCTCTGATTTGCTTCAATAGCATTTGCCAGAAGTGATGTTGTTGTACGTTTAGGGGCTCTTTCACTTGGAGGTCTGTATGGGTAACATCGGGTATGGCCTTTACCTTGGGCAGCAACAAATCCCTTCTCTTCACATGTCACACAACCACTCTCACCATTGTGTTGCGTCATATTTAAAAGGTATGCTTTACCCTGTAAATCAGTGGAGCCAAGCAATACAGCAGCTTTGATGTCTACTGTTGATGGTGTTTGTGGCACTTCAATGGTGACTCCTTTAATCACGAAAACAGTGAAAGAATGTAAACAGTGTGGACAGGTAACAAACATTCAATAAAAAAAAATTAATCATTATCAGGAAGATGAAATTCTGTGGTTATGTCAAGTTCAAAGTTAACAGTCTTGCAGTACAGTTAACTGTACATGTACAGGACGGTAGGTTCATTTGTTAAACTTGGATTAAGGAGAAAACAATTTGACCAGTAACAGTTACATGTAACTGATAAAAACTGATACGTACAATCTCATCAGAACTCACGCAGTGAAAATGCTATTTACAGATTAAGTCAACACCTACCTTCTTTGTATAATTTGTTCATTTGAGTAGTAAATGGTTCAAAGAATGCATTAAATGGAGGTTTGCCTTTTCCTTGCCAAATGCCCCACAGCAACATGTTTCTCTTTGAAAATCTAAAAGATCACAGGGAAAGTCAGTTACTATAGATTGTCCTTGTTTTGCTTCTAAAATAGCATTTGATGCAAATCAAATTGTGCTCAAGGACCTACACTGGCTTTATATTAGATCATGCATTGTTATTATAAATCCAGTCAAAAGTAGATACCTACCGTACATGTACAGCTGTATATACAAGTGCAAGCACACATGTGGACAGATAAGGTAACTTAAGGTCATAATGGAATAAATAACTTTACATGTGTGGACGCTTTTTTATTGGGCGATCAGGGTTGGTGCAGTGGTGAGAGTGATTGCCTTACACCAATATAAACCGGGTTCGATTCCCAGACTTCGTGTCATATGTGGGCTGAGTTTGTTGGTTCCCTACTCTGCTCCGAGAGGTTTTTCTCCATGTACTCCGGTTTTCCCCTCTCCCCAAAAACCAACATTTGATTTGATTTAATGTATTCTCCCCAATTAGTAGAGCATCCCTGCTTGGCTAGAAAGATTTGAGACTTTAGTAAAGTTATTGTTATTATTATTATTATTATTATTATTATTATTATTATTATTAAAGCTAAAGTTAATTTAATACCTGTCTGGAGATGGAAGCTCATTAATGGCTAAAAATACTGGCCAGAGGGATACACTTGAAGAGGAATATAAAGGGGCGCCATCCGTGTTGAAGATAAAACTGATGTTTGATGTAGCATACAAGAACTGTCCAGGTTCACATAATCTTGTGTAATTTTTTCCATCAATGATGTCTGTTATTACTGCTTTTCCACGTTGCTTGCTTCTTTCCTGGATAGTCTGCCATATTCCATCTCCTTTAAAATAATGCAATGTGTTGGGTTAACTTCCACACAAAATAGTCCAGGGCTGTGCTCTAGTAGTGCCCCGTGGCCCCTGGTGACTTACTTTTGCCTTTGAGTGACAAGGAAATCTTACTTTTTTCACAAAATTACTATGCTGGATACCCAAAATTTCTAAGGTTCAGAGTTTTGGGCTCCCAAAAATTTTTCTTAGAGCACAGCCTTGAATACTGACTGTAACATTGATAATAAGCACTGCATTTCACTACCAATTCCATTTTTTAGCTATATGACATACATTGCCTTTGGAGTGATAGTGAGTCTTCTTACAAGGACATAAAAAATATCCTATCTTTTTGTACTCTCAAAAGACTACTCTTTTATCCTTTACAGCATCAACTCAAGTTCATTATTATTACTACTATTCATCTTAAGAATACACTAAACAAAATAAAAAATCTCTTTACAAAATCAAAGAGAAAATCAATAGAAAAACCTAAATAAAAGGGGAATGATCTACTCACTTTCTAATAAACATCTCAACTGAGTGAAAATGTGAACAGTTACGAAACTACTTCTGTAAAGCTTTCTTCCTTGTTGGTGGAGACTTCCCTTGTACCTAAGCCTGTAAAATAAAATGTGCTACATTACTGTCAATGGTAGAGTTTTAGTAGCTGAGAAATGTACAGTGTGCACATTATCAGCAACATTACAAGTCACCATTTTGACTGGACTCTGGTAATTTTTCCATGTTTTTCTTGATGTCTCTTGTTCTAAATGACCAAAGTGAACTTTTAATACTTTTTTTTTCAAAATTGTCATGACCAAGGTCTGTGTTATATGGGTGGATAACACAGACTGAGGCCTTGATAATTCTCATAGTCATGCAAAAACCGAACTCAGTAGTTGTTTTATTATGCACATTTGTACTTGTATGTTTGTAAAGACAACAGTGCCTACAAGAAACTATACAAGAGCATTAACTTGAAAACAACTTCATTTGTAAGCTAGCAATTTTAGGGCCTGTTAATACATGGAGGGAGGGTGCTCAGCTCACCGAGTTACCTGGCTTATTATATAAACTGAGCTACTCTGGGAGGGCCAACTTTTCATGTGTTTAAAAACCCTTAAAGTTGCAGCATAGTCAAAACATTTCCAGATTTAAATTTTACAAAACTGATCCTAGAACACAGCTTCAGCAAAGCAAACTTTTTTCTTGTGTGTGTAAAATTTAATTATCTGCAAAATGATGATAATTACTGTAACCATTGGATAAGGTAATGAGCACGATAGCGAGAATCATCATGGCTGAGGTTTGTGTTATCTGCCAAAGCCGAAGGCCGATGATAACAAACTGAGGCCATGATAATTCTAACTATCATGCAAAAACCAAATCCAGTTTCTTTTTGCTGGGTGTCACTTAAGAATGCCACCTAAATTTCTAACAGGCAGTGTGATTCTATATTAAGTATCAACTTTCAAGCCTTTAATTTATTTTTAACTCTTACTGCAGATGGTAAAGAAGAGGAAAAGGAGAATGCCCTGGAAAGAAAGAAGGTACCTTTTAATTAATAAACCTTTTCCATCAAGTTTTAGTAGTGTTCTTATAATTATTACATGTATATATTAATAAGTTTATCTTCTATCTTGGCCATACCACACTGTGCCTAAATAAATATGAACAATTCCAAACTAGCTTTCAGTGTTCTTCTCTTTGGCTGCCATTTTGCAAGCTTTGTATAAAAATGTGTCACATTTATATTTCCAAAGTAACTTTTAAAGTTCTGGGCTTCAATCTGATAGGCGAATGTGAATATGTGAAACCATATGTTTGAACTGTGAATCTAAACCAGGTTCTATCTCTGTCTATTTAAAACTGCAACAGTCAGTTCAACAGGAGCGGGTTAAAACCATTCTTGGGGAACGTGGCAAAGCTGGAAAGGAGTTGGTCATTATTCCAGATGACAAGGAGAATGGATCACAACATACATCAACTTACCAACCAGCAAGAAATCACACCATGCATACACCTGTCATACCAAACAACAGCACAGGCACACACACTTTTACATCATAATTATACACTTACACCACTGCATACCACACCATCAACAAACCACAACACAAGCACACACATTAGTACCATGTATACACCTGACACACCAAATGCACAAACACTGCCCCATGTCACAACTGTACCAAACAACAGCACAGGCACACACACCTTTACATCACACACACACACACCACCGCATACCACATCAACAAACCACAACATGAGCGCACACATTAGTACGTCACATAAACATTTTTCAAAATCCTGTGTCTCAGCAGAGTCACATATATCTACACCACCCCATATCATGCAAACACCCAACCGCAACACGCAGACAAATATGCAAGACACCTTTTTCACCACCCCACAGTCAGCTGACATTGAGCATTACAGACAAACAATGGCACCAATATCTCGTCCCCTGGACTTCAGTCGAAGCTTCACACAGCAGTTGCTTACTGACAGTGATTTTGAGGATTTGCCTCTGAACTGCCCGCCAAGCCATGGAAAGCCTCCAAACAGTGAAGTGGGCAGCAACTGGGAGTCATTTGCTGCCCACTTCACTCAAGAATTTGAGTGGCTGAAGGGAGAGGTGGATGGCCTCAGGAGTGAGGTCAAAAGCCTTAGAAGGGCTTTGAAGGAGTTTAAGGTTAGTCATAAATTGTTGGTGCTGTGATCTGCAATTTAACTTTTGTTGGCTGCATATGGGAAGAAAGTTAATAGTAGTTACCGGTACTTTTGTAGGCAGTAATGTTTTCAGAAACCAGAACTATTTGCTATTACTCTGGGCTGAGTTGCTCAAAGCATGGTTAGTGCTAACCATTGGTTAAGATAGATGGTTGTCATGGTATTTAACCTGGCTTAGCGCTAACCATGCTTCGAGCAACTGGGCCCTGGATGGCAAACAACAGCACAGGCACACACACACAAGTGACAAGCACATACACTCAACACAAGCACATACATTAGTACATTACAAAAACATAATTATTTCAAAACCCCATGTCTCACCAAATATGTTTTGGGTCATGAATTGTAACTTTTTAAATTACATTCATCAATCTTCAAGCCAGAGTAGCATCAAACAATGTCTGATTGTCCCCCTGGCTGCAGTGTGAACTTGAACATACCCTGGAGCAGTTGACTCACTTGACACACTCAGCTTGTTATCATTATTTTGTCAAGCATTATAATTTCCTGTTTTTCAATGCACTGTTCTTACAACATTTTTCTGAAAACATTAATGTTTCTTTTTTCTTTCATTTAGGCAAACCCCAAAAATTGTGATCAGCAATTACCCAGGAAAATTGTGAGCAGCAGACCCCAGAGGTACATGCAAAATAAACGATGCCATTTTCTGTGGGCTATTGTCTAAACATCATTAATATTGAACTAACGAAATGTTAATCCCTTCTAAAGGCGCCGCAATCAACATCGAATTCTCTGTACTTGACTCTATTTTTTTTAATTATACAGCATTAAGTAGGAGAATTTGTTTTGAAAGGTATCAACATAAGAATGGTTTTCAATTAAGTATTGTACATCACTTCAGTAATCACTTCCTTAAATGTTGTTTTCTTTTTCTCAAAACTGCAGGTTTAACATAAATAATGTACCTGCATATAAGCTGCCTATAAATTTGTTTTGGTTCAGTCATTTTTATCCTGCATCTTGCACACGGTTAAAACTTAATGTCATTGAAAACTATACATAGGTAACTCAGTCAATGAGATCATGTTAACCTGAATTGAATCATGGTTTTCTTTTTTTAGACCCAGTTGACCCAGATGGTGAAAAATACAACAAAGCCCCTTGAGGGATTGAAAGTATTGCTTTTCCATCTCTTCACTCCAGAAGAAGTGAGGCAGTCATCCCTCAAGGGGCGAACAACTGTTACTGGAGGAGAAAATGTTGGCCTTCAGAAACAGAAATTGGACTTGATTTACTGTAAGTCCTTATTAAGCTTCAGATCAACATAGTTTTTATCAGTGTTGACAACACTTTCACAATAATATTACATACTGTGCAGTCTCTACTGTCTATTGAGTTCTTTAAGCTACTTTAATTAGATACTTTAAACACAACTTTAATCCTCACAAGAGATTTACGTAGTGAAATATTTCTTCTTTCTTTCAGATGTCATGGAACAGCGATATAAAATGGAGAGGCTGCCCGTCGATAATTTAATTCGGGGACAACAGAGGAAGCTACGTGAGCAACACAAAAAAGTGCTCAGCAGCTAAGTCTGCATTGTTACCCTTTTTATTGCTGTTTCAGTTTCATTACACAATTAATACTTTACTCTTATGTTATCTCAAAATGATTTATTTAAAGATGATTTTTCTGTATATACAAGGTTCAACATGTACTGTAAATTTTCTTGAAGTCTAATGACATTCAGGCTCAAACAATGTTCTTTAGGTTCTAAGATCAATATAAAAAATGTACAATTAAGTATTTAAGAAAGGTTTTTTCAAAAAAATTACTGAAGTTATGTGAATTGCATATGCTTCTTTTAAAATTGAACACTTTAATTTATTCTTAAGTGCTTTTCAAACACTTACACAAGAAAATACTCAGCAGCTAAGTCTGCATATAATGTTACCCTTTTTATTGCTGTTTCAGTTTCATTACACAATTAATACTTTACTTAATTTGTTATCTCAAAATGATTTATTTAAAGATGATTTTTCTGTACATAGAAGTTTCAACATGTACTCTAAATTTCCTGGAAATCTAATGACATTCAGGTTCAAACAATGTTCTTTAGGTTCTGCATATCCATATAAAGAAATGTATAATTTAGTATTTGAGAAATGTTTTTTTAAATAAATTTTATGGAAGTTATGATTTTATGAATTGCATTGCTTCCTTAATTGAACACTTAAATTTATTCTTAAATGCTTTTCAAACACTGGCACTGCAACTGACAGGCCCAGTCGTAACATAAATTATTAACCCTCATCAGCCAGTTTAACCACTATTCCCAAACATTCCTAGAAATTCCTAAAAATTCCCAGAAATTCCTAAAAATTCCTAGGAATTTCTGAGAATGTTTGCACTTAAACCCTGTTGGTGAATGCCGATTGGTTAAAACCATTATCAATTCCTAGGAATTCCAAGCCAAGTTTCAAATGGACTTGGAATTTCTGGGAATTTGTAGGAATTCATAACCAGAACTGTTTGAACTGGGAATTCCTTGGAATTCCTAGGAATTCCAAGTCCGAATTTACCGTGAAAATTCACACCTTTGATTCCTAGGAATTCCTAGGAATTCCTAAATGTATTTCGCAGGGGTAAAGGGTAGACTGCCATAGAGATTTTATATGCTTCATGACAATAGCAAAGTGCTTCGATTAGGGATACATAACAGTTTGAAAGGCAAATTTATGAACACAGTTAAAAAGATCATTCAATTAAAGAATTTATAACCTACATTGTACCACTCAGAAACTAACATTTTCAATGATTTCATTCAGACTTGGAACCTAGAACCACATTGCATAGCATGATAAACACCACTAAAGGAAAGTACACAAAATAAAATGGAATAAATATATTAACAAGTAAATACATCAAATGGAGACCATAATCATTAATGAACAGTATCACTACTAACAGGATTGTCTATGAAATGCCCATGAACACTTCCTTGAAAAGTTCACATTTTCATAGGATTTTGATATCTTCTTCATAGCCAACCCATAGTCAGTTCATGTCTACTTCATAGCCATTTCATAACTAAGATGATGCTATGAAGTCAGCTCCCTTTCATAGCTATTTCATAGCCATAGGAAAATTGTTTTTCCGAAAGAAAAAATCCATGAAGTTGCTATGAAGACTTGAATCATATGGCTATGAACAACCAGCGCCATTCCATCTACAGCATACTGCATTGTTTTATAGCAACTCCATGACAATTTCATAACAACTTCATACCAACTTTATCACAACTCCAGTAATGGGCATAGGTGGGGGATTTGGCAGCAAGTATTAATTATCACATCAATGAAATGAACAGTTCCTACTGTGATTTAAAATGGTGATACTGCATGTAAAGGATTTTTTCCATGGAGCAACAGTTAAGAATAAAAGAAATAAGGTTAATTAAACAAACAAATAAATTGAACAGTACATCACAGAAAATTACACAGATCAGTTGCTTTCTTGTGAATGTTTCTATCCACAGACTCCTTCACCTATACGTTACCACCGCATTAGCTGATTAACTGATTCATGAAGTTTTGGAATAGTGATGGAATAAAACTGAAGTGAGTTGTAAATCTCAGTTACCCGTTCAAAAGTGACATTGACTGATGTACATCCCTTCTTTGTGAAGGCATGAAGGGGAACATGGCATCCAAGGAATCAGCAATGCTCATCAGTTGAAGATGGAGTCACAAGCAGGTTGTGCTGTGTGTTTAAGAAACTGGATGACTTTCAGTCTAACTTAATTTATATCACTGTTCATCCACTGCTTCCAGAAAATTTAGAATACCGTAAAAGCTCTATTAAGCCTCCCCTCTCTAATAAGCCCCCCGTTCGTTTGGGAGTCAGTTTTTGCAATAACCCCCCCCCCCCCCCCCCCCGCCTTCCTTTTGGGACATGAGATTTTGTAATAAATTATTATTCCCTCTTACGAAATACACTTTATGCGGCCCAGATGGTTTGTTTTAAAACAAACATACAAAAACACACAATACTGTACTTTCCTGCTCGGTCGATTTCACTGCTGTCCATCAACTGCTTCCAGGAAATTTAGATACCGTAAAAGCTCTATTAAGCCCCCCCTCTCTTTTAAGCCCCCCTCTCTAATAAGCCCCCCGTTTGGGAGTCAGTTTTGCAATAAGCCCCCCCCCCCCCCCCCACCTATTTTGGGACATGAGATTTTGTAATTATTCCCTCTTACGAAATACACTTTATGCGGTCCAGATGGTTTGTTAAACAAACATACAAAAAAAAACACGGAATACTGTACTTTCCTGCTCGGTCGTATTAATTAACAAAGTTTTGCTGCAGTTGTTTGAGATTTGTACAGAAACAACGGTGTGTTGAAAGATTTGAAATAAGCCCCACCCCCCCTCTCTATTAAGCCCCCCTCTCCAATAACTCCTCCATTAATAAGGCCTGAAACTAAATAAGTCTCCTGGGGGCTTAATAGAGCTTTTACGGTAAGTATTGAGAAGGACTCTGCTTGATCACCAACATGTTTTTCTTTACCTGCAGCCACCAACGGGTTTCAGATTACAGATAGATCATGTCATGCTTGACTTACAATGTAAAACTGCTTTGCTGAAAGAAACATTACTGTCAGCGAAATTCAAGTATTTTCAACAAAATTACTCATTGTCAGCCACTGATCCCTGGCCCCTCAATGTCCCAGTTCATAGTCATTATAATTATAGTTCAGCATGAGAAATGCTTGTTGCACATTTTCAAACAAACCCTATAATAATTGTATTGAGGGTGTGGCTGCCACTCTCTTTCTCTCCAGAGGTACCAGTTATCATAAACCCTACAGAGACTATGGGACAAGTATCTGACCTAACAACAAGAAACTCACAACAATTAAACATTCCTTTATTTAACACTGCTGCTGGCCAAAGATAATTTCGCTATAGGGAAGTGAACTAATATGGAATTCATTAGATAAGGAATACACTGTAGGCCATTTCCAAATTACCTGTTGTCTCTTTTTCAAAGTGAGTCCTAGTGCTCATCTTTTCATACGAAGATTAGTCTCCATTCGTATGCAATCATTTTCATATGAATGGTAGTGCACCAGGCCTTGCTTTGAAAAGGAGGTCAAAGATAATTTGGAAATGGCCTATTAAAAACTATGTAAAGGTCCTGCAAATGTTAAGAAAGCTATTAATAAAAACAAAGTTGTTTAGAAATGAATTTTTAAAACAAGAACAATACTATTTTACTGAATACATAGGTTTATATTTATTTTTTTACTCTAGTTTTATTGTATTTTATTTTACTGTGTTTTATCATTTGTCATTTAAGACCACTGCTGGCCAGAGATCATTTCATTATAGGACAGTAAACTTATGGAATTCATTAGATAAAAAAATTAAAATAAAACGGTGTAAAGGCCCTGCAAACTTTAAGGAAGCTTTAAAAACAAAGACGTTTATAAATATATTGGCCTGTTTTTTAAAAAGGAATAATTTTAACACATAGGTTTATATTTTTTTAACATATTCTACTGTACATGTTTATTTTTTACTCTATTTTTATTGTATTTTATTTTACTGTATTTTATCGTTGTTTATCGTACTGAAAAACCTTATTCAGGAGTGTGCAATGAAGTTACAAGTGACAAATCACTCTCTAAGGTCAAAGTCAGTTTCAGTGGTGGAATGCAGAAAAGACATTCCAAACAAAATAAGAGCAACATTTCTGCCCACTCTTCCCAACAGGGGTCTCAGCAGTTTTGAAAGAGATGCACTGTGTTTCATTTTGTTTTGTTATGTATTAATATATACTATGTAAATCCCTTTAATAAACTTTGATCCTACTCACTCTTTATGTTGTCATATGCTATTTTGGCGTTATATATTATAATAATACTTCAAAGAGCAAAACCTTGCCTTTGAATATTGGTTTAGTCTTGTTACCACAAATTATGTTCCTACACTGAAGCTTTTTACTGTCCTCTGTTAATTGCTATGGATGGCATTGGGATGCATTAATGTAGGATTAAAATTGGCCAGTGTTTTCATAGCAATACGGCGTCTTAATTAGCAACACCAAATTTAAAAAAAAATCTTGAAAAAAATAATAAAAATAGATCTACTGTCCCTACCAAAAAAGACCTAAGAAGATCAACATGCCTAACGTCGTACAAAATAATGTTATTGAATACTTTTGAACAAATGTATCAAATCACTGGCTATGATTTAAGTTGGAGTCAAAAAATTGGAAAATAAATATTATTAGAGAGACATTGACTGGCTGTGATATGAGAAATGCTGGAATTTTAGCCCAAACATTGTGTTTTAGCTGCTTAACATTGATTTCTCGTTGATATCTCATTCACGTTTCAAACAATCAAAAATCCCTCATATCATCTCACAAAGCTATTTTATGCGATATTTTGTGAACTTTTTGGTGATTTTTGGGTGCATTTGGGAAGAGATAATTTCTCAAAGCATTAGTTACATTTAGGAAAATAGGAAATATTGAAGATTTAATGAAGGTTTAAAATAGAAATTTGAAGTTAGAAATTAGTGCACAGACACCAAACAGTTCCCCAGCAACCTGCAGTGCCTTTGTGGGGTGGCAACTAACTGGAGAGCGTTACAAAACATTTTTTCTTCATTACAATCCTTTCTTCAAACTCCTTAAAATCACACCACACAAATTCACGTTTAGCCCCCACCTTAAACACATGAGCAAATTTAAACCTGGGTTTGTGGGATCCCATATAAAAGTAGAAGAGAAGCTTGTTGCACATTTTAAAACAGACCCTAATGGTGCAACAATATTGTATGAAGGGCCTGGCTACCATTCTCTTTCACCCAAACCCCCTGAGAGTGAGGAATGCCAGTATGAAAAGCATTTCCAAACTAATATCTTGGATGACACATTACTTCTAAACTTTTGGGAAAAATTTCAGGATTAATTTAAAATTCCTCTGTGAAATTAAAACCTTATTATGGCAAACTTGTTTCCTATATCTCAATGACAAGATGGCACCACAGGTTTAAAGATGTTATGGATGTACAGTGTATTTGCCAGCTCTATAAGTTTTAACTTAGTTCATTTTCTTCGCTTAAATTCCATCTAGGCAAGTTTGCTTTGGGTTGTGTCATCAACTTTTAGCAACAATTTATATACTTCAAAACGTCTTAATGTGATGTCAAATGCATAAATAGCCTCAAGTTGATGTTTGAAGGAATTCTACATGGGTGCTGTTTTCAGTTCATTCATCATCAAATAACAGCCAATTGTGTATACTAAGGAAGATTTCACAGTTTATTCCACTTTGAAACATTTTATAAACAGTAAGAAGGTGAGGATTCTAAGGGGTTTTCTTTTGAAATATTCAGAAAATTGTGAACTTTAGCCAACATGTTTGAAGTTCTTGAAACAATAAACAAGCCAAAAACCTACGATTGTGAGCAAAATTTGTTACACATCATTGATATAAAATAATGGTATACTCGTGAAATTAGGAAATACATGTAATTTCCCTGGCCTTAATTTTCACAAAATGCATGTGAAATTATTTCCTAACGTCACTCATCACCATTTGATTACACTTACAAATTTCTGTGAGATTTCTGCCTCCTCTTCACAAGATGGTGGCTCAACAGTGCTTGAAATAAAGTTTTGGAAAGAGATGATCTGTTCCAGTTGGTTTTGTTTCAACTGCGTTAAACACATCAAATTTTAATCCACTCCACTGCTTTAAATGCCAGCACTTAACTGTGCTATGTTGATTTCAAAGAGCAAAACCTTGCTTTTGTATCAATGGAATCCCAAGAATACTGATTTAGTTTTGTTACAAAAGAGTACATGTACATTGAATGTTTTTGAACTGAAGCTTTTATTGACTGTCATCTGTCACTATGGACAGTAAGGATACATTGGTCATTTAATGTTTTGAAGTTGTTAGACTACATGATATTTTTAAAGAAATTGCCAAGAAATGAAAAGTAGATGTTTCTTCCCACTGAAATTTGATTGATCGCTTTTAGTAATCAAAAAAGCATTTTGTTTATGAACAGAGCCATTGAATAATGATTAGAAGGCATTTTACACCTAAAAAAGCCAAAAGCACTGTGAAAGTGCCCCTTCAACAGTACAAAGATTTACATATCAGTGATTCCTCAGTCAGGTACAATGCATAATATGCTGATACTATGATAGTGGTATCAAAACTATTTCCAGTCAGCAAGAATGTACAGTACATGTAGCTCAGAATCCTCTACCTATTTATTTTAAACTTTGCAGAATGTTGGATCTCAACATGCCAATCACTGTTCAGTAATAAAAATTAGGGGTCATGAAGCACATGTTTGTGTTAATTACAATCACATGTAAAGTTAGAATAAGGGGCGTTTCTAAAAGGTTACACTGTTACTGCGTCAAAAAAAAAAGGTCATAACTAACTTGTTCACCAAATTTTGGGCATCAGAGAGTTAGCATCCATCCATCAAAGTATAAATACAGTGCTAGATGTGCTGGGGACTGGTGTCAGCCAGCTTAAAAGCAAGGTAAAATGTAAGAAGAGAAAGCTTCTGGATACTGGCATGCCAAACACTAACCGGCGTCCGTTGTGAAACAGCACTGCAAGCAAAGCTGGAATATGCCAGGCGTTCCGAGGCTAGTCTTCTTGAATTTCAGTTCCTTGTTACAATTTATCCTTGTCAAAACGTTTCCTGTTATCAATCGTTCAGCGGAAATTCCTATTATTGTGCTGCTTCTCCATTGTAGATGGAAATGAAGGCTGGAAATAACACGAAAGCCTGAAATGTGTACGTTCGAAAGTTGCGTAAGGACTGAGAACTAGTGTAAATGTAATCTCGTCCTCAGGGCAATCCGCGCGGCAACTATTCCCCAACTGCGAACATTATATGGGCGTGATACCATTCATTCGCTCGAATTAGCTCATATGGGTAGCAATGGAATTCATCCGCCCACATATGCCGTCATCTCCCTCAATCCACATACATTCGCCCACATCTACCTTCATCTCCCTTCATCTCCCTTAACTCACATTCATTCACGCACATTTGCCTTCATCTACCTTATTTCACATTTATTCACTCACATTTACCTTCATCTACCTTCTTCCATCCCTTAATTCACATTCATTCAGCCTCATTTCTCCTCATTACCGGGGCCAGCCGAAGGCTGGAACCGGTTATAAAATGCTGTTTGTTCCTTTCGTTTTTTCAATGTCTCGTTTCCAGGGCCCCGCTTTCCGCTGTGACAAATTTCTCGAAGTGCACATAGTAACTTTACTCGAGGCAAAGATTATAACTTTTGGGGGAACGAAAACTTCTACAACCTTTACGAGAGACTACTTCATGTGCGAAAACTTAAGAGTGGATTTTTTGAGAGACGTATTTATGAGCGACCACTGCACTTGAGAGTGAACCTTTTATCGAGAATCAAAGCGAACATATTTCAAAACTATCTTTACATCAATCTCTTGTAAAACGTAAGTTTATTCACTGCGTTTTATAAGACGTCTCAAGAACAAGAGTAACATGTTAAAAAAGTTTCTCTTTAAAAGGATTCCTTCACACGTGAGGAAACAGCTGAGCAAAATGCCTCGCGAGGCAGTTGGCTCAACCGTTTCCTCAAGTGTGCGACGAAATTTTGGTGAGAAATTCGCCTCGCGAGGCCGTGAGAAAAATATCAAACATGTTTGATATTTTTTGCCTCGCGAGGCAAATTCCTCATCGTTTGCGGCAATTTTGAGAATCTGGCTGAGCCCGATTAATCGATCATCCAATAAAATTGCACAGCCTACTCACGTGACTTCAGAGCTTGGAGTTCAAGATGGCGGCAGAGATGGAAAAGGTGGCTCTTCTAGTTGTTCTTTTACTTCGACAAATCCGTCGTAGGAGGACAGCTGGCCGCACAAAGACATGGGCAAGAAAATGGATAGCAACAAGGAGCTACCCCAATCTTCTACGGGAATTGCATGTCGAAGACCCTGAAGCTTTCCGTCAATTTCATCGACTGGATAGAGAATCCTTTGAAAAAGTTCTGGCTATGGTTGGGCCTTTAATAACCAAGCGGGACACATGCATGCGAAGAAGTCTCCCCCCCCCCCCCCCGGGGGGGCGAGAAACTTTCAATAACCTTAAGGTTTCTCGCTACAGGTAGATAGTGAATACATATGTAAAGTTTTGTTATTTTCTCGCCCATGTCTTTGTGCGGCCAGCTGTCCTCCTACCACGGATTTGTCGAAGTAAAAAGAACAACTAAAAGAGCCACCTTTTCTATCTCTGCCGCCGCTCTGAAGTCACGTGAGTAGGCTTGGATGATCGATTAATCGGGCTCAGCGAGATTCTCAAAATTGCCGCAAACGATGAGGAATTTGCCTCGCGAGGCAAAAAATATCAAACATGTTTGATATTATCCTCACGGCCTCGCGAGGCGAATTTCTCACCAAAATTTCGCCGCACACTTGAGGAAACGGCTGAGCAAACTGCCTCGCGAGGCATTTTGCTCAGCTGTTTCCTCACGTGTGCGGCGGGCTTAAAGTCTTCTTCTTCTTCTACAGCCGTCCTTTGTCCACTTGGGGAGGCTTTGGGCGTCGAAGGGAGGCTGTATTCGGCAACAACAACAATGACAACTATTATTTATTGGTATTTTCAGAATTTCAAATAAATCATGTCAGACACTGAAAATGAAGCAAGCCATTACAAGCTGCCGTTGAAAACATTTTGCGGTTCCCGAGGTTGACTGTTGTGAACTTTGAAATGGACATACTGGAGTTTCGATCACATTGTCAAATCGACATGCTCCAGAATCTTGATCAAATTCTTTGAGGACCTTGTTGACATACTTCTCTACATCACAATCCAAAACGATGGCAGAAACTATAGTACAAGTACTTAATGCTATAACAATTTGTAAAAAACGCCGTCCTGCTGCCACTTGCGTCATGTCTGACCGTTCTTGCATGGACTCCCGCCCTCGCTTCCCATGACACCCTCGCTGTGTGAGTGATGAAGACGACTGGGGACGAGTCAGTTTCTCACCCCCACAACCAGTGGCGTTGCGTGTTTACCATTATTTTGCTCCAAAAACCGGTTGGAATGGAACGCTCGCAATGTTACAAGCTTTTCCATTCAAAGCGGTTTGCCTAGTCCGAGAGCCCTTACCATTTGCACAAAAACCGGTCGAAAAACAAAAGCAGTTCCTATGAAGTCCTACCACGCTTTAATACTGTAACGTACAGAAAGCATTCCATTAAGTATCTTGGACCGACACTATGGCGCCGCCTACCTCGGGGCATAAGAAATGCTAGCACCCTGAGTCAGTTTAAGAAATTAGTAAGACAAATGGATCTCTCGAACTTAATTAGCAACGAATGTGGACCTGACTGTTTTCTCTGCAGCTCATAGAGACAACGAGTATTTTTAATAGAATAGTATCTGTAGATTTCTATATTATAATGTTTCGTAATAAAATAACTGGTATTTTTGCACAAGTATTTTAGAATGTCATTATATTTGATATTTATTTAGTATTTATTACGTATTTAGTATTTGCTTTGTTATTGTGTCTCCAATTAATAGCTGCTAAAGTACTTTGACACAAAAATAAAGTTATTCTTGTTGTTGTTGTTGCCTAAAAGTTCGCAATGGGAAAATCATAGCCCTTGAGGTTTTCGGAAGGCCGTAATTGCTGGTTTTGGTAGTCAAAAACGTCAGTTAGCATTTTCGGAATTAAAACATTTCCCTAGAAAGTTCGTGAAATGTTTATTTCAGCTAGCATTTTAGGAAAGGAAGATTTTGTTCCCTAACATTGTCAAGCAATTAAAATTTCACCTAAGGAATATCGAATCCGAATAGATAAAATTCTTCTAGCTAACGATAACATCGCTTTAAACAGACTTCAAACACCTAAAGTACTTAAAAATGTGGGTGGATGAAGTGACTGAAAGTATAAAGGTAAATAAGGGTGAACGAATGCATGCAGAGGAAGGTAGATGAGGGAAAGTGTGGTTGAATGAATGCAAATGAAGGTAAATGATGAGGCCAGAAGGTAAGTGTGGGTGACTGAATACGGATAAAGATCGATGAAGGCAAATGTGGGGACGACGCGAAGGTAGATAAAAGAAAATAAGGGTGAACGAATCGGGTGAAGGTAGACTAAGGTAAATTTGGCGTTTACCGGCATGTCTAATTCACGGAACCCACGGAACCTGTGGAACCTACGGAACCGCCTCTAAAATGCTTCAAACAGGAAATACTGACATACCTGAATATGGTTTAAAACTCCCCAGGGTATGTAGATGTCTCTGTACCTCATTTAATGATTTTTTGTTTCATACAAAAATGGTCATTGGTTTTGACAACTGTCGCCAGTTTGGAAAGTATACTGACTGCGTACCATGGACAGTATAGTCCAAATGTATTTTTAGATTCCCGTCTAAAAAGGTCTAAAACGAAAATGCGTCTTTTTACTGCAAGCAGTGTGGCCTGAGTTACGATTCAGTGAGGCCTTAACGTGCAGTGTGACCTCAGTCAGAGAGACTGTTAAAATATCTATTTCTACATTTTAATCAAATTTCCCAATTTTGCAACTTGTCTTAAAATCGCTAAATCACCCACCTACCGTTTCCTCTTCTCCCCATTACATCCCCAAAAAATGTTCCTTCATATTTCTCTAATTGAGCTTTTTTCTGTCGAACTACAAGTAATGTTTTCTGCGTTTTTGCGTTGATTGTATTCTTTGTGTTTGTTTCGAAAGTGTGATAACAAACAAAAACAATTATTTGCTC
>JAEMWC010001167.1:37500-52500 GCA_016490735.1 Pachyseris speciosa | reverse complement strand
GTAGGATTGGAGATCTTCCCTTCTCAGTCCTTTTCTCCTATTTCGGCCCAGCTTAAGCTGGCTCCACGCTGACTCCATTTTCTTTGTGTGCACGCCAGTGCGCGGATCCACGAAATTGTGGGCATGAACTACGACTTGGTGTACACTGACGTTAGGCAGCGCAACCAATCGATTGTCGGCTGCCCAATCATCAGTGTGCACTTCAGTGCCCGGCTTAAGGCATTTTTGTATGATTGGCAACAGACTAGCCGCATTTCGTCCTTCCACAGCCTGGAAATATCCTTTTACCGGAGTGTATTCTGCAGATACGATCCCAAAAACCCACGAGTCACGAGAAATCCTCCTTCCCCTGTTATACTGTAAGGTGAACGAGATGCGGATGTTATCTCATTAGTTGAAAACACTTTTTGGAAGTTTATCAGTAACTTTGTTGTTGCAGACGTTTTTCTTTTCTTGCTGCATTCTTTTTTCTGTTAAGTAGTTTTTTGTTTAATTTTAATTTTGTTTTGGCTTCGTTTAGTGGTAATGAGAAAGTTTTTGGAGACTAAAAAGAACTAATTGCGTAATTTCAGCGAATCTTTATCATTTTTATCATCATCGCATTTCTGAGCCAAAATACTAGTGCCTCCATATAGAATAAATCGTCTGCTTTGTAGGTTAAGCTTCTTAATTCAGAAAACGACTTTATCACTAGGGCTACTTTTACGCCGGTATCGGAACATAGATCCACAAGCAAGACGTCTGAGGTTCCACGTTAGACAAGTACGTAAAAGTGCTTGGTGAGACAATTTTGTGGACCAAACATTGACTCCAGAGGAAGAGAAGGAGAATTTTAGGATGATTCAACGCCAATCAGTTTACAAAATGTCCGTTATCTAACTATGGTAGGGCGAAGACGATTCGAAAACGGTACGTACGTGTGTGTACGCAAATTTGTTTTGAAAACGCCAAAAAAATTTCCCGTTTTCATATACGTGTCGACAGGGCCTAAGGGAGACATTTTCAGGGAATTTATTGTTTAGCTAGTAGAGCCTTATACATTGGCACGCCATCGCAAAAGCCGCGATTCGTGACTCAAGGGTAAGTAAACTAATGCAATATTACAATATATAATATATATACTGCTGTTTAAGTGGTATGTAGCTGAACTGGTCACTAAGGAAAAACGATCATTTTAATTTATGCGAAGGATAGTGTTTAATTTCCTATAAAGGTCTTTATTATATCTCTAACTTAGTACGCGCGCTGTAATTGGTCAATTTTGCGGGCCGTATTCTACAGTACGGCCCGCTTGACTTCCACTAGTTTCTTTCCCGCGCGCCGAATTAACCTCAGAGATATAATAAATATCTTACTTACCTCGTTTTCTCGGTCCGTACTGTAAGTTACGGATCCTCGTTTTTTACCATTAATTTATGGCCCGCGCGCTTCGCGCTTGGGCCATAAAGTACGGGAAAAAACTCGGTCTGTAACTTACAGTACGGACCTCGAACTCGGTTAGTAAGAGGTATGTAACATCTTACATTATAATCTAAAAAAATGAGCCACTCTTGAATAGAATCCATTAAACTGCATTTCTGTAATAAATTTTGAAGAAGAACTTTTATCAAATGAAGAATGATCCTCGCAGTTGTGAACGCAATTTACGCAATTGCGAAAAGAAGCCTGAAAAAAAATTCAGGACTTCAACGGGGTTTGAACCCGTGACCTCGCGATTACCGGTGCGATGCTCTAACCAACTGAGCTATGAAGCCACTGACGTTGGGAGCAGGTCAATTGTGGGTTCATATGTTCCCGTGAAAGAGATGAGTGTGAATGATATATGAAATGAATCATATATGAACTGCGGAAATGAAATCAAATGAAGAATGATCCTCGCAGTTGTGAACGTTCACAACTGCGAGGATCATTCTTCATTTGATTTCACGGGTTCAAACCCCGTTGAAGTCCTGAATTTTTTTTCAGGCTTCTTTTCGCAATTGCGTAAATTGCGTTCACAACTGCGAGGATCATTCTTCATTTGATTTCATTTCCGCAGTTCATATATGATTCATTTCATATATCATTCACACAAGAACTTTTATATAGGTATGAAGTGGAAAATATTCTAGAGTGTCTTTCCAAGTATCTAGGGCAAATTTGGTGCAACTGTCATGAAGTAACCTTTGTATTTGAAGCGCACATTTGCTAGCGTGCCTGGCAGATGTTCTTTGCGCTTGGAAGTTGGATTGACTAGCGAAATATGTTAATGGACTGATTGAAAGGCTTGGTTAGTTAGGTGTGATGGTAAAGCAATATGTGAGGAGGAGGACGTATTTGCCTTTGCTTTGTGATTGAATTTACTTTCATCGCATTTGACTACAACACCGTGGCCTCCAGATGGTGTAATAGGTCTATTCTGGAGGTCTACAGAACACACATCCTGCAGTCGTCTGAAAATTCTCGATATAAAGCTTGCATTCATGTCCAAAGCTCGTGCAATTATTGCCTGAGGGTTATCTTGGGTGAAGTAGAAAATTGCCATAAGAAGCTTTGCCAAACGCACCTTCGGAAATTCAGCAAAGAAGCTGTTACTTCTAAGGCTTCTTCTTTTTCTGCATCCACTGCATCGCCTTTCATACAGAAAAGAAGTTATTTTTCCATAGGTTAATTAGTGGGGGTGATTGCCGATTAGAGTACCTCGTGCGATATCTGAAAAAGTAGGTGCGACCTTTTAAAGGACAGGGACCGGCTTTCATTTGCGGAGTGAAACGGGTGTGAACATTTCAAGAACTTTGTTAGAGCATTCCCACAATTTAGACTATGTATGTCTAGAATCATACGCGTGTGAGATGATTTTAACCTATATTGCCGCCATCAAGATGCGACTGGGATGGTCACCCAATACATACACAGTGAGATTCATTGTTTTAATTCCCTTCGCTTCCGCGCTATCGCGATCACTAACGGTCTCACTTCACACCTATAAAAATCTACATAGGTTCGATTTCAGGTTATTGAAGTTTCTTAATGATAAAACTTGATCAGTTCAAAACTGGCACGGCAGTGGCGACATAGTTGCGGAGAGATCTGAGGTACTTATTCATCGGCACTCCAAGCAAACTCACCAACAACTCTTAATACTTGCCAAAGGTATAATTGGCACCGAAACTCTTTCGAAAAGCCCCGCATTAAACTAAACGGGCGGTTGCGTAAAAAAACATCTATAACAAGAATTCGTCAGGTAGTTTGACAGAAATGAAGCTATCTAGAATCGGTCGCAGGTGACCCCGACAATTTGTTCCTTGCCGCTAACCGCGAATCTAAACCACTGCCACGGTTTTGGATTCTTTATTATCCTTACTTCATGAACATGACATCTAAGTTGAAATTCGGCCAATGGATAGTTTTTTTAAGGTACTGAAAAGAGTCACAGAAGAAACGACCTACCACAGAAATCCATCGGAATGATTACCGTTCCTCTTTGTGAGTTCCATGGCTTTGTACACTGAGCACAATAAAGTGGATCTGCAAGCAAATACCGCCTTTGAAGCCAATTGATAAGCACTGATCTTGGCCCTCTTTCCAGATCGATAAGTTCGTTTAAATCCATTTCTTGTAAACGTTCTGAAGAGTTTTGCAACGTGTGCTCAGATCAGTGAGGGTGATGAACTCTGACAACAGTCCCGTCAATTGTGCTTGCATGCATTTTAATCGATGAATAATTACTACGTACACGCAGAAGGGATTGTTCAGTTGCTATTTAAGCTCAATTCCCTAAGGAGACCTTCAAATAGTATGGTATTGTGGTCGCCATTAAAAAAAATTGAGAGAAAGTAGCCAGGACGTAACCATGACGTAACAAAAGAAATAACTACAGTAAACTTCTATTTGTGGGAGAAACGCAACTTTAGGCGGTGAGGTGATGTCATTAAAAAGTCATAAGTAACCATTACCTTACACAATTTCAAGACGGCTATTGGATAAAACGGAATTTAACATTAGAACATTTATTACTTCCAAACGTTACACAGGTGGATAACGGTTTAGTTTCAGCTGGAGAGCTCTTATTACCTTATAGAACAGTTTACGCTTAAGTGAACAACAACAGGTTGCATTATGGATTATTCAACTTGAAACTAATATTTTCCGGCAGCGAAAGTAAAATAAACTAAATTACAGTAAATCCTCTGATCACATCTTCATTGGTGCGACCAGGCTAATTTATAACGAAAGCTGAAGAAATTAATTGAAAAGGAACGCCGAACTACTCTTTAAATAAATAAATGAGTGAATGAATGAATGAACGAACGAACGAACGAACGAACGAACGAATGAATGAATGAATGAATGAATGAATGAATGAATGAATGAATGAATGAATGAATGAACGAGCGAATCTGGCTAATTACAGTAGTAGAAATAAAATGAGCTAATGTAGACAATTACTGAACCTGCGCCAATGCAATAAGAATATGTTATTTTACCTTAGGTTCAAATGGTCATGAGTTTTGTTGAAATTGCCTTTGATCAAAACTTACAGTAGATTTATTTGTAGAATACTCCTATCGAAGAAAAGTGAGACGGCATGTTCTCTTGTTGATTGTGATCATTCAACAGGTGTATGTCAGGAAATTGTGTTTCTTTTTATGGAAAGAGGGAGGCCTTTCTCAAATAATTCTTGGCAGACTGAAAAAAGCCGAAGGATTTATATGTTCCGATAAACTCAGCGATGAGCTCCGATTAGTTGCTGATTGCTGTGAACTTTTTTACGCAAAGCACACTACAGTCGAACCTGTATTAAGCGGGACGGTAATAAGCGGACTTATCCTAGTTCTCTGGCAGTTACAAAAATGCGTTTATGATAGGCTCCTGATGAGATGTGTTTAGCTTCAGGAGACAGGCCTTTCATTAATCCGTAATTGTTCTCTGCCCTTTATATGATTATAGATTGAGGTTTGGTACTTTTAATGTCACCGACTGCGAAAAATTCAAAGCTATGCCACCGCGATCGTTGATAAATTTATGTATGACACATAACAAGAAGAAAATTCAATGTATTTGCACTCATAAAATTAAAAGAACATCAACATCTACAAAGGGTGACTTTTATAGCTTTTCTTGTACGGTTATCGGCCTTTTTTATTTTTGTTGTTAAGCTATATATCGCCTCTGTGTTTTGTACAGGCTAGAAAGAGGTATTCCTATAGCCAGTATAGTGAACGACCTTAAACTTTCGTTGAGATTAAGGTCATTGATCCCCGACAGGCCGATAGACATAATAGCCAGTAACATTTAATGTAGGACACTAAATCGCCGTGTACCGGATTCCCATCTACCAGCGTTTACAACATACCAACTAACACTGACCTGGATCTTCACTAACTTGTATTTGCAGCTCCACTAACCGCAAAGCTCATTGATTGCCAGTCACCATTACTCGTCAAGTTGATCACCGACTGCACCACTTACACAACGCGCACACCGACGTAAGGAAATTCCTGTTTTCACTACCCATCATAGACCCAAAATTTGCTGGTAACATAAGAAGACAGCTACGTAGCCTGAGCAACAAAATCGAAGTTTCTCTACGACCTGGTAGCATTGTAACTTAACTTCCATCTAAAAACTGGGAATGACACATCGTATATCATGTGGCACATTAGATCATGTATTTGCTGTGTATAGTCTTACGGTATATTCATTTTAATGGCGCAAAACATAAAACTCACTTTGTAGTAGATTAGATGCAGACATGTACGTAAGTCTTTTCGTGCTTTAAAAAGTGGGAGATACGTGAAAAACGGGAATAAATTAATTGAATGAAAAGCGAAATGAAATGAACAAGTGATCATCGCAGTTGTGAAAAGCGTTCGTTCATTCAATTAATTTATTCACGTATCTCCCACTTTTTAAAGCACAAAAAGACTTACGTACATGTCTACATCTAATCTACTACCAAGTGAGTTTTATGTTTTGCGCCATTAAAATGAATATACCGTAAGACTATACACAGCAAATACATGATCTAATGTGCCACATGATATACGATGTGTCATTCCCAGTTTTTAGATTGAAGTTAAGTTACAATGCTACCAGGTCGTAGAGAAACTTCGATTTTGTTGCTCAGGCTACGTAGCTGTCTTCTTATGTTACCAGCAAATTTTTTAATTTATTCCTGATTTTCACGTTACCACGTTACCACCAATAGCGTAGCTCCATCTTCTGTATATAAACCATACACAACTCACAATTCCTCGATTCGCTCCGACGAAGGGCTAACGCTCGAAACGTCAGCTTTTTAAATCTCTCTACGGTGGTCAATTCAACTCCGTTGATAAACCAAATTCTCGTAAAAAAGTGGGGTTTCGTTTATGCTAAGAGTTAACAGCGGGCTTATAACTGGGAACGCGTCAGCAAATAAAGAAAGCTGAATAAAATTTCCCTCGAAAACGGCATTAAAAAAAAATGTCTCGCTATTGAATTAACGAGTAGAAACTCCAACACTGGAATCGAAATACAAATGGAATGACAAAGACTAGTGCATGGAATGGTGTTTAAAAATTTTCTTGCAGCCAGGAAAAAAATTTCCGATGAGTGGATGTTCCGCTTATAGCAAAACGTACTTTCATTTAAGCTTTTACGAAAATGCCGCAAGAGTTTATGGACTTAAGTAAACGAAATTGATAAAAGTATTCAATAACAACTGTCACAAGTCTGTAAATATGCTCATGGGCCAGCCTACTTCAGTTAAGTTTACAGCAGCATTCACTACTGAAAATAGTACGAGGGATTGGCTTTTTTTTTTAAAACTACAAATTGACAAACATTGATAATGTTTTTTTACCTGCACTTGTTATTCTGTTCAGCCGCGGGCCCAGTTTTTCTTTTTCTGCCACGCATCAAGTTTCTACAAGCCTTTCCTTGAAGCATAACATGGATTTTTCTCTTGCTTATCCCTCAAGTATCGTGTTTCCGAAAAGTTTTGGCGAGGCAATGTTGCAGTTAATAAACACAAACCGAAAATGTGTCTTTAATTTAATCAAATTCGCACATGGCGCTGTTGTTTGAATCGACAAAAAACTCACTCCCTCCGGGTTGTACATGTATTTGAAAGCTTTGCAATGATTCAAATAATTTTTACCACTGACAACAGTTCACAGCTGATAAATGGAGTACTTTTTCCCAAATTGAAGCTTTTACGTTCTCTTCGGCTAGTTTCATGGAATTCATTGACCTTAGCCAGGAGTGTTGTAACACATCGGAAGGTTTTCGCGCCCTTTTCATTAATGTCATGTCATGGGCAAATGCTTCCTTTTTTGGGTTCCCTCTTTCTGTACGTTCCTTTCCTTCACTTTTTGTTTAGATTCTCAATTATGTGCCGTAGAGTTTTTAATAAAACAATTATTCTACTCGGGCTTGCTGGATATGGAATGATCATAACCAACTCGGGGCGTTTATCATTTCAACTATCCAGCGCCTTCATAGAATAATTGTTAAACATACGCGCAATATCACGGAATGATTGCGTCTTGAAACGTGAGTCGTAGGTGGACGCAAAAAAAGCTTTTAATCAGTCTTTGAAAAAGGGGTTTGAAATTAACTTTCTAATCCGACAATTCGAATAATTCGATTTACAGTAATCAGATTTACGGTTGACTACACTCAGAGGGTAGATGCTAAAAGTCTTTTTTGCAACTTCCGACAAAGCGGGCATGAAGATGCGTTGCCAGTGTAGCTGGCGGATTTGTTGAGGAGCGCGCAAGCTAGTGGTGAAGCTCTACTCCATTCTTCTCGCGCCTTCGCCGCTTGCACGCGCGCTCCCAGCAAAACAGCCAGCTACGCAGGCTAGAAGAAGGGCTGCAAATCTTATCCCTCTATCAGCGAGCCTTAAATATGCGATGCAAATAGGTTAGCGTGATCACTGATATGTATAACACGTTTATTCAAAGCAAATTACAAACAAAATAGTAATAATAGTAATATCTGAACAGAAATGCATTTGTAATTTTCAAGAAAATGAATTGACAAACATATTGTCTTGAGTAAAAAAATGTACCACAATTTTAACGAAACTTTTCAGGTAGGAAAGTTATTATGTAAAGAAGATTAGGCAGATGCACAATCAAAGAATTAACGGCAACTCGTTCATAGCGATTTAACAGCTAAATAGTGATAACAGTAGACCGAGGTATACACGGTCAATAATAGTGATGAAAATTATGAGACAAATCATGTTACTATGCAACTATGCAGTGTTGGTTTAAAAACTTGCAATGGGGAAACTTGTCATATAATGTAAAATAACAGCTGTTGCAATGCTGAATTTGATTTCGTTGTCTACAATAATAGTAACCCCAGCGTAAGAATTTCATGTGAACCGGTGGTGCAATGCTATAGTTGTCAGCTTAAATTTAACTGCGTGTTAACATCATCACATCTTTCAATCGTTATACTAGGTAAAAAGTTTACATTGAAGATCTTGATTGCCTTAAGAGGGATCGCAAAAAACAATGCTATAAAAAATCGCCCCTAAACATCGCAAACATTCCAATTTCAATAATGGTATCTTTCGCTGAATTTTTACGGTTAACGTTAACGGTTAACGTTAATCGGTTTTTGAACAACCGGGCCCTGAAGGAAATTATACTTCATGAATTATACAGTCCAATTTTAATTCTCTGGTTACTTTAATTATATGTTAAGGTTGTTATTATAGATTTCACGACCAGTTTGTCATTTATGACGGCGTTTTTAATAGCTTCTGCTCCAACTTCAATCATTTCTCCTTCATTTAACTCAGTCACTGGCAGAGAAAAGGCTCCCGTCTTGCCTTGCATCCAAACCACCCTATGGAAAAGAAGTATTCGCCTGTAAGAAAGCCGTAGTTGCACTAAGGAAAGCTTTTCATTTGCGTTTTTCTTTTATTTCGTTTTTCTATGGAACTATTCTTCGAAACTACTAGCTTCTTTTTCTTTTCTAGAAATCCTAGCTGAACTGTGTCGCACATTTGCATTCCTTGGAAATCAAAAGACGTTAAAATTTAGGGCAATCTTTTTACTTTCGCTGTTCAGCCTCACCTGGAAAATTAATAAACTGAAAACACTGTGATTCGTAGAGATACAGTCATTTACCACTTCACGATAGTTGTAATTCGTACCTGATCTTAGCAGTAACCGGATTTACTGCTGACTGCAATTGAAGAAACAACGACTTGTTCCAGATGCCTCTCCATGTATGTCTTTCCAAAGAGCGAAAGCTGGGACTGGCCACCACAGAGTCAATGTGTCTGCTGCGCAAGTTTTCGATTTCCCATCTGAAGGAACATGTGGTATTCTCGTTCAGTGTTATATTCCTTCAGTCTACTTCTTTTTTCAATGGAAGTTGAAATTTTCGTCTAATAGTTTCGAAGTAGCTGTGTTTTCTACCATTCAGTCAGGAATCTTATAATCACCTGTGTGTACATCATCCGTTTCAACCTTTGTATCTCTCCTTCGGTTTCCACGACGTGGCTTAAGGCGCATCTGCGCATGTGCTCTTCCCAGAGCTTTCGCCTGAAAATCTGCCTGCAGCCACACACAGAGCATGCTACTGCCTTTTCTGGGCACTGGCCAACATGAATGGTAACATGACACCTAAAACGACATGACATCATAAGAACATGGCGTCGGTTAAATTGAAAAATTCCGACCACTTCTGATATAAACCAATGCCTTTTACAAAGTCCTGACCCCCCCCCCCCCTCACCCTACCACCACCACCACCACCAACCCCGTCGCCTCAAAACGGAGACACACAACCCACCTACCAAGACAGACACACCTAAATACCATGTACAATAGCTGGTAGGTGTACAAATGTGATCGATTTCTCGCGTGTCCTTGAGGGCACGTAAAATGTTTTCTTCACAAGCCGTGCAATACTTAGACGACCCATTGCAAAACATGCCAAAGTTTTAACGCAACTCTCTCACCATGATTTCGTAACACATTATTTTGCCATTAAAATGCATAGACGATTGGCAGTCCCTATTTTCGCATATTCTGGTTTGAATTGGTAAACTTACATCCCGAAATAACAAACAAGATCACAATTTTAACGGTTTATGTTAACGAAATACACCCATTCAAGTTAAACTCTTTAAACAGAAGTGTCTTACCACGGTAAATTCAGTCCACAGCCAAGTGGGCAGGATATCTTGGCAAAGACACACCCTGAACTGGAGTGATTGGTCAACTCATCTCTCTCAACAAACTGCTGGCATTCTGGACATGGCACCGTCCGTTTCCCATAGGCCATCAAGTGAGCGTCTATTTCCTCACGCTTCATTACCAACTGGCAGTTGGTACTGGGGCAATTTACCAGACGATAAATGCACTCCTTATCATGTTGCTGTGCTTTTGGAAACTTTCCTTTCCAGGTACACCCCATGTCTACACACTTCACATCAAGGTCGCTTGTGATGCTGTCCAGCGCAAAGTTGATCGTCAGGGAATCTTTGTCTAAATTTGTAGTTCTGCATATATGGCATGGAGCTTGATGCTTGCCTTTTTGCTGATGATACTGTAACAAGGACGCGAGACAGTCATGGCATCCAGAGTGCCCGCATCGTAGAGTGACTGGCTTTAACACGACTGTTTTACTGAAAGAAAGTAAAAATATTTGTTGCATACCGTAAAAGCTCTATAAAGTCCCCCCTCCCGGGAGGGGGGGGGGGGAGCTGATTACATTACATTTAATTTCATGAAAGTTGGGGCTTATTAGAGACGGCGGGCTCAGTTCAAATCTTAAACACGCCGTTTTCGTCTTAAAATAGTTTTTGTACAGAACTTAAACAACTACACTGAAACTTTATTATTTAATAAAGAGCATTAAATAGTAAGTTGGAGTGTATATTTGTCTTTGGGCCTCATGAAGTGGATTTTATAAGAGGGAACAGAAGGGACTAATTACAAAATCTCATGTCCCAAAAAAAGGGATGGGGCTTACCGGACAGGGGGGGGGGGGGGGGGCGCTTATTACAAAATCCAATTTCCAAACGGGGGAACTTATTATAGAAAGGGAGGGGGTTAATAGAGAGGGGGCTTAATGGAGCTTTTACGGTAACTATACAACTCCCCCAGTATTAAGGAGAAGGGTGGATTTCATTGTTTTCAACTTTAGCTTCCATCACCGAAATTGACTAAACTTAACCATCCCTAACTGAATGAATGCCGCATGCACCGAAAGAGCGTTTTCAAAGATGTAAATCACAAATGTATTGTTGGCAGGCTTTCTTTAGCAGAAATAACACGATTAATAAATGGCAGTAAACGTTTTTGACACTAATCTTGACCTTCAATAAAGAACCTGTTCAAAGGCTAAATTGGTTAAATTTTAAACAAACCTTGGTAAGCACAGCATCAGGCTAACGACATGTTAGACACTCAAAAAGATGGTCGTTGTGAGAAGCTTGCGACGCATGCAGTATGTAGTTCCAGGCTCTCAGATATCTGGGGCGAGCGAAGAGCGAAACATGAAACAAGGAGCGAAGAACTAGGGACAACATAACGCTCGTTCTCTCGTGCTCGCCCCAAATCTGACTACGCAAGCAATAACCATAAGCCCAAGCATAACTGACAAAGATGTTCACACACATGCACATGTGTAAACTTGACGCATTTTAAAAATCCGAATTTATGTTCCAACTTAAGACCGTCCTACAATCCTTGACATGTCCCCTGGGAAGGTTAACATATTTCTCCTTATTTCTGCTTTTCCCTTTATCCCCCTTTCCAATGTTGGGTCGTAGCGAAGAATTCTAGCGGATTTTTGTCCGCGAAACATCCAATATTGAACCACGGGAGGGGGAATTAAACCGGTCGTAAATTAAACCAGCTGTAAATTTTTGTTTTGGTATAATGATTTCTCATACCGCGACTACATTTCTGAAATAACTCACCAAATGCCGCATTCCAAGTTCTGATTCACTGGAACCAAAAACTCGCAATTGAAAGCTTTCCCTTCCATCTAAACGGATAAAGAATAAATGCACACAAGAAAGAATGCAAATATCTCACTGAAGAACGGCTTGTTGCCCCGACATGCAAGTGACAGAGGTAAATTGACTGCTTGGGGCTGTCTGTTCCCGCTTTATCCCCTCTCGGATTTATGAGTGGCAGCACACATATGCTGTGTTAGGCATTGTGCTATTTTCGTTTAAAGGAGTGGAGATTTTTCATTGATAAAAATAAACAAACAAACAAGCAAACAAAATAATACAGAGTCAATTCCTGCCTTCTAGACACCAGGATAAGGAGAATTTTCCCGCTTAGTGTCCCATTCATTCTGTCCGCTATTCAAACTATTGAGTAGCATCTCGAATTGTCGTCACTTGCAGATTGGCTAATGACGATTTCTATCACTTATTGTTTCTTTAACTATCGTATCCTATTCGCGTCCCTGCCCTTTTCGTCTTTCACTCTTTCACTAAGGATCGTAGAAGTTGGGTTATTATCCTTAATAATGGACTCACAACCATGTGAAATTCATATATATATATATATGGCGTCAAAAGACAAATTTTTTGCTTCGTACACGTACAATTTCATGTATTTTTTTGTAAAAAACTTAAAATTGATCATTTTCTATGTGAAATAAATTGTGACAAATGAAAACCCATTTTTGTTTTCCTCATTGTGTCCAACCTAATGATACTGTTTTCTTGAGATGTGAGGAAATTATAATGCGGTGAAGAAGAATCTTTTGGTATTAAAACAAACGTCGAGATTTTATTAAATAGCTTACGCTTGATTTCGAAACTATAAAATGATTGAGCGTGGGGAATGCATTTACCTGAAAACGTACCAGTGGCGATAAATTCGTACAGAAAAAAAAAAAGAGGAAAAGAAAAGTAGTTCCATTTTCTGTAGCGAAGAAGTGAAGAATGTAAGAAAAACGAAAACAAACAAGCAAAGAAACAGGCGAGAAAAAGAAGGTGACAGCTGTTTCGATCTTTTCCCCCGCAAATGGCGTATTTGTACAATGCCCCACCACCCCTCCCCTTGAAAAATAAAATTCATAAAAATTAAAACATTCGGATCCGATAACTTTTCGGGCCCGATTTTCCGTAAATTTTCGGATCAAATTATGTTTCTGTGGAACCGAGGCCGATTTATCTTAGTCGGGCTCGGTTATAGAACTGCACCCGAATCTGGTATCTGACATCAAATCGGGCACGATCCACCAGTGGGCTCGATTCATTACCGGGCTCGATCTCTTTTACTCGGGCTCAGTCGAATTCGGACTCGGATGATACTCTGGCTCGAAACGTGGAATAATTCGGGGCCCGAAAAACGGTGTGACCAAAACTTCTTTCGAGCCCGATTATTTAGCGAGTTAGCGGAGTCGCGCCTAATTCGGGCCCGATTAACATAGACGGAAAATTTACGGATAATCGGGCCCGAATAGTTATCGGGTCCGAATGTTTTAATTTTTATGCATTTTTTTTTCAAGGGGAGGGGTGGTGGGGCATTGTACAAATGCGCCATTTGCAGGGGAAAAGATTGAAACACCTGTCACTTTTTTTTTTCTCGCTTGTTGCTTCGCTTGTTTGTTTTCGTTTCCCTTACATTCTTCACTTCTTCGCTGCAGAAAACGGAACTACTCCTCCTTCCTCTCTGTGTTTTCTTTTTCTGCAATTTATCCCACGCTCAATCATTTTATAGTTTCGAAATCAAGCGTAAGCTATTCAATAAAATTTCCACGTTTGTTTTAGTACCAAAAGATTCTTCTTCGCTGCATTATAATTTCCTCACGTCAAAAAAACAGTATCATTAGGTGGACACAATGAAGAAAACAAAAATGGGTTTCCTTTAGTCGCAATTTATTTCACATAGAAAATGGTCAATTTTAAGTTTTTTACAAAAAATACATGAGATTGTACGTGTACGAAGCGAAAAAAATTGTCTTTTCACGCCATATATAAACAGTAACACCTAACCTATATTCAGTAGTTGACTTAATGGCAAAATTAAAAAAAAATTGAGAAAAATAAACCGCAGTATTAAAAGCTTTTAGATTTGAAATGAGTTCTTTCATCGACGTTTTCAATACAGTGTCTACTTAAATTAAACTTATTTTAAGGCACTAATATGCAATAATTTAACTACTTAGCTATCATAAAGAGTTGCATAAATATGAACTTGGTTGACCAATATCCAACTCGGCATACGGCCTCGTTAGCCAAATATCAGGCGATATTCTGCGCGATTACGCAGGGTAATTTTGAAATATACTACAATCTGAATTATGGTCCCAACGACTATCCTCTGTCTTTTTCTTTTAATCAAGCGTACGTTAGAACAATAAAAAAGTAACAAATTTCTTTATGTCAATTAATCCCAAACAGTGCAGAAAGTTCAAGTTGGAATCAAATGCAATTGACAGATAAGACCTTAACCCTCGATTTAACGATCAAACATTTTTGTCCACCATCGTGTTTAACACAGCGGTGGGTGGCTAAATGAAGAAACAATGTTTTACCAAATTTCGACATTTGCGTGTTCATTTGATTCTTTTGATTTGAGAGAGGTGGCTACACGGTTTCAACACGGTGTTGGACGATAATGTTTTATCGTTTATCGGGGGCTTTGGAGCTTCTTTAGAGTGTGTTTTAAATTACTCCAGCCAATCACAGCAGGCACGAACAGCGCAATTAGCCAATCACAATACGAAGCAATTACTTGTAAATAGGCCCAGTTAAGAAAAATCCCGTAAAATGGCCTAAAAAATCTATCCGGAAATTCTCCAACAAATGTCTATAAATCCCAGTTTATCTCTAAAAATCTCGAAATTTGTTATAAAAACCCTATTTATCCCTTTTTTTTGTTTTGTTCGAAATAATCATCTTTATCTTTAGCCTCCTTCGCAAGGAACGCATGACGATCCAAAAGACGTCTGCGAAGGAGGCTACTTTATCTTGTAACTTGGCCTACATGTCAACCAGCGCAAAGCGCGGAAAATTCACGCGTGCAAGTCGCC
>JAEMWC010001167.1:0-30000 GCA_016490735.1 Pachyseris speciosa | reverse complement strand
TGAATAAGAGGCTCCTTTTACAGCTGTTTTTAAAATATTATTTGACGTTCTTTTCTTTTGTTTGGCGTTCTCTAATGAATAGTATGCTTCTCCAACGTCCACATGTTTTGAAATCATGGTGGTTTTTAGCTGGGGATTCTGTCCAGCACAGGCTTAACTACAGTAGGCTCAGAAGCAGGTCTTAATGTACAGTGGGGCTTGTAGATCGAGTTTAGAAAAAAAATTAGAAATGTATAAAGAAATATAAAGAAATATATCAATACAGAAACAAGTTGATGGAGACGAGCAGAACAGTAAGACTTTTTGCTTCATTTACCGTTCTTTAAAAGCTCCTTTACATATGGGTTATTAGCCAAGCGTCTCGGTCCGTAAACACGCAAAGAAAGAACTTGGCCAATATCCCGCCATCTTGATCGAACAAGCGTGGTCAATAAAGGATTAATTATAACTCAAAGGACGCAATTAAAAGATAGTAAAACGCGGGACGAACGGGCTATCCCGAGCGGTCAAGATGGCTCCATCTTGACCTCGCGGGTAGCCAATCACAGCAGCAGAATTGATTCATCTTGACCGCTGAAAGAGCCTGTCATATCATAAATCAAATTATTGAACAGTTTATGACTTTTACTTGTCCTGTGACTATTAACCCATTGACTACCGAACATTTTGCCGAAAAACAGATTTCGAGGCTCGTCGAGCTGTTTTCTGGCCAGATTCTAGCCTTGAAGAACCAAACGTGTGCCATTTGTTCCTGATGCTTATTACTAGCTTTCCAATATCGGGCATGCGCAGAAAGGAAAATTTCGAGCTGTTTTTCGGTTGAACATGAACACCCCTCTCCTTCTACCTTTCGCTTTCTCTCTCTCCCCTTTTCTTTTCGTTTTTCTTGCCCCGCATTCTTTTTCTCTTGCTGGGCATTTGCTGGGCGTCCTTTCGGTGGGAAGAGTTTGTGAAAACTTTTAGGATCGTAGGATTAGGTGGAAGGAAGTGCAGGTGGGTAGTGGAATAACATCACATGGTTTTTTCGCGTTTTCTCCGGCCTGCTGAACGGAATCGTGCTCATTTGGGTATGGTTGGTTTGAAAGATCTCTTCGCCCAACACATGCTACATGTAAAAGTTGTCCATGAGCATTAAAACTGATGACGTCACAAGCGGTACAAGGGACGTGGTTCTGCCCCCGGTTTTTTTTTTTTTTTTAAGGAAACCAGAAAAGAGGCCTTGCCAGAGGGGAATCCCGTGTCGCTTGTCTGAATTTTAAAATCTCCAGTGTCGGTGTTTAAATCGCTAATTCTCGGCCTTGATGTAACTGACGAAATTTTACCGGGAATGATCTCTCTCGTCGGAATTTCATTTTATGTGCTGTCGGTTCTGTTTGGACCATGTCGCTTGTCGGAATTTCCCTGGCAGGGCCTCAGAAAAAGTAGAGAGTGGCTCGCATCCGGTGGGCTTAAAATCGGGGGAAGGGTTCACAACAGAATTTGGCGTGTTCTAGGTTTATTGTGTTGATTTACTTCGTGGTTCAGTTTTATCCATATCCATAAACAAGAACAAAAGACAATAAAAATTGAACCAAGGATAAATTGAACTACATCTCTATCATGTACGAAATTTTCAAATAAACAATATTTTAATAGTAGCACAAACAGGATGTTTTTTTTTTCATACATAATCTTTATTCAAACTTAACCCTGTCAAAGCATTGACATATTGTTCAAGTTTTTTTTTTTTTCTGGAACGTAAAACATATTTGGAGATTGGAATAGTACATCACAAATTAATGTGTCTAGGTTAGCTGAAAACCACTCAGTGGCATACTCAGTGGTTACCCCCAACGACACGCCACAAGTTTCACATATTTCGTGATTTTTTTCTTTCATGTTTACAATCAAACAATGGGACACTGGTCAAGTCTACCACCATAGGTTCTATTAATGCTTTCAATATTTAAACAATTATCAATAACAACTGAAAATAGAAATTGATTAGGAATAAATTGAGTTCGATTGACAACCACTGCAAGTTCTTGCAGAATAAATGCTGAATAAATAACATTGGGTCAACTAACAGAGCCTCGACATAATTTTGCCTGTTGCAAGACTTTGAACTTTCAGTGACCTTACGGTTAAGCCATGAAATGAATGACATCACAAACTTATGAAATCCAGAATGAAGTGGCTTTCAATGGTTCAGTTGAACAAGCGAAAGGTACACTGTTTAAAAAATATAATCATAAAATGTTATCATGTGAACTGTAGCCATGACTGTTGGTGAACTAGTGACTCATGTACTCACTTGTAAATATCATACATCATAGCTTGAGTTCAGCTCTACAGCTTCTTCTTTTGTATGCAACCTTGGTCCAAGTATAACGTAAGAGTGTGAGAGCAAGAGAAAGAATCACCGCATGAACTACGATGGAACTGTCCGTATTAGGCCCCGTATGTGCTCTCCGGGATCGGATAGTGTTCATCTACGAACAGACCCCAGGATCTACTGAATAATTATTTTAAATTGTAAAAGTGATTGAAAACTGACTGTCAGGTACGTAGCCTCCATAAATGGAATTTCGCTGTATGAAGCGCGTAGTTCAAAGAGTGAAAATAATGATCGCGGCATTGTCGAAACTTTAATTCGTCAACTGGAATCATCCCGTTTAATGATGACATTGATAGCTTCTTGAGATTCATAGGTAGCCCGAACGACCAACAAATGTTCCTTAAAACATTCACAGGAAAATACCAAACCGTCTATTATTAAAAGTTCACTCCTTGCAGAAAAGCATGCACGTGGGCACAGCATGATCGCTTGGTTGGAGGCATACACTGCTAAGGCACAGAAGACTTTTGTTTGTTGGGTCAGTGAGCGTGCGTCATCCCACAGTTAAGTGCGCATTGTTGAACGTAATAACTTTGGAGACAATAACTGGCGCCATGTCTGAGTTGACTAAAACTGGTGACTCACTATTTAGAAAACTCGCAACTTATTCTGGGATATTAACTCAAGGTACAAGCCAGTTTGCACAGCATCCATTTTTATAAATCAGTTAATATTGTGCAGGGTGAACTGTAAATAAGTCGGCAATGCAGCGTCAAATGTCTGACCATGGCCGAAAATTTCAGACATTTGAGCCCGCACGGTAGTAACGGCTTTTCCCAATCAATAATTATCAAAAATGGCTTGCGAAACAATCTCGTACCCAAAGTTCTTAGGCTCTTTGGCCAGCGGTTAGTCGCCAGGAGAGACTCTGGGATAGTGGAAAAAAGTCAAATTTTTTCATTGGCTGGCCCGTAACGGCTTCCTTTGTTTTACCCCAGATTACCAGGAAAATGACGGTCCATTATCCCAGAGTCTCTCCGGGCGTCCACCCGCTGACCAAACAGCCCGAGGACTCTGGGTACGAGATTGCGCGCGAAATTACAAAGCGATGGAATTACGGAAAACACAAGCACAATTAATACCGTTTTTCCATTTGCCAAAATCGAGTGTTATTCAAAGAAATTTCAGCGATATTGTAGTTAAAAAATATACCAGGAAAACGATTTCCATACCTTTCTTTCGGAACGATGTCAATTTGCATCTTCGGCTCCAGTCAAAACATTATAAATCAGTGAAAAAAGAAGCGAAGACAATATATTTGCTAGCAAATAATCAGAAATCTAAAGTCGTTATGTAAGTTGCCAAAATCGAGTCAAAAATTGCAGTTAGATCGCTATTTTCAGAATAAAAAGCAGATCTTCAGCTTGTAAATGTACTTTTCTTTTCGGCGGCTAAAAACCGTACAGAATGAAATAGGGCCACGGTAAGGTCGACATGTCACGCATATATACGTCCGTTCCATGAAGAAGAAGAAGAAGAAGAAGAAGAAGAAGAAGAAGAAGAAGAGGAAGACAACAAAGTCTCGCTCTTAGCACCGTATTCTCGCACGCAAAACCTGCATGTTTGGTATCATAAACAACGTAATGCTCGAGGAGATTCAAGAAAATAAACCCGCTCCATTTCGATGATAAAAAAAAAAAGTAAAGCTGCGATATACAATACATATAAACCGGAAGTTCGTGCTCTGAGTTCAACAAGCGATATCTCGGCCAAATGTCCCTCCACAGGCATCGTTCGATAGCTTTTATCGTAGATTTTGTCCGCCATTGCTCGTTTTGGCAATAACTTCAGCCAGCGGCATTCATTTGACCATAAACATATTTGTATTTCACCCCTCGATCCGTCCTAAAGATATGAGCCCGGAGGTCACAGCTCAAACCAGCGATTAAGACCATTACGCGACAACGTGAATGTAAGTCGCACGAGATGTGATGTCCGAGATTTTTGGCCATGCGAAACGTGCCGACAAATATTGGCAGTCGCGAGTTAGATGTGTCAAGTGTGTAATCAATGAAGGAAACCGCTGACAGCGCCCTGGAGTTTAAGCGCCTCATAGAGTCTCTGACGTGTAATTAAAACTTGAAGTGCTCCGTCCACAATGCAAAGAGAAGGAAATAATTAATGCTGCTTGTAGCTATATACCGGGGGAAGGGGAGGGTGAGGAGCTTATAGCATCGATTGCTTACGTGAGTTGGCGTAACCTGGCAAGGAGATTTACACAGCCATGTTTTCGAAATTTCAATCACGGGCTCTTGCCTTCCTACAAAATTTTTGCGAAATCTTCCAAGAACAGTCAGAAAAAAAAACTATCACATTATAAAAGCAAGAAACAAATCATTGTTTTTACAGCCACTGCTTCAGCGCTTAAGTTACGTTGTCATTCATTTCACTGCTGAAGCATAAATGCCGGATAAACATATAGTCAGCTAACAGAACCCCACCTCTCAGTGTATTGTGAGGCATTGAAGCACAACCACAAGTTTTCGTCACCGAATCTAATTTACACCCAACAATCCATGGAAGATTTTATAACTTCCTTTCTAACAACAACGCCTCTCAGCCAAGAAGAAGCTCGCTTAGCTTTAGCCGTGTGAAAAGCTGGCGCTGGAATAATACGGCGCCAGTTGAAGCGCTTGATACACAAACTATCTTAGCGTTTGAGGCAAAAGTTGTGAATGACAGTAACTTTAATTGTTTAAGCAGTTAACCAGACATGCTCAGTACTTTGAAATCCGAGGGCCCTAATGCATGAATATTCTTTTAGACTTTATAGGTTAATTGATCAATGGAATACACAAATTCCTTTATAGAACACTGAAGAACAGGTCTATACAGATCTCGCTCATTGTTTAGTTGAAAAAGTCAGAGAACAACGAGTTATCTTTTCCCGGATCCCCCAGATAACCATTCAGTTTAATTTCAAGGTATCTCGGTTCATCTGCAGGTAGTTTTACCGTATGATAGAGAGTTTCAAAAATGCAAATAAAATCACAGCATGTGAACTGCGGCCAACTCCTGCTAAACCAGTTTGTATTCGTGCAATCACCTGTGTCTGTTGCTAATTATAAGCCTACCTACACTCGTCAATACTATGAGGACCCTTCTTATGATATAAAGATCACCCGTTCAGCTAATTTTTCACGGTCAGAAACATAGCTTTGTTTTATGGAAGCAATACACAAAAGGAAAAAAAATTGCCGGGCGGGTAATTATTTGATACAAAAATTTTTTTTGAGCCGTAAAAACATGCAAAACATATTGGTTGAACGCAGAATCTGTTACGGGTCACAAGACGTTTGCTGGTTGGATCAGATATGGCTTTTTAATTATGATCTTTTGGCATCCTGTTTTGCTTTTGGAACAAAGAAATTTTTTCAGTTTTTTGAAGAAAAACACAAGGTGTTAGCACTAACAGAAAGGTTGGGAAAATTTGTTATGTTACTCTCTATTTTCTTCGATCATGCGAGGAATAGGCGCGCGAGTTTGAAAACTTTCGCGTGGAAGAGATTTAGTGCGTAGTAAATTGGCGGTTATCTCTATTGACAAGGAAGGTATAAAGTCAAGATATGAAGCGCTGAATATTGGACTTTGAAATGGTGATAAAAGCGAAAAGTAACGCTTTTTGAGACCACGGTATATATGTTCGATAATATCGGTCTCCGAAGGAATGTTTAAAAGCTTGTTAAGCATGTTTATTGAGAAATATATCCCAGTAACTGAACAAAACTTCACACCAGAAAAAGTTTATGTTACTGTGCTTCTTAAGTAAACGGACTCATCTAAAAACATAGATGATTAGCCAATAGATCAAACTTCAGGCGCTACACTCTGGTTCTTGCTCTTGAGATAAACTCTTCCCTTATAAAACATTAACGCTGATGCCAACTCTTATGGCTGAGGCACTGGACTATAACCCTAAGTTCTTTGTTTTGAAATGTAATTAACGGGCAGCAGTTTGTGGAATTTTTTCCTGCATAGCAAACAACGCCCTCGCTCAGGTTAATAGCTTTGCATTTCATAAGCAGCAGCAGTGTGAATTTTGGCGTTGTTAGTAGTCATGTCTTCGATAGTAACTGCCGTGTTTAAAGCCACTATCGGCTTACTCGTAAATAAAGGAAGGGACAAAGCAGCCGAGAAACTGAAAGATGGCGACGTAACAGACCAAAGATTCCGGGGATTGATCGTGCGTGAGATTGACGATATTAAGTCAAAGTTAGACGGGTTAGCAAGAAAAGATTTGTTAGCAAGCATCAGTTTCTTTAAGGAAGGAATCGAGCTGTTGTATGAAGTCTTCAATAAGGCAAGATCCAGAAGCGAATACGGCACGGCAACAACACAAGGGGCTGCTGAAATAGCTTGTGCTGAGGCAGTTTCCCTCGCTAAAGGAATGAAAAAGATGGATCTTACTGATTTGGATGAGTTAGGTGTGAGAGTCCTTTCCAATGCCAAAAAGAGATTCGAAGATGCTCGAAGGAAAGCGACAGAGGCGTTTAATAATAAAGCTTTGGAACTTTCTGATCGCGTACTTGCTATGCAATGCCGAGTGATGGCGACAATACTGGAGACAGTAGATAATCCCGAAGACGCATTAGCAGCGTGCGGAATGTGCATTGAAGAACTGCACAGCCTGTCAGCTGTTAAGGATTGTTTCACTGTCGAGCTGAAGAAAGGTCTCCTGGCTAGGATTAGTAAAGTTGAGCGCAGAGCACTGATTTCCTCCACTTGTCATGTGAATCGCGTTATCTACGATGTTATGTTGCTGGTCTGTTTTGGTAACAACCAGCTGTCCGGTAACAACTGGCCTTGTATTGACACCGGAAAAGAGAAAATCGATCCACTCCGTGACGACAGAGTTGCTAGAGTGCTGCAGAAACGAGGTATGAAGGAATGCAGTGTACGGCCGTGGTCATTTGGTCAGGAGGGTAAAAGAGAACACGCGCTGAAGGAGCCATGGGGTATGGCTACTAGCAACGATGGTCAGTTTTTTATAGCAGACAATGGGATAAAACTGTGAAGGTGTTTGACAGCAGCGGACATTTTATTCTAAAGATCGGTCCAAACGCTGACGATGGTGAAACAAAGTTATTCTTTGTTTGGGATGTCGGCACTGACGAGGAGGGCAACATTTATGTACTGGTCGCACTGAAGGAGACTGAGTCCGAGGGAGAAGCCGATAGACTGGACTGGTTATGTGCTGGTTTTCAACAGCGATGATGGGAAACAGCTGCGAAAGTTTCCTGTGAAGAGGAGCGGGGACTGGAACTGGTTCTCGGACTGGGACCGCACACTCATGGTAAGCAGGAATAAAGTGCTGGTGACATGGCGCAGACGGGTTGATGCCTTTGAACTTGATGGAGGATATATTCGTAGCATTGGAGAGGAGGAGTTGAAGGGTGTAGCAGATATCACTGCTGCTCCTGATGGCCGGGTACTGGTGCTGGACAGGGGTGATAGCTGCATCCACGTATTCACCGAGGATGGTCAACAGCTGAACACATTCAGTGTTCAGACCGAAGAAGCTGACTATTATCATGTTGCCTGCCACCCAGGAGGTGAACATGTCATCGTCGCTGGTTATGAACGAGGAATAGACCGCCCGTGTGCGGCAGTATACACTAAAGATGGCGAGTATCAGCGAACAGTGAAACTCCACCAAAGAGTTTCAGTCATAGGAGGGATTACGGTGAGCATGGAAGGTCGCATTTGTGTTACGGATTATCATGAAGGAAAAGCCATTGTGCTGTGAAACTATTTAGGAACACAGCTCAACATAATCTTAAATAACAAAGAAAGTGTAGGTGTTTGCCTTTTGGGGTCCCAAGTGTTTTCATCATGCGAGCAGTTTTATATCAGTCTTAAATATAAGATACTTACAGTTTACAGGCAAAATATCCAATAGTGTAGTGTTTTTGCGAAGGAATTGCTATTTTAGAGTCATACCACTGTAGTTTTTTTTTATTACCAATGCATTTAAGCTGGTGATGCTTTTACAAATATTATTTTAATTTTTCTGCTGTTTTGTTCTTCATTTGCCGGATTAATTCATGATCAGCTCACATGATTTGTGTGACCTTAGCCAAGAAAAGCTTTATTCTTCCCAAACCATTTCATGTGTTTCTGGAATATTTATTTTTTTGCCACCAAATAACAATGCTGCTCTAATATTCAGAACTGAAGAAAACCTTGAAAACAATCTTGTGTTGTATTTGACCACTCTATGGAGCTGAATCTATGTCTTGTTACTGTTATGAGGGAAACCTTTTCAAACTCTTTTCCTTGAATCTTATATTGTGTGTGAAATATTTTTGATAGGCCAATTTTTTTATGAAGTAATAAATAAAAGGTTTAGATGAACATTCTAAGAAATGATAAGTTTAAATACCAATAAACAAACTGTTGATTTACTGGGAACATTTTGCATGTTATGTGTATATATTTCTTTGACAAACTAGTTTTCTACCAGGTGATAAGTTAAGCATTGAGAAAGTGTCAAGGGTGCTAGATAAACTTACATGTAATTTTATGAAATAGTTAATAATTGATTATGAAGTTTTGACATTAAGAAGTACAGGAAGATGAACAGCTTGCTTACTGGAGGCAACTGTGGTCTTTTAAAAAATAAATTTCTTGCAAAAGTTGATAAGTCTCCTGGTCTTCAATTTTTTTCTGTAGAAAAAGCCTTCAAATTGCAAAACAGTAGCAAAGCTGAAAGATAGAAAATTAATGTAGACTCTAACCTTTTAGTTTTGAGCAATATAATTGTACATTAATATGTATAGTAATCATTTTATGAATTTTGCTTTTTTATTTCCATGTTGGTTGTGATACAGTGTATTTTCAAAACAACTGATGGGAGTTGATGCATGTGAATCAAGTATGTTATACTTCATTAACATTTAATTTCATTATACGTTTATAAACTTGTAGTGAGTGGTGCTTTTAATGAAATATACTCTGTAGGAAAACATCATTGGCTGAAGAACTGTGAGACCATGCAGGGATCTCATTTTTCTTGAAAGACCGATCACACAGTTATTTCTGTGTGTGATGTAACTGCCAGCCTTAATTTAGTAACGTTTTCAAGTACTTTACAACAGTACTGTCATATTTGTACCAAGCTATATATGCAAAGAGTGTAATTAATGGGTTTAATTCTGCATAATTTTCTCGTTTGATTTTTTATGTATAACTTGGTGTCAATTTGTTCAAGTGAGTTTGGGAAAACTCTTGTAATAAGGGTTTGTTTGAGGTCTGCTTAGCACTCAAATTCTCCCAAACCTCAATCTTGCACAAGCCCCATGTGATGGAATAGAGTAGGTTTGCTGAGCTGTGGTCTGTCTCATCACATATCTCAGGATTGGGTGGAATCTGGGTGATGGGCTGATTACCAGTTCCCAGTGAGCCTTTGGTGGCCATGAAAACAAGCAGCCGCATGCACCTCTGTGACACGGAGGACTGAGGTACGTGATTTACAGAATTACCGATAATTGTCAACCATTATGCTGAAAATTTGTTGTTACACTTGTTAAGAGAAACAGTTAAATGAAATCAACTTTTGACGCAAAGCACAATAGATCTGAGATCTCTGAGATCGTACCTTTATCCGCAAGGTTTGCTGGTGAGACGAGAACTTCAATTTTACTTTTTAATAACGTAACTAGGTCTACGTTTTCTTTGATGGAAACAGAGGACTCTTCTGCCATCTGCTGCAACACGCAATCACTTCTAGTTATTAAGACGTCTGTTAATAGAATGGGAATTAATCTACAGTTATTTCTTATAGTTGTATTATATCAAGGCACTTTGTTCACCAGAATTTCCAACACCTGTTCCAAGGGCCGTTAAGGGAAGTTGAGAAAACAAAGACCCCGAAAACGAAGCCCGAAGATCTAAGACAAGCCGTTAAGAGCACGCGAGCTCTTTTACGACTATTTCGACGATATTCATGTTCCTTTGGGACATATACTGTTTTAGGAATAAGTCGATAAGCAGGAGAATTAGAACTGAATGAACATGCGTTCATTTGGAAAAGTGTTGGCGAGAAAATCGAGCGTTACTCGCCGAGCTTGGGTCAGGTTTAGAGTATAGTCGTTGGCCGTTATTAGATTACCCAGAAAAATGCACCTTAACTGTCTCTTCCAGAGAAAGCAACGACTCAAATGATTTCTCGCATTACTATGTTGACAGTTTCGCCTCGTATGTCTTGCATGACACATGAAATTGTCATTATCCGAGGCCCAAAGATCTCGCTCTTTCTAATTTCATTCACCTGTAAGTACTGGTTTATGAGGTGATATTTATTTTCGACTGTGGCTGGTTTAGACAGCGGAGCCCACGAGTATGATAATATCTCTCTCCTCCGCAGAGGTTCGGTTATCGGCAAGGTGATCGACTTCGATCGGCTGTGATCGGCAAGGCGTTAGGATGTGTCCGCTGTGCATGGTAAGTCCAGGCGCAAGAAACGAGAGGGGAGAGTTGAAAACACTGACCCCCGCTCCGTGGACTACCCACTGACCCCCACTCCGTGGACTACCCCACGGAGTACTCCACGGACTACCCTATGGAGTACTCCGCGGACTACCCCTCTTATGGTAAAACAAAAATTACTTTTAGGCTTAAAAAAAGATACAAAATACGTACTTGCGTCAGTCGCCATTTTACTCAGCGGGTTTACCTAAAAGAGCGAATCCTGAATCCGGAATCCGGAATCGAGACTCAACTGGAAGGAACAAACCAAGTCCCAGAAAAGACTCCACTCCTGTCACCTACCTCCCCCTGTAAGACATCTACCGTCTTCTTCGGATCTTTTATTCCTCTTATTAATTTCATGGATTATTTATTTTAGCGCTATTTCAAGTCTTTCTGCTCATGATGTTTTTAAACATTATTGTTTCCATAATCCGGAAATGACCCTCAGTTATCAAACTAACTGTTGATACTGAATACAGTGGCGAATGCTACTAAAATCATGCTTCGGGTGCACATTTTGTGTCGCTAAAAGTAGTTGGTTGAATAGTTGACAACCTGTCAATCGCATATGAGCAGAAACGAATAAATTTACCTGAAAAAGTGAAACTAAGTATTCTTAATTGTTTTAATAACGAGCAACTTTTGAGAAACCTTTTGATCTTTGATCAACTTTTTGAAAACGACAAGCAATTTTCGAGCAACTCTTAGCAAAATCGCAAGCACCTTTTTGATCATTTACTGGCACTGAACTTGTAGATGACCGTTCCGGTGGTACTCGATGTCCAAGATAAATCTCCCCATGAAGCTTTGTGCCTGTCGTCGTCATCATCATCATCATCATCATCCCCTTATTTCAATAATTTAAAAATTACAATTTAGAGAAATACACAACCTGCATGTAGCACAGCTAATCGAGGTGGGTTGTGTAACTTACGATCAAATTCGATCAAAACGCCACCACTCGTATACATCTCTCGCTTCTAGTGGGCTTCGACAAAACAATGATCCCCCGTTTACTGATCCCACACTGATCCCTTACTGATGCCCTTACTGAAAAGGTAAACAACAAAATAATAAATAATAAATTCTGGCTTTCGTCAGAGTTCAAAGATGGTGGAAACTTGGTCCGATGGAGGACCTACTTTAGATAAACTCGTTTCACCGTCATTACAAGTACCCCAGCTCTCTTCTACGATAAACGAGCGCAAAATCAATTGAAGCATCATCAAGTATGTTATCCGTGTGTGCGAAAAGCCACGATAACGGCAACAACGAAGACAGAAAGAAACGAAAACAGTTCGACGATAAGCATACACGGAGCGACACTGCAACCGGATGTTGATTGGATCGACTTCCGGTTTGTTATGTCGCTCGCTTGACGCTTGTGTTTATCTTCCAACCAAATTTTTCCTTGAACTTTATTCAGCCTCAAATCCTTAGCTTTTTTTGTTTTTACTTTGCTGTTTTACTTTTTCCAGTGAATTTTATAGGGGATCAGTAGGGGGATCAGTAAGGGATTAGTAGGAGATCAGTGGGGATCAGTAAACGGGGATCAGTGTTTTGTCGAAGCCCCGCTCCTAGCTTTTTCGAAGTACGAGGATCCTTACTCCCAAGGTGTGCGCGATGATGTAAGAGTTTAGGAGCGCGCTAGGCCTTCTGGGAATAAAACGGGTTGCGTTTGTCGTAGCCATCTTGATGATCTGTGAACCCGTTATGAATTGAATCTGTGGAATCCTGTGTAATTCTTTAGAAGTTGGACCTTTCGGAGTGTTGTGACCTTTAGGAATCGAGCCTGACAATCCTTGGAATAAAATACACTTCATATTCGTCTACAAAAGGCAATCAACTTGCGAATGTTACAGAGAAAATGAAAAGTAAAAATTATAAACATCTTACTTTTATTTACATTATTGTATAGCAAAACAAACAACTTGCCTAGCAAGTGAATTACGTGTTTCATACAAGATGGTGCTAGCCGAGTTACCTACGGTATATACAAAACAGGAGCAGTCAACTTAGGAGATAGGCGAAACACAGTGACGGTAGTAGAGTTCGATCATTTGCAGAAACATTTGGTTTCAAATATTGTCCTCAATCCAAGCTCTTTCTGATTTTCTAAATTCCGGAGTCCCGAGTCCGGATTCCGAATTCAGGCTTTTAGGTAAACCCACCGAGTGAATTGGCGGTAACCAAGATGGCAACTGACGCAAGTACGTCTCTTGTATCTTATTTTAAGCCTTAAAGTGATTTTTGTTTTACCATAAGAGGGGAAGTCCGCGGAGTAGTCCATAGGGTAGTCCGTGGAGTACTCCGTGGGGTAGTCCACGGAGTGGGGGTCAGTGGATAGTCCACGGAGCGGGGGTCAGTGTTTTCAACTCTCCCAAACGAGAGATCGATCGAGCGTGCGAACCTCTGCCAGATTTCTGTCGTTTTCTTGTACATCTTTGTTGTTTTCTTGTACATTAAACGTTTTCTCAGCCGTAGTCGATTTGTTCAGCTTGAAACTTGGCGAAAGTCAGCATCTATCTTGTGGCTTCATTTCACGGTGGTTACTGTTGGGAGAAGATTTCAGAAGTTCGGGAAAAAAGGCAAAAGAGTCTGTCTCAGAAGGATCTTCGAATTCCCCACCTTAAACCCGTGAGGAGTGATGTGGGAGTAAGCGTAAGAGTAGCGTTTGTGGCTTTTACATTTCATGAATAAAAAAATTCAGTCAGATTTTCACAGAAGACAAATCTTCAGCTTCGAATTGGTGTAATGAGAATGTTGAACATCGCATTTAACAGGGTTAAAAATCTTTTGAAACGTCAGTAGGGTACAAATTTCTGTTTTAGCGGGGAATTTGTCACGTTATTTTAGTGCTGACCGGGAAAAAAGATTCTCGTCTTTGTTAAGCGTTTTGGATAACGGTCGTTCGTAAATACAAAAACTAGAAGTCCAAAGAGACCAGAATGATTTCATAACGATAAATCTAACTCGAGGTATGAATTTTTACGCTCGAAGAATTGTTTGTTTACATTGTGTCGGATGACCGGCGAAGATTTCAAAATAAAGAAGCAGTTAGCTGCTTTCGCGGTGTTTTATTTCATCTTTACATAAATTTACTCTAGTTTTCAAATAGGTCATGTCTTAAGCTTCAAAATCGTATAAAAATATTGTTAAGACCTCACATTTACCGCCATTAAAAAATTTTGGAAACCTGTAATAATTCATGTACGGGACGGTTTGAGAGAAGATTGTCACCTAATTTTATGACTAACGCGAAAGAGATTCTGATCTCGTTTAGACGTTTTCGTGAACTTTCCTTCAGAAATACAATAAGTTGAAGTGTGTAGCTTTCCAGAGAGACCAAAATCATTTCAGCTGCTAGAAGTTTCCTAAGTAAATCCTTCATCTGCTTTCGCTGCACTGCACATGGCACTCGGCTCGTGTATGCAGTGGATCCTACAATGATAATTCCATCGTGGCAAAATAAAAGGCCTTTTTGAAACACATTATTCGCGAGGACAACAAATTTTCCCCAATTTCCAAGCATTCAAATACGTTTTCGTAAGCAATTCATCGACATCATGCAAAAGAAGAGTCAGCATTCGCATCCACCCGCCATTTTTACGGACACGGGAAAAGTACGCTCACTACCCCACTTAGATAGAGATTTTGAAAAATGCCTCCCCGGATGACGGCCATATTGGGTGTGGTATCTGGCAGAGGCTCCCTCTCTCGAAACAACCACCTTTTCTTTGATAGCAACCGGTCAGGCTTGTTTCCTCGTTGTTCAAGGCTGCAACAACTTCTGGAAGCCGTCTCACCCAGTCGACAGACTGCTGGCCCTCCGGATGTCGCATTTCAACGGCACACTGGTGGCCAAACAGGCGCTCAGCCAGGGTTAGGTTGAAACTCTCGACAATGGCCTGGTCGCGCTGAATTTCGAGGTGCCTGTGCCGGATATACGTTTTGTGGTTTTCGATCTCTTTCGTAACAGCACCGATAAATTAACGCCCAGGATCCACCTGCAGCATTTCCGGCCATTTCAGAGGCGAGCGTTTGTAAATTTTTGCGAAACGCTTCGGCGACCTCGTCAGAGTTTTTCGAGGTCAAAGGTTCGGCCTCTTTGTATCGGCTGGCCACGTCTACAACTGTAAGAGCCTACTTGTAAACTTTGCGCCCGCGGGAAGTTTGTCATGCGGCAAAAAAGGAAGGTAAGCTTGGTGCACCTTGTTGGACGTGAAAACATCGACCTTCGGCCGAGGAATGCGACGCGCTGCTGGAAGATAAATCTGCCAAATCGCCTGCCTTATTAGCCACTATTTTGTGGTGTCTTCAGAGACCTTTGCAGCTTCAGCCAGTTTTTTGATAGCGGCCAGGCCTTTCCAGTAGCCCCCGGGGCGGTAATAAACCTTTGCGAGTTTGGTGTCCATTACAAAAGGATTCATAAAACTTCAAAGGAAACGAAAAGCAACATAACCCAAAGCGAGACCACTAGCGCCCCAAAAAACGAGCTCGCCTTTTTTCTGCTGCTCGCTCGGCTGGTAGAAATCGGAGAACTTGGGCTCTTTCAGCGGAGCCAGAAGTTGGTTGGGATGTGCCTGGTTATAAAGTTTGAAAGCGTAATCGGTGTTGGTGAAGTTCTGCTTGGCCTGCGCTTTTATTTGCGCGTTTGTCTGGATCCAGTCAAGGAGCTGGGTGCGCTCGCGGCTATATTTTGCGTAAGCCCCTTGATAATCCCCGAGAGCCTTGTCATGGCGCTTTTTTTCGTTAAGCACGGCGTCGCCGCCGCCGCCAAGCGCCTTCGCGAGATAATTGCCACCGATGAATGTCGCAGCATTCAAGACCGCTCCACCAACCACGATCGCGATTGTTGCCATGGTATATATCAAAGCCCTTTTTTCAAATCCTCAAACTTTCTCTTTCTCGGGAAAGACTTTTTCGTCCACGAGATATCGTTTGAGCGCAATGCCGGCCGCAGTGACGGCGGTGAATTCCACATAGTTCGTCAAACTACTGCTGGGGTCGGATATGAAATTCTCTTTCACAATCTTTTTTATGACCCAACCGATACCAGTAACGAGGCCGGTGAGTGTCACCGCATCCATGATCGTTTTGACAAGCTTATTGTCAGACTTATCGTCAGACTTATTGACAGACATGTCAAGTAATATAAAAAGTTAAAAAGTTTAATATGAAAATTTTTTATCCACTTCATTCTTGCTTGCACACAGCTTCTTCTTCCTCCTTCTCATTTTCTTCATCATCTTCTGTCTCCTCCTCCTCATTTTCTTCATCATCTTCTGTCTCCTCCTCCCACACAAGTCTGGGGGGTGGGACACCAAGAATATCAAAAGCTTTCAGAAAAAGCCTGCGATTGACCCTAGACCCAAAGGGCTGCACCATTGATAAATTGTTGAAGAATGTCGTCAATGCATTTGGACATCGTTCTGTATGTGCTGGCCACAAATGTTCAATAGAAATTATTCCATATGTCTAAACCCTTTTTTTGCTCTGTGACATTTCAGGAGCGGGCTCGCTGGGAACAGGAGGGTTCGGGGCGCTTTCCTTCTTTCCTGGGGCCAAAGACTTAAACCTCGCTTTTAACGCTTCACGTTGATAATAAACGCCGGCAGCCCCAACAATAAGCCCACCCACAGCAATTATAGTAGGCCAAGAAGAACCTGATTTTTCGGAGGATCTCTTAGCTTCCTGCTCCGAGGAGGGCGTTGCATTTGCAGTTGCAGCCTTTTCTTCAGCTTTTTTAGATTTGTTGTTTGCAATTATGACAGCGGCCTCTGCCGCGGCTTTTTTCTGCGCTTCTCGGGCCAGCCGCGTTCTTTCAGCCACCAACTTGCCAGCAGCCACTCGCTTGGGTTTTTTTTGGCGCTACGTGGCTGGAGCCGGCGAAGTAAGTTGTCCATTGGACGGTTGCGGGGGCTGTTTTGCCTGTGTTTCGCCACCCGGTACTTCAGATTGTTCAGCCGACATTGTGAAGATATGCTAACAGAAGGAAAGTTTCATTTGTCAGTGATATACTGAGCAAGCAAAAAGTAGTCAGCAATTGCTTTGTAATTGTCAGTATTTTTCAGAAGTCATTGGTGTTTGAAATAATTTGGTGAAATAAAAGGGATTTTTTCATCTAAAACTTTAACGTTTTCATTTTAATGATATTGAGCTGCTTTTGCGTTGTATATTTTCCAAAACGCCTTCTTGGGTGCTTTATAAGTATAATTTTTTTGGACTCGTCATGCCCATTGGACGGTTGCAAGGGCTGTTTTGCTTGTGTTTCGCCGCCCGGTGCTTCAGATTGTTCAGCCGACATTGTGAAGATGTGCTAACAGAAGGAAAGTTTAATTGGTCGGCGATATACTGAGCAAGCCAAAAGTAGTCAGCAGTTGCTTTGTAATTGTCAGTATTTATTCAGCAGTTGTTGAGGATTGCTCAGGAATTTCTTCAGCATCTTTTTTATATACAAGCGTCACCGCCTCATGCTTCACAGCCTCTGGGCTGGTAAAATCAATGTGTTTTGTGGTGATCAGCTCCGCATTGGCCACAGCAAGCCACCGGCCGCACTTCAAAGCAAGGTTGCCAGCGAGGTTGGAGAGCTCTTTCGTGATTATGTAGTCTTCTCTGAGTTCTTTTTGATAAGCTTCAATGTCTTTGATGTTAACAAACAACCGGGCGCCTTTGGTCACAAGAAAAATGCAACTGTCGATCAAGCTCTCGGTTGTCTTTGAGCCCACGTAAGTTTCGTACCTTTTGAAATATTTCTCAACCTCTTTGTCGGTGAGGCGCTTCACCTTCTCGTGTGTCAACTGTACGCCAATGGCATCCTTGGCCTTTCCCGTCCACACCAGCACGGCCAGCTGCTCGCGGAGAGCAGGAATGTCAGGCCCTGGGGTGGCCAAATTCAGAACACCACCAGCTGGCGCGCCCTATGTCTCTGTTTCCAGCATGCTCATAACTTCTGCTGTTAAAAGCTCCTCTTCTGCCATTGTTATATTCAACTTCCATTTTTTAATTCGAAAACAACTGGACTCCGAAGGGGTGCCGAAGCGAGAAAACAAGGAAAGAAAACTTTCGCTCTTTCAACTTTGAAATCATGCTTTTGTACTCCTCTTGGGACAGGTCGCCTGCATAGTCATCAAAGATAGCCTTGGTGGTCTTGGCTGAAGGGTTGTAAAAAAGAACGACCGCCGCAATGTTTTCCCGAAAAGACGCTGTGATGCTGGTGTATTTTTGGGTCAGCACCCAAACACTGATGCCGATGTGCCTTGCTGAAAAGGCGAGATGCACCAGCTGGCCTGTGCGCTTTTTTACCTCTTTCGAGGCGGCACAGTCGTCGAGGATTATGAGAGTGTTGGTGCCCTCAAAAACAAAAGTCACGATCTTGAACCAAAGTTCCTCCTCGTGCTGGTTGCAAATTATTACATCCATCCGCGGATCGTTTTCCCCAAATTGGAAGAGAGCCTTGTTGTGAGCAAATGTCGGGCAGATGAGAATGATGTAATCGAACTTGCCGCGGAAAGGGCCCATGAGCTGGTCCACCATGAACCTTGTTTTGCCTGAATTTGTCGGCCCAACAATGGGAGCATTGAACGGAATGTTATTTGGGTTCATGTTGCCTCTGGGCGGTGGATATATTATTATTGCACAGATTCCAATTGCCGGCCCTACAGGCTGAACTGAGAGTCGCTGATAACGAAGATATGGCAGTTCACATTGGCAGAGCCGCCGGTGTCTCGCTCGAGTTCAAGCTGAACTCCGTCTGTGCTGTTCACGAAGCGCATGCCGCTGCCGTGCATCGCTTGATCCGACATGGAGCGCAAATCGATCAACAGCCCAAACCTATTGTCATCAAACTTCGATACACTCATGTGGCACCGCCCTGCCGATTTACCTCCCCGCCTTGAAGCGGGGTATGGGCCGTCAAAGAAGCGGCTGGCTTCCTCCCACATGTCCTTGCCTTCAACCCCGTTGTTAAAAACCATGTTCGGCGATCCATTGACCGTTATACTGACTTTTGTCAGGTCGGGATTGAAATAATTTTCTGAGTCCCTTGCGCCCGCAGTGTAAGGCTGAACAAAGAGGAGAAGAAGACCATTCAGAGATCTTCGCTGTGGGGTGACTTTTATGTTGAGTCTGGCGTCTGTGGCTCTGTTGAAGGTCACCATTTTTTCCCCTCACAATGTGGTCATAAAAGAATTCCTTGGCTGCATAGGCGCTTTTCGCCCGTCAGCCAGAGCTTTACTTCGGATCATTTTGTACTCGAGCTGGATGTTTTTCAGCTTGTAGACAAGTATCGTGGTGTCTGAACCCCTCACAACCTGTTTAGCTGCCGCAAGGGTTAGCTCGAATACAAGGTCGTTGTAAAGAGCTTGGGGATAAAAAACTCCGTGGTCGGTCAGAATCTGGTGGTCCAGGCTGATTCGGTATTTTTTCCCGAAAACCTTTTCCAGCTTGTTTTCCAAGGCCACGCCCGAGGTTTTCTTGTCCCCCGCCCCCAAGCGGATCCTGTTGAGGTCATCGCTCTGGATGCCCTCGAGCAGCATGTTATCCCGCTCCTCCTGCGGGAGGAAAAGGTCTTCCCAGGCCATATCTTGAAAATGTCATTTGCTACTGTTTCCTGCAGTATGGTGCCCGCGTACTTCACAACTAGCTTGTCGACCAGCGCTCGCGTGACGTTTGTACGAGGAAGTTGTTGAGGTGCCCTCCGGCCAGGTCGATGTTAAAAACAAGCGCGAGTGAGCCGGGCACGAGGACGTCATGCTCATTCAGCTTGGGAACCGTAACACAAAGCGTTTCTCCTGGGTTGGCTTCGCTTCGATCAAATGTGATGCGCTTGGCGGTGCGCTCGGCTTTCATTGTGCCGGCATTTTTCTCTTGGTGAGTTGGCAAAAGATTTGCCTGCATATCGGCCATAAGTATAACCCAGAGTTGAAAAGTTCAATTGAAAAATAAATTTGAAAAATATCGTGATGGCGGGAGTTGATGTCCCCGACAACTCTTTTATGGATAAGGATTTGGATGAGAACGATGATGACGGTGATGAGGGGGAAATAAATAGAACATAGCCCTTTCAACCAGACGCTGCATCCACACCATATTATGGTGGCGAAGAAATTCAGATGCGAACGCATTTGCACGAAACGAGTGGGCTGTCGGACACATCTTATGATGAGACTTTTTTTGGCGGCGACGGCATTCCTTTACTCGAGGGTTTTACTCATCAAGATGACAAACCAGCTCTGCTTGAAAGAGCAAGAACTTTCATAAAAAATAGGTTTCCCCGAGTTGATTTTGCACAATTAGGCCCTATTGGTTTCAGTTAAAAACCCGGAAATGAGACAACAATTGTATCATTGGGTTCGAAAGGCGGTTAAACTGAAATTTTCAAAAAGGATGGCAGCGGCCTTCTTAAAAAAATTACAGACAAGTTCAAAACAAGCCTTGGACCAGAAGCTGAATCTCTGATTTTTCAAGATAATGAAGAAATAAGAGAAACCCGGCGGAGTTTGAGAGAAGCAGAAAAACAACTTAAAGATGCTGAACGGTTAAACGCACAAAAAAAAAAGCACCCCAAGAAGCAAAAGGTCTGAGAATAAGAATCTAACGAACTCAAGCAAAGATTGATCAACTCGGGGAATCGAACGTCGAAAACGAATCGGAATGCGCGAGCTGCAGCAGCGGGCCAAAAACTATCGAGAAGATTTTGAAAACGCGAAAAAAGAGGTTGCTGCTTTGGAAAAACAGGCGAATCGGCGGGCGCGGCAAATAGCACAAGAAAAAACCAGGGTCGGCCAAATTAGGGCAAACCTTGAAGATAAAGAAAGTAAAAGAAACGCTCTCGAACGGGGGCTCAATGACTCAATGATGATCTGAAAGAACAAGAAGCTGAAATTGAGTGCCAAAAGGAGCAAGATCAGGCAATAATCGACAATCCAGACGCCTCCCCTTCTGACAAACAAGCCGCGGAAGTCAGGGTGGCCGACAGAACCGAGGAGCTCGCGCGTTTGCAAAGACAGATTGCAGAAAGACAAGAGGAGCTTCCGCTCCGTGAGAGAGTCAAAGCGATTTAAAAAAAATATGGCGTGACCGTTACAGCGATTATTCTAGTAGCTGGTGTGACGATTGGAGCTGTAATTGGAGCTACTACCAACTCTTTGAAAGCCCTTGGGAAAGGAATTGGAAACGGGCTGAAAGAAATCGGCAAAAAAACCGCTTCACTTTTGCCCGGCCTTATCGGCTCGATTGTTTCTTTCCTTTTCAAAACCGCCGGCCAGGCCATTGGTTTTCTGGCTGAGCTCACCTGGCTGCTGATTTTGGCCGCGGTTGCCTTTCTGGTGGAGAGGTATGTAAAGAAAAACCGCTAGTTTCCGCCGCTGCGCCGCCCCAGTGAAAAGAACACCACTCCGGCATTTAAAACAGCGCCTATCACGACAATTAGGGCATCGTTTCCTGAACCTGCCGGCGGGGTTGGTTCAGTTTCCTGATTTGGAGTTGAGTTTGTGTTTTCCTGTTGTTGTGGCTGTGAAATTGGAATTTTTCGTTTTTCTTTTGTAACGACCTTGTGGACTGGGTTTGACGGGTGGCTGTTTGGGGGGTTGACCTTTGAAGGCCCGCCCGCCATCAAGTGAAGGGCCGATTTTTTGTGCCCTAATTCACATCATGGTTTACGCCGAGTTTCATCCCCGTCCGGCTTGCTTGAGCTTGCTGTTGTAGCCCACCACGCTTCCTGTGTTCTGAACCATCCTCTACGGCATCAGCCAGCTCCCCGGCGCCACTGCAAGGTTCAAACGAACCTTTTCTTCGTCCACCGCCAGCTGATAGCGCTGGACGCTCTTAGAAATGTCTGGTGTTCTGATCGCGTCCTCCAGAAGAACAAGGAATTCTCTTTGCGCCTCCTCGACTCGCCCACCGTTTCCAAGAATGCTGCTTCTGACGTTTACCGGCGCGCCGAGAATACAGTACACAAAGGTCTCGATTGACTGGTTCAGACGCGCCAGACCAGCCTGAGGGAGCCCGTGCGCGGCATCCGGCACAAAATACTCAAACTGTTTGTCCGCGCCCTGGTCGTTTCTGATGAAATGAAGCTTGTTGCCGGCATCGTCTGTGCCTCCCTCGTCTGCAAACCTTTGATTCGAAGGGTTGGAAAGGGGTGTCGGATACTGCCAGAGCTTTTACGCAAAGTCTCCGTTGTCGTAGAGAATGAATACATAGCCGAGGCCGTGGTTTTGGCCGTGGTTGAAACAAAAGTCTGAGCTCGGATTGACGCCGAATTCTGCGCAAAGCCTTCTGAAAGAAGCTTCGTCGTATTTGTTATCTTTTTGGTTAAAATTGGGGCCGTCGGGCAGAGTGCTTATGCTTTGAATTCCACCCATCTCGAAAAGAATTCGCCTTGTTGTGAAATAAACATGAAAGAGATAAAAGGAGCGGAGCTGCTCAGCTCCTGGAGCATTCCCCAAAACGTCGCCGGTCAAAATCTCCCTCGAAACACCGCAACCTGTTGTTGCACACCAAAGCGCAAAGTTCAGCTGTTGGGGGCCAAAACCCCATGAGTGGCCCGCCGAGCCATTTTCTGGCAACTTTTGATGTTTTGAATGTAATCTTTGTGTCTTTAAAAATCTGCCTGTACTGTGTTGTGAAAGTCTATGGGTGTGACATAAATTTTTTTGCAAACCGTTCAGCTTTTCGCCGATTTGCGACTGAATTTTTTCTGTGAAATCGACCGCAGGGATTGTCTGCAGCGGGCGTCCCGAAATGGCGGAAAGCTGGAGTGGAAACCCCCCTTTGTAATTTGTCCCAGGGGCAGCGGTTGGGGATGAAGCATGTAGTCCCAAAGCCTGTTTCATCACTTGAGGCCAATATTTGCTGTCTGAACCGAATACGCGTTTCAGATAACCAGGCCCTGCTTTGAAGATAATTTCCGCAGTTGCGTTGTGGTCCGCCGTGAAATCGACAGTGGTGACAAATTTGCTCTTGTCGGCATTTGGGTATTTTGCCAGATAGGGTCCTCATGCCTTGTCTTGCGCGTTTTTCGCAATTTGGGCGCCCGCCGGTGTTTGTATCCACTGAAAGAGATTAGCCATCGCTTATAAACCAAGACAATATTACAAATTGAATGTTTGTGTGCTGTTTTAATACAATGGTTGTGACCACGATTGACACAACTGAAAACCCCTGCACCGTCTTTTTCGACTGGCCGGTTCCGAAAGCCGATTATATCCGGCTTATTTCCTACTCGCTTTACTATTCGTGGCTTGATGTTAAAAATGCTGAAACAATTTGGTTATTAAATAACAATTAAGTCCCTATTTCCAGACAAGCGTTTCTTCCAGGGCATTACACCACCAAAGGTCTGGCAAAAACCCTCAATTTCGTTTTTAAAAAACTCGGTGCCAATGTGACCGCTGAAATGAATAGTCCCACAGGTGCCGTGGTGATCAAAACCCCTGAAATCCAGGCACTTCAGTTTACCCCAAATTTGCAAGATTTTCTTGACGTCCCCTGGCGACTTGAAACAGATGCATTTATTTCAAAGATTAACGTGCCCAGTGTTTTCTTTGTGTACTGCGACTTGGTTGACCGAGACCAAAAGTTTTTGAATGGGAAAAAACAAACCCTCTTGCCAAGTTGGACATTGTGGGGGAGCCCTTCGCAAAAATAAACTATCAAGCGCCCGAACAGCAAGTATTTCGCGCCGCTTCGACCGGAGAACATGTGCACAGTGTGACGATTTCAGTCAAAGATGAAAATGGAAAACTGTTTGATTTTCGCGGACAAAGGCTTTACTTTGAGTTGATGATAATTTAAAGAAAAAAATTTGACTATTTATACACCATGCCGGATGAGGATATTTTGCCATTTGCCGCTGTGGCATCCGAAAGCGTTGCAGAACAGCAGTATACGCAGCTATATCCCAATCTCCCTTATGCCGAAACGTTTCGGCTGACTGAACTCAGCAAAATTGAGAAACGGATTTCTGATGAGGCTGAGCACTACCGGATTGAGCTGAAAAGATACAAAGAGGCTCAAAAAGGCCTACAGCTATGTTGTTGCTGGTCGTGGAGTTGCAACAACGGCTCTGTCTTCTGGAGCTGTCGCCTCTGCGCTAACGGGCGTTGGAGAGTCGTGGCCAGTGTTCCTCTCGGTGTTGTGGGGGGTGTGTGGAGCGGTTTCCACCGTTTTGACTGGTGTTAACAAAAGGCTTGAAACGAAAGTTAACAAGCACAGCAGACGGAGTGCTCTAGCAATTGCAAAGCATGACACAATCAACGCCTTTGTTTCCAAAGCCCTTGATGATAATCGGGTTACGGACATTGAGTTTAAACATGCAACACATGAAATGAAAAGCTATGCCCACATGAAAGAGGCTTTGCGTGCAAAATTCGCAAAAAAACAGCCTGATTCTCCCCCCCCCCCCCCCCTTTGAACTAAAATTTGAAGGAAGAAACGTGAAATTCTATATAAGTCTCTTGAAAAACGTAAATTGAACAAACGGCTGATGGTTACATCCTCTGGGACAGAATTTTTGCTCTGTTCCATGCTGTTGGCTGCTTTTTTTACAGAGCTTTCAACGCCTGTTTGGCAAAAAGAGGTCAGACAAATCACCTTTGAATTTGTTGAAGCAATGAAAGATGCAGAAACAAATGGCAAAACTGGTGGCTACCAGAACCTCTCATGAGGGACTCGATTTTTAATTTATTTCCCACCCGTCCCTCACGAGAGGTTTTTTTTTGTTTTGTTTTTGAATTTTCCCACCACCACACCGCTCTTTGAGCACTATCAGACTCCTCTCTGGAGCCAAGTATTTGTTTGTTTTGCGCACCACAACACCACACGAGCACTATCAAGTATTTCCGACCACCACACCGCTGGAGCACTATCAGACTCCTTTCTGGAGCCAAGTATTTTTTTCACCCTCCGGCTTGAGGTTGAACCGGCACTTCGGACAGGCGCAAAGGCCCGACCATAGCTCTACCTAACAACCCGGCGCCATCTTAGGGTGATATTTTTATTATTTGTACCCATGGAATATTGGCGGGGGTTGTTCATTATTCCATGGGGTGGCTTGTATACATTTCGCTAACGAAAGGCCCCCGCTTTTTCCAATCGTTAGATACTTTGTATACAAGCCACAATTCATGAATGTAAAATAAACCTTTTATATGCGTTTGTTTTTTCATTTTTACACTTGTAGTGAAAAATTAAGCTTTCGAAAGATAAAAATTAATACGCATGCGTAAAAAGCAAAAGCGAACCACAAAACACGAAAAAAGGGAAAACCTCCCAAGGGAAGGTCCTGTCTCATATGCTAATTCTTCTGGTAAAAGGTCAATCATGCAGAGAACAGAATTTTAAAACAAATTTAATTAAATATATAACGAACCTTAAAAGATCAAATGGAGGATCTTTACTGTGTAAAGGAAAGAAAGAAAACTTCGAATGTTCCGGGCACAATAAAATTTAAAATAACAACAAATGGAAAGAAAATTGTAACGGCGAAATGTCAAAGCTGTGGGATAACAAAACCAGCTTTGTGTAGCGTCGCCGCCGCTTTACAAAAAATATTTTGAAGGCTCTCAGAACTCGGAAAAACTTTCGGCCTTTACCAGAATTTCAAGAAGTCTTCTTCATAGTCTTCAGGATTAAACCAAGGTGCTTCGATATAGTGTTTTTTGTCGCCTTTTTTTGGGCATAAGTCACAAAGCCCATTTAAGCTGCAGGGGCTATATTTGCTTGAAACTAATATTCTTGTAATTCGTTCCCTTTTGTCACACACGGGGGCTACACGAATAACTTGATTAACCATATCCCATCCCAGAGCGTTTCGCTCTCTCATTTTAATGTCAATGTACTCCATTGATACCATTTCATTACCATTCTCTAATATATTTTTTCAGTAATAAAAATTAACTTAAAAATTTATTATTTTACAAAATTTATTAAACGCTTTCTTAAAAGCTTTTAAAAAAGATAAACTCCTATCTAACACATACGTTTCACCTTTAAAAATAATTGTTAATAAAATAAAAATTTCTTTCTCACTAAATTTATCTATATTTTCATTAAGTTGAAAAATAACTGCGAATGAACTTCAAGCCAACCTTTTTCATTCCTTTCTGCAATTTTTTGTTTAACAACTTATTGACAATTTTATTCTTTTAACTCAGGTGGGAGTTGATTAATCATTTCTAACACATCGCTATCAGGTTCGGATGAAGGTTCCAAACCCGGCTCGCCAAGGACAGGCTCGGCTTCAGCCGGCGGGCCATTGTTTCCCCCTGCCGGGGGGGGGGGGGGGCGGCTTGGCCTTAGAAGTCGTTGAGGACTTCTTCCTGCACTGGCGCTGCGGCCATTCCTATGTGTACCCTGTGCACTCTTCTCTCTAATAGGGGGTGTGGTGTGGCGCAAAGGTATCGGGGCTGCTTGGTGCCGGATATATAAAGGAAAAAAGTTTGTTTTGGGCGCGCTGACCTGCATAGAGATACACATGTAATGTGGCGGTTCTGGTCCGCAGCAATGAAGTGACAACTGAGGCCTTCATTCAGCTGAATCCAAACCTTTAAAGTTCAAGTTACGATTGAAATGAGTAACTTGAACTTTTAAGGTTTGGTTTGACTGAATGAAGGCCTCGGTTCTCACTTCCTTTCTGCGCCAGAACCGCCACATTACACGTGTGTCGTTACCATATGCAAATACGAGGACATTTTGTTTGGTCTGTATGCAAGTGTTTGGCGTCTGCTCACAGAATATCTGGCCGGTTTTTCATGTTTTTTCCAGCCAGTTTATCGGCGGTAATTTAAAAGCAGCTGTGATAGGTTATTTGCTTGTTTATTATAACAACGGCATGAACAACAGCTTTTTTAATCCTTGTTTACCGGGTTTTTATCCTTTGCTAAGCACATGCATATGCAAATTAGGGAAGCGATCAAGAAACAAAAGGTTCCGTGTATAATACGCAGCGCAAATTTCATGAAAAAAATCTTAGGACAAAAGTGCGCATTATACAAGAGTAAATACGGTAAACTGTTACTTGGTATTACAGTATTTCTTGAACAAACTACTCTTCTACTAGAGTGGTTTCAACACTCATATTCCACAACGTCAGGCGCGGATCCAGGGGAGGTGAAATGGGTGACTTTTCATCCCCCTTTATCTGAACCTCCCTTCTTTCTTTTTTTTTTCTTATCCCACAAATATTGAAATAATATTTGATTTCTCTGATTTCTCTGATTGAGGTGGAGAAAATTCACCCCCCATTTCAAAATCCTGGATCCGCGCCTGAACGTATGTTAATCAATGAACAACAGTCAAGATACAACAAACGAATCAAATCGTAAAACAAAAAATGTATTACCCTGCATTTCAAACCACTCTATAGGCTTGATAATTCCCTATATCACCTCCCTGACACAGTATCTTACTTACTCCACGAGCTTACCTCAGGTTGCCTTTGATTTTACCGCGCACAGGAGCCCATAACAATGGGCTCCTGCCGCGCATTAATGTGCAAATTTCCCTCGTAAATCAAACCACCGAGATAAGGGTTTATCAATCCACCATAGCACCCTGAATTGAAGGATACCGTAAAAAAATTTATGACATCTGCTACACAGTTTTATCAAACTATTAATTTTAGGGGAGTCTACCGAATCCCTCCAACTCGAACCACCCTAGGATCCCCAGTCCACACCAGACTTATTTTTTAGAAATTTACAAAAAAAAAAGTGTCAAATTGTACATGTCTCCATTTCCAAAAACAATAAATCAAAGTCCTGAGCCATGTAAAATATAACTGCCCATAGCTTTCATAGAAGTTATAACTGGTTTTCCGTTACAGGCAGAGAGCTAATCTTCTGTCTTTCAAATAAATTCTGAAATGACCTCATTAAAGTTCTCAAGTTTACGAAGTTATATCACGGATAGCGAGAAAATACCTAGCAAGTGACATAGAGCTCCGTCTTTAGCCTCTTCACGCTTTGCTTTAGTTTCTTCTTTCTGCTCTGTCATTTTGTTAGTGCCGATGGCAAAGTATCAATGTGTAATGGAGTTTTTGGCCATGGAAAGCTTAGCAGAGCGAAGGCAGGCCGATCCAAAGGTTACAAAACGAGATGATCACAACGCGTTCACTCTTTACCATCCCGCTTCCTTTCTGATCGCTTTTTCCCGCCTTGTCTGGACCATTTGGTCCACCAATGAGTCACGTCGCTCCTCTCTGGAAACCGACATATGGTTTTGAAAAATACCGTCTGTTGTTTTTTCAACAACACATCAAAGAAATAAGCAAAGTTGAATAAATAAAACTGAGCAAATTGTGTTTTTTACCGACAAAAAAGATCTTTTATGCATTTGCTTTTTATACATTTGTTCCTTCTTTTCTTTTCTTTTCTTTCTTTTTTTTTTTTTGACTTTTTCAGGTACGCACGTGCGTACGATGCGTACAGGTAGCTGCGCCCCTGCCCACGACATTCCTTCATTCGTTTTATTCATACTTTTGTATTCGTATTTTATAGCACGAATTTCCACACAATTCTTACTCGTTCTTACTGATTTTTCACACATTTTCAGGGTTGTCCAGTACACCCAATCTGAGTCGGATCGTGGCGGGTGAAGTAGATTTGATGGACTGTCTACCAGTCGATCCGCGTCGACCCTTCTCCCTAAAAGGAAGTAAAGTAATCAGCAAAAGACCGCCAACAATAATGCTGCTAGTTTACGTAGGATCTACTCGAAATCTAATCAGCCAAAAAATAAAACAGCAAGGCTGATACTACGTGAAAAAACTTGACTTTGCGAGACACTAACAGTGCCCACGAAGCAGTTTGCAAGCAAGTGAGGGAAGGGGACTAACTCTAAAATCAATTTAAACGCATAAAATTCCGTTTAATTCCGTTTGTCCAGCAGTTAACATATTTTATTAACTCAAAAACTCAAGTGATATCGGATATGCTGAATGTACCGAAATTCCTTTCTCGAAGTCCGTTTGCGAGAGTCTATCTTGTAAAGTCTTCATGTTTGTTTCAAGAACCGACAGATGCTGGATCATAAGGGTTCCTCCTTACAGCAGCTGTATCAAAAGACACTTTTTTGTCAGAGAAAGAACTTTGTTACCTTCCATTTCATGCTACCTCCTACCTGGCAAATGGTGTTTGCTGCGGTTTCTAGGGAACTGTGATTGACGAATACTTATTCTAACAAGGCTGGCAACAATTGATATCTTGGCATTCGGAGATAGGGAGAACTTCTCTGGAATTTATTAATCTCACCCCACCCCCCAGTAAGAGCAGGATCCCTTTCTTCCATAACTTTCTTGCCTCTTCTGATTCTTGCATATTTGATCCTACATCCGTACGAAACCATATTTAGAACTCAAACTATCAATAAAAGTAGGGTGTGTTGTGACAGCTAATGCAATTTGTTTCTTTAGCTGATAGCCTTACTGAATAATGTTCAAAACATTTTAAACTCCCATCTGAAATGAAAACCAAAACAGCTGAGCGGGCCCGGTACGACTACGTTCAAAGTCTCCCCGACGATGAAATCTCCTCGAAGATGCTCGGAGTGTTCAGACGCTCGAAGTCCTCACGAAGACTCTCGGAGTCTCCTAGAAGACGCTCGGAGTCTCCACGGAGAAGCTCCAGATCTCCAAAAGACAGGTCAGAGTCTCCACAGTTCTAAGCGCTGGATGTGGAGGGGAGACGTTTCACAAAAAGGTCTTAACAGGGGCACCCAACGACAAGTTTCGGTAGATATCTGTTCGGTGGAGGGTAATTCGCCTTGCGCTTTCGGTGTCGATTAAAGAGTGCACTCGGATTTTCTTAACTAAAACGTGGCCTAAAAGATTCGCAATGGGCAAATCATAGCCCCTGAGGTTTTCGGAAGGGTCGTAATTGCTGTTTTTGGCAGTCAAAAACGTCAGCTAGCATTTCCGGAAAGAAAATAGTTCCCTAGAAAGTTCGTGTAAAGTTAATTTTAGCTTGCATTTTCTCAAAGGAAGATTTTGTTCCCTAATATTTTCGGGTAATTAAAATTTCAGCTAGGAAATCCGAACAGATGAACTTCTTCTAGCTTATGAAAACATCGCTTTAAACAGACTTCAAACACCATAAGGTACTCAAAAATGCGTTTCTACAGCTTTTGGTTGATTTTGCTCGTTGGGTGCCCCT
>JAEMWC010001166.1:220000-246171 GCA_016490735.1 Pachyseris speciosa | reverse complement strand
CGACTATCAACAAATGACTTCCTAAAGAAGGTTTGGCTTTAGACGACGATAAATGCACCTTTCTGCAAAACCCGAAACAGAAAAAAAAACTGATTCACCTTTTCTGGAGATGCCCCCAAAACCTGTAGCTTTTGGAACTCCTTCGAATCCTGGCTACCATCTTTGAAAATCTATCAGGACGAACAGATATTGTCGCTCGTTACAGCTTTGGGTCTGAGGCCAGACAGCTCCAAATACAAACTCGAAATCAATTTCTGCTGTTTATGCGCCAAGCATTATATATGGATATGCAAGCTAAATCAGTCACTTCCTAGCCTTGGCAGTTTTCTAGCGTACTTGAAGGATTTCCATAAAGTTGAGACCTACAGGAAAACAGCTTCACAAAAAAAGTGGGATCTCCTTTTGCCGGGTCTATACTCCCCTAGCCCCTCTCACGTTAAATCCTTTTACGAAGAATAACTGTAGACGACCTTACCATGTTTTTGTTTTTTTCATCTTTTTTGTATGGGTGATGCTGTTTTTTTTTTTTTTCGTTTTTTTTTTTTGTTTTTTTGCTATGTAATCCGCGTACTGTAAGTTTTTTTAGTGTAAGTACTGTAAATTGGCAGTATTTTTAGCGTAAATACTGTAAATCGATGTTTAAGCATTGAATTAAAAAATATAAAAAAAATAAAAAAAAAAGAAGACGAAGATTTTTCGTCCAAACTAAATCATTTTCTTCTCCAGAGCTGCGAGTTCCACTCTGAGACGCCATTCTTGTAAGATTGTTTACCCAATACAGACCACGTGACCTTAGCGCGAATTAGGTCTATTGACAACGTTCGTGTAAGTTTGAATAAAATTCATTTTCGGTTGTTTACGGTGTCTTTTCTTTCCATTTAAACCCGGCATTTGATCATTTCGGGGTTTGTTATTGTAAAAAAACAAAAAAAACAAAACAAAACAAAACAAAACAAAAAACAAAAAAAAACAAATGGACGTCAGTTTTTTGCTGTGGAAACCACTCGCCTTCGGCTCGTGGTTTCCACAGCACTTTGTCAATGTTATCAGTGACGAAATTTGTCATCAAGAATAGAACAGCCACATAAAAAAAAAAACGTCAATTTGTTAATTCGCTCTACTCATCAATTGTCTTTTTTCACGTTGTTAAAAACACATTAAAAAAAAATAATTTAACAGTTTCATTTATCAGTGCCAGAAGTTAAAATGTAGCTCTGAATAACCATTAAGTACTGTTGCCATGGTAACAGCTGATGGCTCTCTGTGACAGAATTATACGCTCGTCAGGTTGACGTGCATTGGAAACAGAATTAAGTCAGTCTTGAATAATTAATGCTGTGCAAAAACTTACAAAGGATAAATTAATAGCATCGAATGTTATGCTTGACTATATCTTTGAGATGGTTTGGGGCCCGTAAGTTAAGCGTTGAAGAGAAGCATAATGAAAACTGCCATCAGGGTTTTAAACGGATCTGTCTTCGTGGGAATAATTCTGAGTGAGTAGAAAACTTTGAGTTTGAAGTCTCAGATTTAGCAATATGCGGTCGAATTTGTTTTTTAACTAAACGGAAGTTGCAACGAGAAAAACTCAGGAACTAATAAATATAAAAGAAAAACTCAGAAGAAAACAAAGAAAACCTCAAAGAAAACCCAGTTCACACAAAAAGCAAAGAAAGAGCTCTGTCAGTCATGTTTACATCTGCAGAAACTAGGCCATAAAGATGTGCCACGTACAAAATGCTATCTCGATCTTCTCAACTGGTTTTCATACACGACCCGATAAAAACAACGATAAAATCGCATTCACGGTAGCTGTGTAGTGTGCTCGAGACGAGAAGGTTTCGTGATCTTCGCCTACAAAATCAACACCAGGTGATATATCTGGTTAAAAATAAAAATAAACACTAGTTTGTTGGTGTAAGTCATCGGTTAGAGCACGTCGCAAAAATAAAACAGCGCTGTTATCATTGGTATGGTCTGGAGCTAGAATATGGTTCTTTTCATGTTTTGTTTGGCCAAAAAAAGTTTGTTTTAACTTAAGTTGTACTTTTGAATTACGTTACTGGATTACATGGGATGCTGTTAAAATTCTAAAACTCTACTATGGGAGACCACACAGCTAAAAACTTAAACACCTGCAAGGAAAACTTTATGACGATATATTGCCATGAGATTTGATCATTTGTGACAGCCCTGAACACAATAATTCTGAAACTCTGCATAATAACGTTAGGTGTCATCTGGTGAGAAAAAGTGAATATTGATTTTTTCATTTGGTTTATTTCTTGTACGGACTGTTATGGCGACCTCGTTGATGCCCGGAACACAGAGACGCGACGGTCCTGCACTTTACCCTTACAATTTTCTGAGCACCTATTCTCACCTTAAAACGTTGTTCTGAGGGGTATCGCATATCTGTTTTTGAGCTTTGTTCACGCATGCCAAATATTTTGTCATATTGATGATGTAGCTACCCTCGTTGTGGTTTTCAGTTACGCCATACCTACTCGTAGAGTAGTTCAAATGTTTATTTCAGTAAATTCCATTAGCTACTGTCTTTGGCGGCGCTTATTGAAGTATCAAGCTTTCCTCACACTCGTGAATACTTAGCTAAGCGGAAAGTAAGCTTTGAAAGTGCCGTGTTTAAACTCTCAGGCGTTTACAGAGACACGATTAGCCAGATGTTGTTTTAGCCGGTAAGGCAAAGGTTTCCTAGATCATCACTTATTATTATACATATATATTTTAATCGGCACTGCAACGATAATGGCATTCGAGACTCCCTAGCTGTTTTTGCGCCATCGCTTGGCAATTTTAGTTTATTTAACGTTATTTGAGGCAGTAGTTATTGGACACCCCAGTAAACGCTCAGTAGCCAACACAACTTTTCCTAGACCCACGTTATTGTTAAGAATAAAACACTAAAATATAATCATCGCAAGTGTCACTCTTTTCCTCACTTTGGTTGGCAATCAGACATGAAATAAACTTCGGAATAAGAGGGGAATGTTCATTTTCTTATTGCGCTTTCCCCTTTCTTTTGACTTAAGTATTTGATATTTTATTATGTGTTTGAATATATTGTGAACTAACGATTTCATGGAATGGAGCCGAAGAATCGTTAATTGCCTTATACACGACAAAAAACAATTAGTTATTAAAATTGACACTAGCCAATTCCCACATGACATCGTATTCATTAAAGTTACCACTTCACCTAACCAAAATAAAAATGAGAAAGGGTCTCCAAACGAATCGATCCTCGGCCTGAGTAAAAGCTGCAAACGGCATCGAACACTTTCATGACCAGGAGTGGATCATGCCACATGTCTGGAAACTTCTCAAAACAAAGACTTACCAAGAACCAGCTGTTTTCGTCCTCGTTGCTCATATCAAGTCGCGTACAATTACTACAACATATGGTGCTGTTCTAAAGTTTTTAATTCTGTTCCTAGAAATATCAGCCTGGCTTATTTGTATTTGCTTTTTACTTGTTTGTTGTGTGATTCATGTGTACATCAGAGTCTAGCACATTTCGGGACCTATCGTTTATTACCTTGCAGGGGTATGGGTGTGGGGTGTGTGTGTTTTCTACAAAATCCAGGTTAAATTTGTACCCCCTAAAAACCATCTTCAACAAAACATATACCCACTCTACATGTTAAAAACGAATTAGGCCTACACAGACTCCCTACTGTGGATCTATTTTAGGAACTTGTTAGCCTGCGAGCAGGCTCTCGAGTTGGGGTTTTGCACCTGCTACGCGTTAGGCACGTTAGCTTTCATATCGCGCGAGGAGTTACACCCGGTAGGGGTGGGGGTAGGAATGCACAGGATGTGTAGTCTGTGTACTGAAACCTTTCACTCGGTTTGTCGTAAGAGATTTATTAGATAAAAACTTGTTTATCTAAGGAGACTATCATGTTTATATCATTTTGCACAATGAATTTCTATTCTTAGAGCGCGATGGATACTCACTGCAAGAAATTACAGCATTGGTTCTGCGTTCCTTTAATTTAGATGTTGAAGGGTTCTTCTCCTCTTCATTTTCACGGCGATATGTATCTCGGTACACATCCTAAGTGGGGTTAAAATGTTGTCTGACAATGTGTTCTCTTCGGTTGTTGTTTTGTTATAACAGCATTTGTGAAGGACCCTGTCAATGTAGAAAGCGAAGGAGGATCGATCGGGTGAGTGTAGTCTTCTCAGGGCTACAATCATCTGTATAATCGTGCTTCACCAAGTCATGTCGGCGTTATTCCAGCGGAGACGGCTTTGAGCTTTATCTCAGTGTTCACAGCTATTAAGCTATTAAGCAGAACTTATTGACTTCAACTGAGCGCGTTTCTGGAAAATTTTGCTTCAAAAGTTGCCTCGAATACAGCAAATCGGTCAATAAACCAGAGTAATTTTTTTGCAAGGTGGATTTCCAGAAGCTCTCAAACATTTCGGAAAAAGCCCACAATATTAATATAATCCAACATGGCGGCATTGTTGTTGTGCTATTTTTAGTTAGCACTCGCGCAAAAACGCCAGAAGTGAGTTTGTGGATAAAACACGAAGAACGGACGACATTTGTAGACTCGGGCCTTTCACCGGAAGCCCGAGTAACAATCCGTGACGCAAGAGATTACCACCTTTTACATTTCTATCTCACAGGATAAAAAAAAGTGTACTTATATATTTATTCTGTTGCAAGTTCTACCTGTAATCCATGCATGCGTGAATTGGGTATATTTCTGCTGAAAGGATTGTCTTTTATGTAATTTAATAGATAAGTACGCGCCAAGTTTTGATCACCTTAGAGACTGCAGCCATTTAAGCTCAGGTCCTTCGAATTCTATTCCTGTTTTTCGCGCGATGGCATCAAAATTCTGAACGGCGTAAAGCATTTGCAACACAAGGCTTCTCTTACGGATAATTCTATCGCGATATGTTGCTTTGCTTTCAATGTAAGATGTTTTAAAATTTGATGAAATAGTCCATCAGCTAGGGGGGTTGTATGGCTCACTAAAGGGGAACAAACAAAACTTGTATAATCTTAATCTGTAACTATTCAGCATCATAAAAATGTATGATAGCAAGGATAGAACGGTAGCTTTCACTTTGTACATCGAATTTTAAATTTGCCTCCCATACCATGCTTTTGGTCGCCATCTTGGATTTCTAAAAAACCCTTTAAAAATGTTATTCTTTCTGAAATGCACACGAGTTTTTGCGTAGAAGTATATTTGGAATAATACGTATTTGAAATGTAATTTCAGCATTGCTTATGGTTATTCGAGCTATGGTGACGTCATAAATGACATCAATGACCGCCATTTTGTTTTCTAGCTTGTGTATTCAACCGCTATCTTAATGCCCTGAAATAACTAAATTACCATTAAGGCACTTTATATCATAATGCTAGAAAAACGCACTTAAAACTATTGCTTACGTCTTTTCCTATATTTAGTTAGGCATACTAGGCCATGAATTAATAACCACAAATCAGAGTAGATAACCGGGTCCACAATTCAATCTAGAGCGCGTTTGAATACAGAAGCACCACTATCGTATAACATCCTTTTCCACTGCTGTCACTTGCATATGGGATCTACATGTATATACAATCACATCATGTACTGGTTTTTCGTCCTGTATAACGTCGCTGAAAATAGAAAAACATTCCTACGCACGAGTTGCAAAAAGCGTTATACAACGTGTGTCCCGTCAAGAGGGATCTTACTATATCGAACCTTAAGATAGACACAACAAAAGGTAATAACTATCTCTCTTTTCGTCATTTCAAGTAACCTACACCTGTAAACGTACTTACTCTTATCAATCCTCTGCATCTTCAGAGTCACTATCCCCACTCTCACATAGAACGCCATCATCAGTTGTCATATTCTCACACTGGATACTACACATGTCAGTGCACTTCAGACCCGCCTTCAAGCAGCAGCAGTTCTCGATCGTGCATGCTCTCTTGCACGTACAAGAGAGTAGTTCCAGGACCTCTTCTGGACCCGGTTTGGATCCAAGCCACACAAATTCCACTACGTTAGACATATTGTCTACTTCCCAGCCGTGCCCATGAGGGGAGGGGATTAACGGAAGAGTAACGATGGCTCTTCTCCAGATTGCTGCTTGATAATTTGCTCTTGTAATGTGAAGTCGTAGAGATGACTTGCAAGGCGGCAGAGCCTCTGGCTCGACTTTCCCGCCTCTGGGGCAGTGGATCTCATAGCGCAGCTCATCCACACTCTGGCACTTCTTTTCATACAGCTGACACACGAGTGCCTCCGTATCTTTAAACGTCTCCTCCGATACTGTCCAATTCTCCCCGATATTCGCCTAGCTCGGACGTACCTTTCATCGCGTTGGAGAAGCTGCACTGCTTTCCACTTCCCTCTACCAGAGAATGCAGAGATGGTATCATAGCCTGTGATCGCGTGCACGCCGATTAGGGCTTTCATGAAGCAATGCCTATCAACGTTTTGGTCGAGTTGCTTCTCCAAGCTGTTGACAACTTTAGAAAGATCTATTATTCTGGACTTCGCGCCTCTTCCCTTCTTCATGTAACACCTTCCAAGGTTTTGGCTGTGAGCAAGCAGTAGGACAAGGTCATCAGTGTCATCAGAGTGGATGATGCACGTGCCTCCAGCGTGCCAAGCATGGAGAACAATACGCGTATCAGCCTCTTCGTGATTACACTCTAGCCCAGGAACAGGTTCACATGTGGCTACGCCAGTTTAGTTGCCAGCACTGATCTTCGGATATCACGTATATGATCTGGTTGCCGAGCCTGCCTCTGAATGCTTCTGTCTTCCACTGTGACATGACAAATTTGACAATCTCAGGCTTGTTTGCGGCCACACTGAGCAGCTTGTTCCACTCTGCAGTTGCGATGATATTTGAGGGGATTTTCGAGGAATTCGCTTTCGGTCGAAGCCTCCAAAATTGGTTTGTGATTCCGGATCACGGCAGCACGATATAAGGTTGTCCATGAAGAAATATCTCTGCACTGGGCTAGCTTTGAATCCGAGCAACCGCATATAATGCATTCGTCCGCCATTGATCATTGTGCAGAGGAAACACATTCGTGCCGGGGTGAAACCTATTGCGAAAATGTTTGTGCGACCACGTGCCTGGGAAGGGAACAGGCAGTTGTTTTTGAGGGGGCTTTATTCAATGCACTTGCAATGTATACATAATACATTTATGTACTTGCTCTCTTTTCGAAAATAATTTTGAAAAACCCACTATTTCTTTTTCAATGATTATAATTGCAAACTGGTCATGTAATAGTGATATTAAGGCCCTTTATACGAGAGAAAATAAGCCGCGGCTTACACTGGCCACCTCTTACATAAGGCGCGAACACCCCGTTTAAATGGTACGTAATCGAAGTTCACGGCTGACTCCATCGGCAGCTAGCTCAAGCCACGGCTTATCCTGGCCAAGGGGTTTTGGGCTGCGCTTATCTTGCCGTGGCTTACCTTGGACGTGAAAGTGTTCGTATAAGTGTACTCAAGCGTTGTCCGCGGCTTGCTCAAGCATGCGCTTCTATTGTTATTGTAACAAACTTAGCCGCAAACCATTTATACGAGCATTTCACGTCTTATGTAGGCCGCACTCGTATAAATGGCCTGCTCGCGTCTTATGTAAGCCGCGGTCAGTGTAAGCCGTGGTTTATTTTCTCTCGTATAAATGGCCCTATTGTGACCAATAATCAGGCTTTGTGACGTCGCAAATGACGTCACGTAGTTATAATTCAAGCACTAGAAACGGAAATCATGTTTGTAGTTCCAATATGATCTAAATTTGACTTTGAAACGCAATTCGTTCACTTTAAAAGAATACAAGCAACTTTGAAGCCTTCCTCAAAAATCCAAGATGGTGGCCAAAAGGAAGATATGAGGAGCAAATTTAAAATTCGATTTACGAAGTGAAAGCTACCGTTCTATCCTTGCTATCATATATTTATATGATGCTCAATAGTCAAAGATTAACATTAGACATGTTTCGGCTGTTCCCCTCAAGTGAGCCATAAACCCGAATTTTAGGGTCTCAGCTGATGGACTAAAATCGTAGCAGCCCCAAAATACAACAATTCTTGAAATGTTATAAAACCTTTATTTTCACTTGACTTGCAAATTGCACGTACTGTTGATGATGATGATGATGATGATGATGATGATACTTTATTTATGTGTCAATAGATCTAGCTCTTAAGTGACAAGGAGCTAATTGTGGACACAATATAATAAGAATGAAAATTCAAAATATATACAATAAGAATTACATAGAAGTATACTCATTAGAGCTACAATGATTAAAGCTATAATAAGACATAAAAGAAATAAAAAAAAATAAATGTGTCAGCTGTTACAGAGTATACAAGAACAGTGTTCGTTAATTAAATTATTGAGATCTATTTGTCTAATTCTATTTTTAAAAACTTGTAGGGTATCTGTCTTCTGACATCCTTACCCAGTGTTAATAAGAGGGTCTTAACGGGATAGTGACTTTTACGGCTAAGAGATAATGGCTAAAATCTTGGCCCTTTTTCGATTAACAACGGTTATTTTTTTCCTCTTACAGTTAACAGAAAAGTGAAAAATTAATCTCCTTTGTCTTAAAGAGTTAAATATTAATGGTAATGTTTTTCTTGAATCAAAAAACAAATTTCAAGTCTTTAGGGCCATCTTGGAACGAATTCAGCAAAGTACTAATTAAACATTGGATAGGGCATACCGTTGAAGTATTCCTTTTGTAGTATCATATGTACAGAAATGCATTTATTTTACATAAATGACATATTTTTTTCAACTACAACGCATAAGAAGGAAAGAATATGTCATCCAAGTTATCTACATCACATTCATATAATTCCTCTTCCTTTAGGTTGTTTGTTTCTTTTACTTTCCTCACTTTGGATTTGATGTACTCGTTTACGTTCTGAACATCGTGACTTAGTTACTTAGATATGTGGGTACTTGAGCCTGAGCATTAGCCATGCCATGCTGATGAGGCCTAACAAGGCCGAAACAGCTGTCCATGGCTGCTAATGCTTGGGCTCACTCTTTGCTTTGGTAGATTTAAGGGGTAATGCCCGCTACCTTGTGGTTTTAGTGCCTTTTGAGTGGCTTCAGCTTACTTGATCACATTAAATTTGTGAAGTATACTTAGTTACTTAGTTTTCTCTCCAAATGAGCACGTGGATGTATAGAGAGTTGTGGGGTCAAGCCTAACATTTCTCTAATATCCAGTGGCGTTACCTTTCTCTGTCGTTAAGGCCACGCCTCTGCTGAAGCATAAATATCTCCAATCTTTCAGCCCATTTAGCATCGGCTGGCTGGTGTCTTATCTCGAGTAGTCAAGAGAGAGGACTCAAAATCGTAATCAAGGGCCGAAACTCTGCCAAGAAATCCGGGGGAGATGGCAACAAACACCTCGTTGACTCGGTCAGGTCCAAAAAACCCCGTACTTCTCTGGACCAAGCATGTGTACCACGAATGCCACCTTATTTAACACCGGCTGTCACCTCAGCTACTTAGGTCAGCTTCTGTCACCTCACATACTTAAGTCATACTGAGTCACTACTGTTTGCTGCTGTTTAACCTTAGTTTGAACAGGTCGGAGAAAAGATAGCAGTCGGTTTAAAAGAGTACTGAGCTTCTCAAACATATAAAATTGAAGCCTAACAAGTAAATTCGATGTTTTAGTCTTCTTAGGCCACCCCTGCAAAGGACGTGTGTGTTTGACCTACGAAGACCCAAGGAATATCAACTGCACGAGCTTGAACAGAGATTCCCCGAGCATTGAGTTCCAACTACAGTGCACAGCCTTGATAAGTGGTGATCGCTACCACTCATGTTCTATTTGGTGCGACTTATTTGACAGGTGTTTCAGAGAAATCAAAAAAGCAAGATGGAAACAAAGATGGCTTTGCACCGGGTCTCAGCTATTCGGGCTCTTGATCTCCTTTAAAACCCCCAACAGCTTGTGGTCTAACACAACTGTTTACGTAAAACGCGAAAGGCCTATCAGAAAGAATTTGTTTACCATAAAGATAGTCAAACATAACAGGAGCTCCCAGCCTACTGGACCAGAACTAATATGGAACGTGCCAACTGCAAGTACAAGTAGTTTCCATGATTCAATAGGTATAACCATAAATCAACCCTTCATCCCTCCCCTACGTTACCCCCTCCCCCTAATATGATTTTACGTCAGTCCCCATCTACAACTCTGTACTTGGCTAGGTACCGGGAAATGCACATAAAATATCCTTTTAGATTGCACATACATGTGAGAACTGTTTTAGATACATTACTACATATATTGAAAATATTTTGTCCGCGCAAGCTTGAGCTGATCCTCCTTTGGATGCACAATTATGGTTTTAATCCCTGACCGTCAGTTTGGATAAAACATATTGTATGCTTAACCGTTTGAATACTGATATATGCTCTGTATGCCTAGTTTTGATGAAAACACCGACATTGTGTGTAGAACCGTTTGAATATATACGATATGCATTGATTGTTTTCTTTCACTAGGTAACCGGTATATACTAAATTACGGTTTGGATGCCATAAAGTTTATAAATTCACATATACGGCTTTCCATATACCAAGTGTAATCATTCAGATCATTTCTACGTTTGGCACACGAAAAATGCAAACGAAGTTTGCAACAGACCTTAGTTAGAGAGGATACAGATTGATCCTGTTTCCACGATTGCTACACTATGAGTAAGCTAACTCAATGCATTAATTAATTCTTTGACGTTTCTGAAAAAGCCAACCTTGGTGCTTGTATGAAGGTGAACAGAAAACATGCATTTTATCGCGGCTTGGCACCGAACGACTAGGAAAGCGGATACTCTGACCGGCAAATGGTTCAGGATAAGGCCAACTAAAATGGGAACAACATGGGGAAAACATTCGCGTTGGTACTACTCTAAAAAATCGCCTGATTTTGGTTTCTTTGCTAACGGCCTTGACAATGATTCTAACGTCTTTGAGATTACTAGAAAATGGTAGTAATAAAAAAGCATGCTCTTACGTCAACACCCTCTCTTGATAGCACTGTGGATAGATGTTCCGGCTCACATTTTACCAGTTAATTTAAGAGCCTGGTTTGTGGTCCGGTCTGGGTTTGAGCCCAAGGCCTTCCCTTTAGCACTCCGGAATTGTTTTCGACTGAGCTAGCCGGTGGCGGTCTATAGATCCCTCCAGGAGATAAATAACAGTCATGACAAGTTCCACAGATTCTGTTTTTCAAAACGATTCAGATACGATGATTTTCCTTCGTTCTTACGTGACTGTCCTATGGTTCTTCCCTAGGGATACCCCTCATCACCATCGGTCCACCTGAAGGGTTTTCTCTTTCAGAGACTCCGGTAAGAATGTTACTTTAGGTGTTGAATTTCGACTTTAAGGCCCTGGCAAACAGGACACAATGTTGCGGACACATTGTACATTTGTTGCGGACACAAATGTTTCCCTGTTTGCCCGCGCGCGCAACATTTGTTGCGGACACAAAATGTTTGTGGTAAAAATCAGAAACATTTTTTGTGTCTCGGACACAAATTTTGTGTCCGCAACAAATGTTGCGCGCGCGGGCAAACAGGGAAACATTTGTGTTCGCAACAATGTGTCCGCTACAATATGTCCTCGTTTGCCAGGGCCTTTAAAGTGGTGTTTTCAGTTGGGCACGACAAGGGCATCTCAATAGTACTATCATTTATTTCAGGTGGAAACGTTTCTTACTGCCCTCGAAGATATAGACTCTGGGAAGGAAAAAGCATTAAAGGTAAAACATTCAGCTTAATTACAACGACCATACCCTGCAATGTGATCAAGTGAATCTTTGAACGCCTTTTTTTTTTTTTCTTTTTTCGCATCGATTTTATGTTCATATAAAATTCCCTTAGATTCTGAATTTAGTTACGGCGAACAAACGGAAAAGATTCGTGTTTCGAAAGCAGCCTTACTCCGTTCGCAGATGCTGTTCCTTATGGTCTTTGCCTTTCCAGTAGGACCATGGGGTCCAACATCCCGCTGTATTATCGTTTTCCAATAATTAGGCCTCGTGTGGGGATAGGTGATTGTCAATCTTATCGTGGTCTTTTAGGGTGAAACATTATTGGCAATGGCATAATAAGCAGCAGTTTCATTGTAAGGACTATCTGACTAATTGGTCATGAGAGAAACATGTTACTGCGATGCTGACTGCATGGAAGCCCGTGTTTCAATTGAAAATTCCACGTGAGTTTGCGGCTAGAAGAAGCCGTAGGAGAACACTTAAACTTCCAGTCAGCAGTGCAATTCAACGAAATGTGTCAGCGAATTGTGTTTTACATAGTATTAACCAAGATATAGTAGAGGGTCCCCTATACTATTTTCGTGAAATGTGATCGAGCCTATTTTTTCCTCGTGAAACGTGATTTAAGTTTTTATTTATTCGTGATTCGTGATTGACCGTGTCAAGACAATTTTCCCGTGAGCGTGAAAGCGGTTTTTGAATTAAGCGTGGCACGTTAACGACGACTTTAATTAAACGTGATTCGTGAGCGATCATGTGTTGGGGGGACTGGGGACGACAGCGTACGATGTAGACGTGCTGTTCATGGCTCCGTCTACGGGGTACAATTTTTCGGGCTATACAACGCGAATGGAGACAGAAAGTTCTTCAAAAAGAAAAGTTCGCTGTTCTCTTTCTTCGGTAAGCTCTGAGGAGTCTAGTCCTGTGGATAAGCGACCAAAAAACGTGTCCTCTGAATCAGATGACGAAGTCATGGCGGCGGAAGGCCTTGGCGAGAAGATTGATTTGATCCTATCGAAGCTCAACATGCTTGACCTTTTAGAAAAAAAGCTGGATAAAGTCTCTACGGCGGTGTCGGATTTGAAACGTTCGGTGGCAGATTTAGAATTGAACGTTGCCTCAGTCAAGGAGAAGCATAACTCTTCCCAGGATAAGATCACGGAGATCGAGAAGAACCTTGAATTCACGACCAAAAGGAGTGATGACTTTGAAAAAATGCTCGGCGAAGAAAAGGATTACTGCAAACGAGATATTAGCGACGTCCGCAAAAAGATCCTAAAAAAATCCCAAAAATTTGAGATTCGAAGGCATCGAGGAATGGCCGCCACACCAGGAGGATGTGAATTGGAAGGAAGACACAAGGACACCGTTGGTATATTTCTTTGAAAATGTTTTAGGTATTCAAGATGCAAAGGATTTTGAGTTTCAGAGAATACACAGGATCGGAAAGCCATCGCAAGAAGGGAATAGTAGAGCCATTATTGCGCGTTTTTTAAGATATTCTGACGGAGAACGAGTTTTGAGCTGTGGTAAGAAACTTAATGAGGACATACCAAGAGAGTTGCAGACACTAAGGAAGCCTCAAATTGAAAAATTTAAACAAGCCAGAAAAGAGGGTAGCAAGGCTTTTTTCAGTAAATCTGAGCCTGACAAACTTTATATTGACGGCAAATTTATTAAACCATAGGTTTTTGTTGTTGCTGTTGTTGTTGTTGTTGCCACTTTTTCCTTCGGCTTCCTCCACTAGGAATAAATTATCTAAATTTTTCTTTAACCCGCTTTCTTAGAAGGTGTTAAATTATGATCTAAAAATGGACAAACCCGTAGACCAGCCTGGCGACGAGGTGTTAATTACTTTACAGTTAGTTCTGGAGTGTGAGGTAAGAGTGCTTGCTGGTTTTGTATTTCTAATCCCACTTGGATGTTTGTTACTTCAGTCGCCCTATTGCTATTTCTTTTATGCATGTTTTTTCTCTGTGGATGTAAATTATTGGGCTTTTGTTTCGTCTTGCTTTTGTCGTGTGTTTTTGGGTCGCTATTGTTGCTGGCTATATTATTTAGAATAATCGGAATTAGGTATGACTGAGACCCAGGTGAACAATCTCGCTAAATGTTCAGGGGATTCGGGACTTGAGAAAAAGAAACGCAATTTTTTCTCGTATCAAAATACAAAAGGTGGATATTATCTTTCTCCAGGAAACTTACAGTACTCCAGAGATAGCTGATAATTGGAAACTTCAATACAAGGGTAAAATGTATCTATCACATGGAACAAACCATAGTAAGGGGGTTGCTATTTTAGTTAGCAGTGAGCTAGATTTTTAAGCGAAATCCGTAATCTATAATCCGGATGGTCGGTATGTTTTGATCGATGCCATGGTTCAAGACTCGCCCTTTCTGCTCTTAAATATCTATGCGCCGAATGATATATCTGAACAGTCTATTTTTCGAATATGCTAGACATTCTTGACGAACATAATTTTGATTCTAGTAGTCAGCTTATAATGGGAGGAGACTTTAATGTCCATCTGAATGCTGTCTTAGATAACTCAGGTGGTAGAACAGAAAAAAAAAGATTCTGTGAAAACTGTGAAGGAATTAAAAAATTCGTATGATCTGACCGATATCTGGAGAATAAGAAACATTGATAAGAAACAATATACATAGAGACAGAGAAAGCCTTTTGTCCAGCGTCGTTTAGATTTTTGGTTGGAAGGTGATTGCTTGCAGGATGTTGTGGAGCATACCGATATCATGCCTTCTATAAAGACCGATCACTCTGCCATTACGCTATATATCAACAGTAGTGAAAACCAGGCGCGTGGCCCCTCGCACTGGTGCTTTAACTCTAGCTTATTAGGAGACGAGAATTATGTGGAGCTGATTTCTTCCCAATACAGTGACTGGTTAAACGAATTTCGTGAGGTCGAGGACAAAGGGTTACTTTGGGACTTGGTCAAATACAGGATAAGGCAAACGACGATCACGTAAGGCAAAGCGAAAGCTAAAGAAAGAAGAGGGAGACTTGAATATATCGAAAATACGTTAAAAGACCGTGAAAGGTTATGCGCTGCCGATCCTACGGAGAGTAATGTCGAAAACGTCGAAAAGTATAAACTTGAGTACGATGCTCTGTTTGATTATATTGCCCAAGGTAACATAATGCGGTCTAGAACGATTTGGTATGAAAAAGGAGTGCGGAACAAATATTTCTTAAATCTTGAAAATTGTATACGGAAAATATTTAACGACGACAATCAACTGGTGAAAAACAGTGAGGATGTCTTGGCTGAACTCAAATCTTTTTATCAGGATCTTTATCGAAATAAAGATAACAATATGAGTGCAAACTGGAATGAGGGTTTTCTGAATTTTACTCAAAACTTGAAGTTGCCAAAACTGTCTGATGACCTGCAATCTCATTGTGAGGGTTATTTGACTAAAGAGGAATGTCTCAAGGCTTTGAATAGCTTTAAGAATCATAAATCGCCTGGGAATGACGGCCTCACTGCTGAGTTCTACCAAAACTTTTGGCCGATTCTGGGTGATCTATTAGTGGATTCTTTAAACACTGCTTTACAGACAAGGGAGGCTCTCAAATTTACAAAGACAGGCATTAATTCGCCTTATAGAAAAGAAAGGCAAGGACTGAAGGTGCATGAAAAATTGGAGACCAATTTCACTTTTAAATGTTGATTATAAAATCGGCTCCAAAGCGCTAGCATCCAGACTAGAAAAAGTACTACCTGAAATAATTCACGAGGATCAGTGCGCTTATGCTAGAGGCAGGACTATTTTTGATGCTATAAGATCCATTGATGATGTCATGTAATACACGAAATTGTATAATAAGCCCGGACTTCTCATGACATTTGATTTTAAAAAAGCCTTTGACTCAATAAGTTGGAGGTATTTATTAACGGCGCTTAGTACGTTTAACTTTGGGAACTCTTTTATAAGATGGATAGAAGTTCTTTATGAGTATATTTCGAGTTGCGTCATGAATAATGGTTTTGCATCTGAAACCTTCCCCGTTGAGCGCGGTGTCCGTCAAGGAGATCCCTTGTCTCCCTATTTTTTTATAATTTTTCTTTGGAGATCTTGAATATCGCCATACGTCAAAACAAAGATATCGAAGACATCCAAGTTGGCGAGAGCATCATCAAGTTCTCTGTCTTTGCCGATGATCTAACTACGTTTGTAAAAAATGGGAAATCTATTCGCTTAGTACAAAAGCTTCTTCAGACATTCGGAGACATCCCTGGTTTAAGATTAAATAAGGAAAAAACAGAGGCATACTGGCTCGGTAGCCTGCACCATTCGTGCGAAAATGTCAGTATAGATAATATAAATAAACCGATTAAGATACTGGGCGTGTATTTTACGTATGATAAGCAAAAATTTCAGGAGCTTAATTTTGAAAATATAATTAAGTCCATCAATAAGTCGATAAGCGTATGGCAGTGGAGGAACCTCACTTTGTTTGGTAGAATTCAAATCGTCAAAGCTTTTGCAATACCTAAATTTATGTTTCGTGCAGCTCAGATCCCTCTTACGAAGGAAATAATCAAGGAGATTAACTCCGTTATCTTTAAGTTTGTTTGGAGGGGAAGAGATAAGGTGAAGCGGTTAAACTTTTTCAGTGACTATAGAGATGGTGGTTTGAGAATGCCACATATAGAATCCCTTATCAAAACGCAAAGAATTATGTGTCTGAAAAAGTATTATGAGAACTATAAGAGCTCATGGAAACTGTTTCTAAATTTCTATCTTCACAATGTTGGAGGTCCCTTTCTTCTTCAATGTAATTATGATACAGCATCCTTTGCAAAAAACATTCCTAAGTTTTACACTGAGTGTCTTAAAGAGTGGGAAATATTTCAACAGAGACAAGTCTCTTCGTCATCTGACGTTCTTGACCAAATAATATGGAATAACAAATTTATCAAAGTTGGTGGTAGATCATTATATAATTGCTCCATTGTTAACAAAGGTATTGTGAGAGTTAAGGATATTTTAGATACAGAGGGCAAATTACACAAGTGGGATACGTTTAAAAATATTCATACTACGCAAGCCGAATATTTTATTTTAATGAGTATTTATGACGCCCTTCCACAAAGCTGGAAAATGTTAGTCAAGGAAGGAAGAAGAAGAAACTTGGAAGCGGTGCAGTTTACTTTCCCCTCCTCGCCCAAAATTTTGTATTGGGATATAATAAGGAAATATAAGGTCGAACCAACAGCTAAACTCCGATATGAAGAGTTGTATCCAATGCTCGAGTTGCCTTGGCATGAGATCTATACCCTTCCTGGAAAAACGACTTTAGAATCCAAGGCCAGAGAATTTCAATACAAATTAAAACACAGAATTATCTAAACAAACAAGATTTTGCATAAAATGGGCAAAACGACAACACCATTTTGTTCCTTTTGCGGCCCGTCTGACGAGTCCCTAGAGCATTCGTTTGTTTACTGTGAGTTTACTACTAGCTTCTGGCTATCTGTGACAAATTGGTTAGGAGGATATGGTATATCTGTAAACGTCTTGAGTGCTGCAGACATAACTTTTGGAATTTATGAAAAGGATCTTCAATTAATTAATCATACTCTTTTTCTTGGTAAACAAATTATTTATCGGTGTCGCAGTTTGTCCTTAAAACCGTCACTGACCTTGTTGATTGAAAAAGTGAAGCATGCATATAAATTAGACACGGATAGCCGAAAGCAATAATTGCCTTGATATTCATGATAAAAAATGGCAGTCTCTGCTATCAGCACTGTATATACGTAACAATAGATGATTCTATTTATTGTAATATCGCTCTTCTTTGTATCTTTTTAACAAGACCTATATCTGTACTTTTACACTTATTTTTTGGTTCTAATAGAGGCCATTGCTTTGTACGTAGTTTTTTTTTCTTTTAGCTTCTAGATTGTTGTGTATTATGTAGTAATTGTGATAGTTTAATAAAAAAAATATCATAAAAAAGTTCATGTTTTGCGTGAATTAATTTAAAGTTATTTTAATCTTCTGACCCGTAAATCAGCTTCCGTCAATCTCTTTTGTCCCGCGATTTACTACCTTTGATCTCCGATGGTATTGAGATACTACATGAACCATGTTTTGTCTCGTATTTCGTATCTGTGTAGCCTGCATACATGCTCTTCATTTGGGCAACACAGCGAGGATTTTTGCCTCGATTAATGGAGCACGGTCAAAGCTACGGGATTGGCTCGTCCCAATCCCTTAGAATTTGACCGAGCACCAACCTCTGTGAATTGCCCAAATGAAGAGCCTGTATACAGGCTGTATCTGTGAGACTTCCGTTTGTCCCGTGACGTCAGTGACATGCCACCCATCAACGAATTCTACTGATTCTACTTCCGCTCTGAGTCCACTCTCATGTGCTACAGTCTCCACACGAGGGAAAACTGTTGAAGTGTTTCACAATTTCAGTGGTGGGCGAAAATATACGAGGCGCGAAAATATCAACCCGTGGCAACCAACAATGAGCAAGAACAACAAAACAAAACAGCAACAACTGTAATAGAAATAGAAAAAAAACTACTGAAAAGAGTAGTTTTTTTCTATTTTTCAATATATATATATATATATATATATATATATATATACAGCCAAGCCTAAAAGCGGAGCTCCAAAAGCATTCTTTTTCTATTGGCATTTACATATAGTCTGCTTGTCATATCACCCATCTGACCTCACTCAAGCTACAGACCCAATGCTGTAAAAAATAGTATGGAAAGGTGATCTGAGCAAGTGGCACAGTTGATTTGGACCCCCTGCCGATTTGCACCCTCCAGTCCAGATCTACTTGTGGATCAGATTTGGACCCTCTAGTCCAGAACTGCTAGCAGATATGAACCGCCTTTTACGGATTTAGACCCCCACTCCACCCCCACCCCTAAAAACAAGCCTTCTATTGAGTAAGGTAATAAAAATTCCTTTGCAAATTGAGTTTGGAGATGTTATAAGACAAAATAAAAATATTGAGGCAGGTTTTTTTAAAAATAATCTTTTATAATTTATGTAAAAAAGAACCTGCAACGCTAGTTTGCATCTATAAATTAAAAAAAAAAAACATTTCTTAACATCTTAGAGCTATACCTAAGGACAGGTCTGTTTCGCCGTTCAACAGTAGGCTACTTAGTTATGGTTTAGAGCCACTAGAAATTGGTGGAGAGGCCTGGTGAATGCTATTTTGAATCAGTATCCGACATCAGATATATAATGATTCAGATCATCACTTCATAATGAATGCAATTTCAGTTATCCAAAGCCTCCCATGAGACAGTTGGAAATCAGAAATTGTGTATCCTCTGGAGATATGTATGCCTCCAAAAAAATTATGAAAGAAAGATTTATGGAAATCAATAAAAATATTTAGATGATATGCATTAAGACCAAGATATTTCTTTTGATCAGTTACTTCTTGACCTTACTATCGCAAAAAAACTTCTTGCTGGCATTAAGCTCATCAATCAATGCAACTACAGTGTTTTCAAAAAGAAATCCAGCTGCTCTTCTGGCCAGCCAAGTGCAAGACTAAGCAACTTGATAATAAAATATTATGCATTTGGTTGATATCACTATCAAGGTAATTAACAATGTAGTATGAGGATTTAAGGTAATGATTCACCAAAGCAAAAGAGCTGGAAATCCGTGTTAGCCATCTTAGCTTGATTTTCTATTTTGCAAGAAAGGTAAGGACTAGTCTCACATGTCTTCATGTACATTTGAAATTGCACAACATACTTCATCAAACATCAAAAATCCCATTAAAAATTAGTGCCAAATGTCATCCAAACATACCACAAGATTGGTGTGACCAGCTATGAATAAAATTAATTGAAAGATTGCATGCAGGAGAAGGAAGTGCAAAGGATGTGTACATGGATGAGAAAGAGCTTACTTTAAGTTTTAAGTTTAATAATACTTTTCATGCGAATACATCTAAGGTGATACAAAAAAAAGTGCATTACTGGAGAATAATTGGGAGAAAGTAAATTCCCATACAAAGAATATTATCTAATACAGTAATAGCCCACGTATAAGAACCTGGGTTTTAAGAACCTGTTAGGCTAAAATTTTGATTTTAAGCCCCCTCCACATTAGAACCTATTAAGGCTAAGATTTTAAGTTAGGTTCTTATCAGTGGGGTTGTTGTAAAAGTGTAAAGGTAGAAACTGCTGAATGAGTTTCTTTGTTATGTTTTGTTAAGGACATATACTGTTCCTGCACTGAACTGCCTATAGGCATTTCTCTATGGTACAAATAAATGATTTATACTGTATTATGAGATGATATTTATCATATATATAGTATATTCAGATAAAATTCATATGAAAATATAAGAACCTATTTTAAGAACCTTGGTAGTCTAAATTTGCTTTAAGTACCATTTATATAAGAACCTATGTAGGCTAAATTGGAAAATTCAGGTTCTTATACGTGGGCTATTACTGTATTACACATTCTAAAAACTAAGAGGTGAAATTTAAACGTGGCCCAAAGCTAACCTAATCAAATTAAATCGAATACTTGTCTCTTACAAGTCACCCCTGCTTTGAGATTGACACTAAAAATAAAGAAGTAAAATTGAAATACAATCCAAAGCTAACCTAACTAAATGACATACATGTCACTCACGAGCTACATCTGATTTAAAATTGACACAAATAATGTAATAGATAGGACTTAAAACTGCTTAAAGAAGGTGCATGCATGATGTTCGATGGAACACCATTCCAGTCTGGTATGTAGCGATTATAAAAAAGGAAAGCGATGCAAGTGTTTTGCTCGAAGAAGGAGAAGGTGGAGAAATTAAACAAGACTAGCTTGTAATAAAAATAGCTTGTACTGATTAATCTAGAAAAAATCGGTATTTATTTTGACATAACTGCCCGTAGAAAAGACAATAAAGGGTAAAAACTGATCGTTAAGAGCAGTCAACAGGAATTGACCGCTGTTTAGGAACAACAGAACAACAAACATAAGTATTACAAGAAAACAAAGCACAATACGAATAACATTTCTTCGAAGATTCTTGGAGAAGGTGGAGAAATTAGACAAGTAACAAAAATTGCTTAGCAATTTTGACATAAATGTCCGTAGAAAAGATAAAAAAGAGGTCCACACCTGATCGTTTAGAGCAGTCAACAGGAATCACTGAGGCAGCAATCACTCGGAACGCGACAGAGCTGAATAATAGCGCCATTTCCCACAAAATCTTTCCTTAGCTGACACAAAACGCTAAAGATTTTTGATAGTTTTACTGGTACTTCCCATGTCTTCCGAAATAATTCTCAGTGGCAAAGCGTCATCCAGTAAACGAAGAAAGCGCTTGCCAAACCACACCAGCATTTCTCTCGCAGACCCGTTCACTATAATTTTTATCAAAGCCAGCCGAGCCAGTCAACCCATTTCGATGTTTTTAACATCCAAACACTGATTCTTACCGGTTCAAACAAATTAAGACGTGTTTATAGACGGCAAAACTTAATGTTGTTGTTTACAGGCCGCTTTCGACGAAGATCTCTAAAACGTTTTTCAAATGACGAGTGAAGCGCGCTGGTTTTTGACATTTTTGACAGCATTTTGACAACTTTATGTCAGATTTTGAGACGTGCACATGCACATGCATTTGATTGGCTTTTTTTTTACTCGAGCTTGTGTTTCCTTTAATCCTTAATTTTACGAGGACTCATTGTGATTACGTGTTGTTAAGATAAGGGCAAAAGTTGCTTAACGCTGTTGAGGTACAAAGATCGAAAAACAGCCAGCCAAGCCGAGTAAAAACACTCGTTCGCTTGCAAAGAAAACAACGTAACAAAAACAAACAAACAAACAATTCAACTACTTCTTCGCGTCCAAAACGAGTACAGATGATTGTTATTTATATCCATTCGAGAGAAAAATACAAGTTTCATTCCTGAACAAAAGTAACAACGATTAAACCAAATGTTAAGCTTCTATTTATTTAATTTACCTCACTGTCTTGCGCTGTGTTGTAGAGGTTTCTACCACTTGTAAATACGTAAGCTTCAGTAAAGTAAAAACAAGCATCCGAAAAAATAGCAAACGGTTTGTCCAAAGAAAGAGCTTCTTCCACAGAGTTTGAGCTACTCTTTCCTCCCATTAATACAGGTGAACTGGTAAGTAACCTTTCTTGGTGAGATGCAAGATGCCGTGGTAAAGTGAAAGCCCTTGAAGCGTTGAATTATACTGTTTTCAACCGCACAATCGATCCAAGTTTGAAGCTTTTCTTGAGAAAAATCTTTCGCCCTTCTTTTCATCACTTGAAAATTCACCTTCCGGAGTATCTTTTGACAAGTTCTTGATTTTTATGCTTTTTACGCGAATTTAAAATTTAAATGAAGAAACCAAGTGAATGTGCCTCGATTTGGTTTGGGTATCCCACACCTGGCTTGAGCCTGCGATCAAATCGAAGGCAAGTACCTTGTCAGCGGTCAACTTAAAAAAAAAACAGCTGACCTCGATGAGGTCTTAACTTGAGCCCGCGATATGGTCACGTGACACTGGTCAGCGGATACCTTGTTTTGACAGGTGTCAATTGGCTATAAGATGGATGTCCAGTATCAAAGATGTACGCTGGGTGTACGGTGTAAACTAGCTGGTTAGCTGCTGGGCCAGGTGGAGTATGGCCGCCATGTTGGATTATTAGGATTATTATTAGGATATTATTAGTTATTGGGCAACACCACTGTCGTCGTCGTCGTCGTGCGCGCCCACGAGCAATACCGCTAGTTATTTTTACCATAAGAAAAGCAGTTGACGGGTTTCTATAGGTATGGTGCTCCGCTTGGCGGCCCTTCAGGCCGCCAGAGCTCCGTTATTAATTAATTAAAAAGAAACTACAGACTTTCATACATGCCTAGGTAAATAGAGTGAGTGAGATAATAGAGCTCAAAAATGGTCATTTTTAACTCATTTATTCCACGCGTAAACGCGCGAATTGTTTCGTGGTGAATAGCACTTGCTATCCCGAGTTTGAGTAGCCAATCATTTCGCGCGAAAAACGCTATCCACTGTTTTAGTATATGCCGAAAGATCGTATAAGATTTTCGGCAACAGTGATAGACTCCGTGAAAGCCCCAGGCTATTCTCAATGCTATGATTTTCTTTAATCCCTGGTACTGTACTAAGTCGTCAATCACCCATTATCAGCCGACTCGTTCAGAAATTTCAAAGTCGAGTACAGGTTCTGTACGTAGCATGAAGCCTAAACGTCATTGGGGATATCGCCCATACCCTAGCATTTGTTTGGAAAATCGTCTGCAAAGAGCCGTTAAAAGTCCTCTCATACTCAGCGACTTTGAGATTACAAGTAGAACGAGCTACCTTTGGAGTGTAAACAGCCTAAACTGGCTACTCGATGGGAAACATTAATTCGTGAATTTGTTTTTTAATTTAACGTGAAAAGCGAATTACTCAATTTTCGCGTGAACGTGAAGAAATTTTGGGAATTTTCCGTGACGCGTGAAAAGTCCTAATAGTTTTACGTGAATGCATTTTGCAGAGGAGTATAGGGGACCCTCATATTAATGTTAACAAAACTCGCCACCGCAGTTTCTAGCCGGCCAGGGCGGTAGCTAGTATGAAGCGTAAAAATTTGAATTTATATTATGATTTTTTTTTGCTTTATTTATGCGTTTGTCTTACAAAAATGTAAACAGGCTGTGTAGTTTCAGAGGGGTGTGAGCATTTTTTGATGTTCTTGTAAGAAGCTGTACATTGAAAAATAATAAATGAATATTAAAGACGCGTTTTTTTTTTTGTACGCATTGAGATGGTAATTTTTCTGGCTACTGCCCAGAAAACTGTTTTATGATACGCTTTTCCCAACTCGTTTTTGCAGAATGCAACGGTTTTGTTAGAAACGTCTATCCAAGACTTCAAGAATATTTCTTCCAGCACAGACAAAGAGTTTGAAGATAACGTACATTTCACGACGACTGTCTTTGAAGATTTCGCTATTCGATTCGCAGAACAACAACTGAATGACTCGATAGCCCAATACGATGCCAGGGATGAACTAGGTTAGTAAAACAATTAGGGAGAAGAGATAGAGGAGTCAACCAATGATTTATTGCCCCACTCTGAGCAAATTACAACTCAGTCAAGAACTGCATGTTCGCACTGAAAATAATCGATTTTAGGGGCAAAACAACATTAATATTTTCACGTCTTCCTTCATTCCAGATTTACAGGTCAGACGACTATTCCACCAGAATCAGAGGGATTTTAGTCTCAACGACATCAAAGGAGAAAATACTGTCAAGATTCCACTTGAAAATTTTTCTAAATATGGTTGGTACTTGTCATTTTTATTTTGGGGTTACCTAGTAACCCTAGATTATGTGGGGACCTGGCGCCAACTCATTACCTTTCCAAGGTTTACCTTTGATCATTTCTCTGAATTAGTTTATGCTCTACAAAACCATCTTTATTTCCAGTGGACAAATACTGTATTTTGGCGTGATTAGTTGAACACTCCGTTAAATGTCTAGCTAAGTGCCCTCGATGGGATGTCTTCGTGAAAATATGTTCAAATATTGTTAAAATAGGTACGGAGTTTGCCGTCATAATTATCACTTTTCCCTCTACGGAAATTTTTCAATAAAAGACAAAAAGTTAAAAGTGTATTTTTTGGAATTGGTAGCTTTCAGATAAGTAACCCCATAATTTCATATGACAACACGAAGGGCCATGTGTCGGTTTATGTCTCTCATTGGTGGATTTTTTTCCTGGGCCACTATTTCATCCTTTAGAGAGCCCAAAATCAACCTTACGAGTATAACGAAAATTTGGTTTATCAACGGAGTTGGTAATGTAAATTGACCACAGTACAGGGATTCGATTAGCTGACGCTTCGAGCGTTAGCATTTCGTCGGAGCGAATAGAGGAATTGTGGGTTGTGTATGGTTTATATAGAGAAAATGGAGCTACACTATTGGTGGTAACATGGTAACGTTGAAAACAGGAATAAATTAATTGAATGAAAAGCGCTCGTTGATACCGTGGGGATTATGAGTGCCGATTTGAAAGATCAAGTTTTGATCGAGCTTTTTACGGCTTTCCGTGGTACCTTGATGTAGGGAAAGGCAGGAGATCGATATGTGTTGTTTGGAATGGCTAGGGAGATTAAAATGCCGAGCGACTGGTTTGGATGCATCTTTGTCATCTCCACATCACGAAGATGTTCTCGGAATCGGTCACCTAGTCGTCTTCCTGTTTGGCCGATGTATACGTTTTTGTATAATGTACACTTTATGCAATAGATAACATTTGCGAAGGTACACGTGAAACGATCAGTGATCTTAACAGATCGCTTAGGGCCCGATATTTTGTCAGCGTTTTGAATGAAAGGACACGTTTTGCATCGCGAGGGCGCGCATTTAAAAGTACCAGGTTGTTCAGTTGTTTTGAATGCGCTTATAACTAGAATAAACCTACATTTTTGTCGCGTTTGAATGTAATCAGTGGTGGTTGCGGAAAGATTCTAGCAGTTTCTGGATCATTTTGCAGTATCTTAAAGTTATTAAGAATGATGGGTTATTATGAGGGTGAAATGTGAGGGTGAAGGGAATTGTCATTCGTTTCCTTTTGTGACGTCTGTAGTGCTGACTGTTGATCAATCTGCTGGGCGCGGTGATGGCCCGATTGTACCACTGAATCAGGACAGACACGTTTCTCGAAGAAATGGCACATTTGCTCAGATTTGTTGGAAAAGTCAGAGTCATCACTACATGGCCGTCGAAGTCTAAGAAATTGAGAATAGGGAATGGCGTTTTTGACATGAGATGGATGTCAAGATGAATACAACAAATAACTGTTGTGAGAGTCGGTGGGTTTGTAGTGCACGTGTACACTGGCACATAAACCATTGCCGCTGATAAAAATTGTGATATCTAGAAAGGCCAGCGAAGTTTCCGAAGTTTCCCAGGTATATTTTAGAGCCGGATGAAAGGAATTAATGGAGGTTATAAATAGATTGATCTCCTCCTTGCTAGACGAAATTGCGCCGATGCAGTCGTCAATGTAGCGACCGTAGAGTTCAGGTTTAGGATCATTGTACTGATTGCAGAATTGGACTCGACGTAACCTACAAAAAGATTTGCGTAGCTAGGTCCCATTTTTGTGCCCATCGCTACACCATTAATTTTTTGTAATAGTTGTCAACGAAAGAAAAACAGTTAAGTGTTATAACTAGTTCAGCTAGGAGGAATAGCGTTTCCAAGCTTGGTTACTTGACGGTGCGTTGATCGAAAAAATACTAAAGCGCTTGATGACCTTCACCGTTTGGAATG
>JAEMWC010001166.1:150000-215000 GCA_016490735.1 Pachyseris speciosa | reverse complement strand
TTTGTGAAAGCAATATACGCCGCATGGGGCTGGCTCTTCGCTATTTCAGAGAGACGTTCCATTTCCTCTTTCCATGCACGAACCTTCTCCTCACAATATTGATCTTTGTATTCTTGCGACGCAATAACTGCTCCCAAATGGCGCTGACCTTCAGTCGTTATATTGACTTCCTCTCCAAACACCCTCTTTGCTTCCTCCTCGAGTTCCCTAGACTTCACAATAAGCCAGCTCTTTGTCCCATTCACCAGGTAACCAAACTTTTGTCCTTCCTTACTCAATTGCCTGTACCAGTTGTATAACTGCACTATACTCCCTCCTCCAGCTGAGTCGTCTGCGAGCCACACCTGTTTAACCAATGGGCAATGATCCCTCAAATTCTGTATCATTGTGGATGTATTAAGTGCGTACCATGGCATCGCTAGCGGATCTCCTTGTGTGGTGCCTTCTCGAGAAAGTATTTCACCTCCCCCACAAATAAACAGTCTAGATGGGCTTCTATAGGTGTTAATAACATAGAGCGCCATTTCTTTGCACATGATCTGGATATTGTGTAAGGCCGCTGACCTATTCATTTGGTTAAAAGCGTTACTAGCATCGATTAGCAATATTCCATCTGTTCCTTCTTCAACAAACACTTGACTCATTGCATGGATCGCAGCCTCCGCTCCTGCGTTATGACCAGCGCAAACTTGTAGGGGACCCGCCGCTTCTTTTATTTCCTCCTTTAAGAAACCGCTGACCGTTTTCCCCACTATTCTCCTCAGTACCTCTCCAACACCAATTGGTCTGATTCCCGGGTTCTTATCAAGCGGGATAAGCCTGCAGGACGTAAAGGCTTCAAGTAAGGATGGGTGGTACGATTTCCTTAGCAGATTTCTTGTGAACACGGCTAGCTCTTCTCTCAATATTTTGCCCTCGGTCTTGAAGTTCTTAGAGCACAGGATTCTCTTATACAGCTCTGCGTCCATTCCAGATGGTCCGGCTGAGCCCTTGGTTTTACTTGCCGAGTTGTAGATCAATTCTTCGTCTATGAGGTCATAAACATTTGGCGGAATATAATCAATTGGGCCATGTAACAAACTCTCCTCTGCGATATCAGCTGCCTGTGGGTGCTTGTCCTGTAGTCCTTGCACGACATCTGGCGATAGGTCGAGCAGACCGGACGAGCTCTCGTTATCTAGGAGTTTCATTGCAGCTGTCAATTTTCCTTGCAGAACCAGCTTTGAGAAGGCTTTGGATATGTCTTCAACCTTTCTAGGTTTCTTGGAATTCACAAATTTCCCTTGAAAGAACCTCACTTCTTTAAGCAGCACATCAATGTCCCCTTGTTTCCAGAGTGCTAATCGACGCTCTATTGCTTCACTATGCTCCTTGCTTTTGGAAGTAGCGGATGGTTTTTGCAAAATCAAAGTTGGGAGCACCATGAATGCTTTAAGAGCGACCGAGTTCAAGTCAGAGTCTGAATTAAATTGCTTAATCCAGAAGGTTAGTTCTTCAATGAAACTCTTCCCTGCGCGACCCGATGGAACATTGAATATATTCCTCCTGTAGTGGACGATTTCATCGTAGACATCGTTGACAGTATTACAGAAACATACGTAACTAATACTGCCCCAAGTTTTGTTCTTTGTTTCGGAGGGAAGCACATCATAATCAGGCAGATTTGGCTTGATTTGATTTTTGGTGTTTTGATCCTTGCAAGTAGCGGTCCGTCCCTGGGGAGCTCTTTGATCAGCAAAGTCGGAAGAAATATGCAAATTCGAACCTTCGACCACATTCACGTTCGATAAATTTTCACCTTCGCATTGGGCGGGTTCGAGAACCTCGGTTTGCGACAGCACAGAGGCCCCAACCTCTTCTGTTTCGTCTAGAACAGTTGAAGAGTCGCCCCTAACACTTATTTGTGAGTTTTCATCCGTTATCGCTGCTGCGTGGTCGCGAAGATTCTGAGCTGATAACCCCAAGTTCACGTATCCCACGTCATCCCACAGATCTTTCAAAATGCGCATATATCCTTTCTTGCGTCCGTTCTGGTAACAGGGCGGGTTGCTTGAGCTTTTTAAGCTTAAGGCTTTTTCCCTGCATTCAAGTAAATCTTGATTCATCTTGTCAGTCCATTTTAACCTTCCTGGTTTTCCAGCGAGCGACCGACCTGCAGCCGCCGCCGCCATAATAATAATAATAATAATAGTAATAATAATAATTATTATTATATTATATATTATTATTATAGACTCAGAATTTCTTTTTTTTTTTTCAATGTAACTCCTTTTGTAGATTACGTGATGTTTAATAAATGAGCAGGAGTGTTTAATCAAGTTTAAAACACGAGGCGCAGCAGAGTGCGGTTTTAGGACTTGATAAAACACGAATTGCGAATTTATTGAAAGGCTTAAAATGCTTTACTGTATGTCTATCCATTCTTACAGTAAAATTGAGATTTTGGGTTATCTTGGCCCAGAAAATAAGATGTAAAATTAAGTCGCGTCTTTATGAGATATAAAGACTCTCATTAAAAATTAATTTCTTTTGTATTTCCTTCATGAATTATAAATGAGTTTTTAAATGTATTTCTGATCTTAAATTGACATGTCAATAGGTATTATTTGTATGGTTATAAATAAAGAGTAGTATTTTATAATAATAATAATAACAATAATAATAATTATAATAATAATAATTATTATTATTGTTATTAATTTTTGTTTTCTGGGAGGGGGTGGTGGCGTCGCGGTTCTCTTGGAAGACAGTTGAAGGCATCAACAGGAAACAATGTTCATACTCCAGTTAGTCATATACTAGTTATTTAAAATTTAAAATGTGATTTCCTCTTGCAGGGCGCTAAATACGAAGATAATATCAGCTTTAATATACCCTCGATCAGAAGTACTGCAAAAAAATATCACCTTGATCTTCAAGAACTTAAAGGTATCAATGAAGGGTCTATCATAAAACATGAGCGGACGTATGGAGTCCATTTACTCGTTACTATTCATACACATGAAATAGTCCATAATCTCTGGCGCAGACCTAACCCCCCCCCCCCTCCCCCCTTTGCAATCGCTTCTGACTTTGTTAGCCAACAATACCCAACGTTGTTGGGCCAGATATGTTGGGTGCACTTGAACTCCGTATTATGGGTGTTGTTGGCAGTTCAAGAACACTCAACAATTCCCAACAGCATCTACCTTAGTATTCAAACGCAAAGCACATGTTCGGCCCAAACATGGAGACCCAGCCTAGTCCCCAGGCGTTCTCGGCTCGGTCAAACCCAACTGTCAGTGGTGACGTCACCGAGAAAGACTCGCCGAGAACGCCTAGCAAATACTGCCATATCCACTATAAACAACACTGAAATATGCACGAGATCGAACGTTACAATAATGGCATAATTTTCATCTGAGGCTGCTGCACAAAGGATAGCCGGTCTACAACGCACTCGTCTGAGTCTACAAAACTTATGCTCGCGATAAAAACTGTGCGGCGAACTTTAATATGAACACGACAGAACTATGAACGGAATAGCAACGCAAAATAACGAACTTACCATCGTTTGTGGACACTTCCATTGTGCGGATATGTTGCATCGGCGGTAAGCTTTCACAAGATACGACGTGAAAACTAGTAAATTCCAACCCAGGCTTTCTTGTGCTAAAATCAGGGGTATTTTGGCAATATTTGCTGGGCGGTCTCTTGCCCACTCCTTTCTAGACTTCGCGTGGACAAGAATGGAAAGAGAGAACGCCTAGGGACTAGGCTGATGGAGACCCAGGGACAGATAGTCCAGATGGGAAGAACAATTCACCTTTTAGCGATTAACATTTATCGCACCCATGTCGTGACTTCTTAATAACTTAATAACCGTTAATTAAAGAAATGTTCCCAGTGGTTCTCCCGCCCGTCTTGTAAACTTTCGCTAATCCCGAATTTGCCCGTGAATTGTTCGCCTCATCCCGAATATCTGCCACTGGGTCTCCGAGGATGAGTGACACTGAATTCAAACATAGTGCACTAATTTCAATTGTATATTTTTTCTTGGGAAATGTTTCAACCGCGTACTCTTTTCAATTCAGATCTCTTGATAATAAGCCATTTTATTACATCTCTCACTTAGTACGCGCGCTGTGATCTGTCAATTTTGCGGGCCGTATTCTACAATACGGCTCGCTTGACTTCAACTAGGTTTCTTTCCCGCGCGCAGGATTAACCTCAGAGATATAATAAATACAGTATGTTACTAACATCGTTTTCTCGGTCCGCACTGTAAGTTACGGATCCTCGTTTTTCCCATTAAGTTCACTTATGTCCAGGATTGAGAGCGTTAGCAAAAATTTGCTAGCAAATCTCGATAGCAAAAGTAACAAGGAATTTTCCTGCAACTGCCAAAAAGATCGTTAACAAAAATCGCAAATATCGCAATAATAACAAATTTCGCAAACGAACGTAAGGACAAAGTGACAAAGGCAAGTAGTGTCCTGGAAAAGTCACGAATTTCGCAAAAATCGCAAAAATAACAAGGATTTTATCTGCAATGACAAAATAGATGCTAGCAACAATCGTAAATATCGCAAGAATAACAAATTTCGCAAGCGAACGTAGGGCCCGTGCGATTCGTGCTTGGACCATAAATCAACGGGAAAAAAACTCGGTCCGTAACTTACTGTACGGACCTCGAACTCGGTTAGTAAGAGGTATGCATTTGCTTTTAGCCTGCAGGAAAGCATCGAGAATGTGTATTCTGGAAATATTCAGGAGAAAAGTAAGCAAGTCATTTTACTTTTATTTAACCACGATTGTTTCATACAAAATTATATAATAACCAAATCAATGCGAGTGCACTGATTGGTCAATCAGCTTTGGTTTATTTATTCCAGTAAACTCATGGAAATTTCGCGCGTCTTCTGAATTATTTCATAAAAGTAATATACCACAAGTCTGTATAGTTTATAGGCATGATAAACCACTTGGGATTTTGGAAGAACACTCGAAGAATCCGAAAATCACTCGCCTTCGGCTCGTCATTTATGAATTCTCGGAGTGTTCTTCCAACATCCCGCATGGTTTATCAGCCTATAAACCATAGAAACTTGTGGTATATCGCAATTGCTTAACTGCACGGTATAATCATTATGGTATTCTGTGTACCTTTGGCTACATTTTGGTTGATGTTTGCACTTCAGAGACGCTATACTCATGTACTGTTGTCAACTAGTTTTAAACGTTTGATCTTTGGCTAGCCTGGAGTCTGGTGGTTGGTCGGGGGAAGGATGTCACGTTAAGAAATTCTCTAGCTCAGAAACAGTGTGTGTCTGCAATCACTTGACACATTTTGCCGTTCTCATGGACTTCACTGATGACGGCAACAGCACGCCGCTGGTAAGTTTAGTTTGTGTTTCTTACCAGTCGCCCTCCAACCAGATAAAAAATTAATTTTCCTATGTACCAAGCTTTCGTGTTTAAACTATGAAAAGCATTTATTTGTACTTTGAAAAACAAGATAAAAATGTCTAGATGGTCATTGCAACTACTTTGTGTTTCAAGATGATGTAGTTTTTCATCAAGAACGACACCGAAATACTGGGCCGGAAAACCAGCCTTAATAGCTAAGGCTATAAATTCTGCCCTTCTTCTGAAGCTTAAATGAACTAAATAAAGCTTCTGCTTTATTTGGAGAGAAGGAAAAAAAATATAGGGGCTTTCATTAAACCAGACTTATAAATAAAAACAATGCAAATATTCAACCTTAGCTGAATCTGAAAATAAGTTCCTAATGATGTGTGTACTGAATTCCAATGGTAGCGAACAGTCTTTGTTAAAGTTTCATTTGGTGGCTGGTCTCAGAGCAATCCCATTATGATTTAGGGCATAGTTTCTGGTGTAGATTAACCGGAACGTCGTTATTCCTTTTTACTTCCGTATTTGTTTTGTTCTTTTTATCCTTAAACAGCCTCAAGCTGAGATCAATATATTAAATATCCTTACATACGTGGGTCTGGCGCTGTCTGTAGTGGGAGAAGTTATCACAGTTACCTGCTACGTGATGCTAACGTAAGTCATGAAAAACATAGGGGATAATATCCTCAAATTTTCCTTGAGGGTAATGTTTGGGGGTGGCAGAGAGGTTCTGCGCTCTATGAATTTTCTAACAGCGCGAGAGGGTCAGGGCAGGAAAGCATGCCCCTAATAAATTCACTACGCTATTGTCATGGGAGTTCCAAATTCAGTTTTTCCTTATTAGGCATCACGAAATATTTCGACGTGATGGTTCTACGTGGTCCCACGTGAGCATTAGTAGGGACGCTTTCCAATACAGTTTCCTTTGTTTGCAATTATAATACTAGATATGCCACTAATCAGAACTTATATAGGCCATCCTCTAGATCTAATTATGGCCCTGCAAGATTCAGAGTAGTGGTATCACAAATCTGGTAGGCAATACCCATTGAAATTTTAGTGTCTGTCCCTCAATACTTTCAAAAAAGAATACAAACTTTTGCTACTAGACAGTCAGTGAATAAATTTCAATTATTATCTAGCTCTATTAATTAATTAATCTATCTATCTTACCTATTTATCTGCCTTAAATAGTGATTACCTATATATATTCTGTAAATAACCGCACCTCACTAGCAACTGCACTGTGGTAGTGACCAATGCGATCGCTCTGCTCCTTTGGCCAAATTAATGCCTAATGTACGTGTAAGCTAGCTTTGTTTCTCTTTTTACCTTTTTTTTTCTATTCTTGTACACTAATATTATGCTTGAATAAGTGTGAATAAACTGAAACTTGAAACAATGTATACTCATTTTTATACCAAAAAGGCTGAAAAAAACAATTGGCTGGTTTTCACGTGATATCTGTAGATGAATATGAACTGTATTTTATTCCAAGGATTGTCAGGCTCGATTCCTTAAGGTCACAACACTCCGAAAGGTCCAACTTCTAAAGGATTACACAGGATTCCATAGATTCAATTCACAAGGGTTTACAGATCATCAAGATGGCTACGAGAACGCAACACGTGTTTTTCTTCCCAGAAGGCCTAGCACGCTCCTAAACTCTTACATCATCGCGCACACTCCCCCCGTGGACCATGAAGAATGGTCCACCTTCTAAATTCTAGCATCAAATGTCGAAAAGAAAAACAAAAACAATGATGGCAACTCAGTGAATATAGTCTCTCTCAAAAAAAAACTGTTCAGTGTTCAGAATACATAACAAACTTAATGTTCGTCTTGTAAATCAGCAATCCACTGTCTTCTTCTTCGCTCTCCCTCGACTGCAGCTCTACGCCGCTCTCGATTTCCTCTCGCCCGACCTTGCGTCGGCTGTTCTGGTGATTCAGGTACTTGTTCTTGAGGAGCTGCTTCATTTGTAGAACAGCTTACTTCCAATGGGTACAGCAATTGTAGCGGTCTCCTTAAGAGTCCACCTCCGCTCGATCCCCTCCCTTGGACTCTGACCTCAGCACCTCTACTCTGCCCATCCTTGCTCATCAGAAGTCGTTCCACCTTGCCCATCTTCCAAAGATCTTGGGTGGGTTTCGTCATGAACCAATACCAGATCTCCGACAGACACTACCTTTGATCCCGCCGTCTTCTTCAATTGGTTATGGGCGTTTCGTAATTCAAGAAGGTATTCTGCTCTCCAACGCTTCCAAAAATGAGTCAGAATCATATCAACGTGTCTTGCTCTTCTGCTCAGGTCGTCCGGCGAAATTCTAAAGTCTGCATCTGCAGGACTGTCTATTTCAGGAAGGGCGCGGAGTCTTCGACCAACAATGAGGTGGGACGGTGTGAGGGGTTCTTCCAGGTCCTCAGAAGAGACATATGAAATGGGTCGGCAATTCAAGATCATTTCAGCTTCTGTAACAACAGTTACAAGTTCATCATAGGAAAGTTTGGCTCGGCCAATTGTCTTCTTAAGACATCTCTTCAGTGACTTGACAAGTCGTTCGTAAAAGCCTCCCCACCATGGGGCTTTCTCTAAGTTGTAGGACCAATTGATCTTCTCTTGGGTAAAGTACTTAACAACACTGGGATCATTTGTAATCTTCTCAAGCTCCTTAGAAGCACTCTTGAAGGTTTTGGCATTGTCTGATACTACTAAAGAAGGCCTTGAACGACGAGCTACAAATCTTCTAAAGCACCTCAGAAATGCCTCTGAAGTCATATTGGGCACAACCTCGAAGTGGACCGCCCTCGTAGAACAACAAGTAAACAAACAAATCCAGACCTTACGTTCTTCTTCACTGGTAGACTTCACAAAAAGAGGTCCAACATAATCCAAACCGATGTACGAGAATGCAGGCGCCTCTTTCACTCTGTAGCTAGGCAGGGGTGGAGGTTGTGGAATCTTATACGGTTTCCCTTCAAACTTCTTACAAACTGTGCATCTAAACAACAAACTTCTGATAAAGTATCGGCCTCGAACAATCCAAAAGTTCGACCTCAACTCGGTGAGTGTTTCCTTAACTCCTCCATGCATGACTCTTTCGTGACATCTCCAGACTACAAGTGTAGTTAAGTGGTGGCTAGCGTCAAGCAAGATTGGATACTTCGCAGAATCTGTAAGCTCGCTGTTCCCGAGTCTACCTTGACATCGAATAACCCCCTTATCATCCTCAAACAATCCTAGCTGGTGCGACCTCATCTCAAACTTCTCCTTACTCTTCATCTCTCGTTGTACTTCCTTGATCCATAGAAGTTCGGCTTCTTCTATGTCTGCACCGGTCACACGTATCTCCGGCTTCCGATTCACATCTCCTTGTCGCTGTATCTTTAATAACTTGATAAACTTCAGAACTAAGGCTGTAACTCGCAGAAGACGTCCAAGACTACTGAAGGCTTCACTTTGAATGATATTACACAGCATAGCAGGTTCACTGTTCATTACAAGAGCAGTCGTTACTGTCTTCCGATCCTTCACCCTCATTTCTACAAGGCAGGCTTCAGGGACTGGCTCCTCCACAATCTCCTTCCGATTCTCCAGGCCTTCGAAACTAGTCAGCCACTTGGGACCATTCCACCATAGCACACTGTTCTCCAACTCACGACAGTCCATACCTCTAGAGAGTAAGTCGGCAGGGTTGTCAGCTCCTGGACAATGATTCCAGCATTCTTCAGGTACAAGCTTTCTTATCTCGTCAACACGGTGCTGAACAAATGGTTTCCACTCCTTCTGGCTCTGAACAATCCAATACCAGGCTATCTTGGAATCTGTCCAACAAAACAATTTGTCAATCTTCATGTCAGAACTAAGTGCTTCCTTTACGCTATGGATCAGTCTGGACAGGACTACCGCTGATAACAGTTCTAGACGCGGTATGGTCTGCTCCGAGAGAGGTGCTACTCGTGATTTTGAAGATACAAATCTGACATAACTTGCACACGTCGTCACGATACGCAGAAACACCACTGCACCATACGCCTTAGCTGATGCATCACAAAACCCATGCAGTTCACTCGCAATCACCTCCCCTTCCGCGCCAGCATAATAACATCTCGGAAGAGTAAGAGGTTCAACACCTTGCAGTTGTGTCACCAATCTCTGCCAGATTGCCTTGCAAGAACCTTCCAGTGGTTCGTCCCAGTCTTTCTTGTCCTTGCACAATTCTTGAAACAGGACTTTAAACTGGACTGTGATCGGAGAAATAAGACCGAGTGGATCATACATTTTTGAGGCTGTGCTGATCACGTTTCTCTTTGTAGGTTCTACTTTCTTTGCTAAAGAGGCAGTGTTTGTAAAATCAAGGACGAGGTTGTCATTGTGATAGTTCCATAGAGTCCCTAAAATTCTTTGACCGCTAACATCTTCAACTGCACTTCCTAGAACACTTCTTGAATAGGTCATATCTTCTTCTTCCACGACATTTGTGTCTACTACTGGCATTTCAGCAACCTGCTTGTCAACATTCCCTCCATCTCCAGAACCTGTTTCACCTGAGACCAATCTCTCATTGTCCTCAATTCTCGCTCGCAGTTCTCCTGAATTGGTAATAAACTTCCGCAAATTGAAACCTGCTTCCTTAAGCCTCAATTTCGATTTCACATAGAGCTCAAAGGTGCTTTCCACATCACTGTCCCCCGATGTCAGGTCATCAACATAAATGCCTTCAGGAAACTTCCTGGTAAAATCAGGGTCACATTGTTCATACTGCTCCATATGATGTTTAATTGTGGCGTTCAGCAAGAATGGGCTTGAAGACAGTCCAAACACAACACGCGTAAACCTCAGTATAATAACTTTGGGTTCAGCCTTATCAATGCCATCGACCCACAGGAAACGGAGCACATCCTTATCAGTTTCATTCATATGGACCATTAAGAACGCCTTCTCAATGTTTCCCACGAGAGCTACTCTGTGATTTCGGAACCTCAACATAATGTCAAAGATACTTTGTGTAAGCGCAGGACCGGCATGAAGACAATCATTTAATGAAGCTCCATCTGACTTGGCTGAGGCGTCATATACAATCCTTAACCTTGTAGTTGACTTGTCTCGTCTGATAACAGCGTGATGAGGGATGTAATGGACGACATCAGGCTTGGTTTCTTCATTCACAACTTCCACAATTCCTCTTTCGATTTGATCCTTTATAACACTGTCATACTCCTTCAGGATGTCTGGCTTCTCATGGAGTCGACTCAGCAAACCTTGCAATCTTCGAAGACTCAACTCGTAATTTTCAGGGAGTGGTGGATGTGTAGCCTTCCATGGGAGACTGACCTCATAGTGGTCTCCCTTGTACAACAAATTCTCAACAAACTCTTCATAGACACTTGGCGGCTTCACACCGAGAGACTCTAAGTCCCAGAATTTCTTTAACTCTCCCTGAAGACCATCATAAGACACTTGATCAGTGGCACATTTTAAGACATGAGTTGTCACAAGATTGCTTCTCTGTTGATTTTCTACACTCTCTAAGCAAACAGGTCCTGAAAGTATCCATCCCAGTTTGGTGTGAACAGCTGTAGGACCTTGGGCCCCTTTAATGGTGTGGCCAGTCACTAACTTCCAATAATAATCCGAGCCGACTAGAATGTCAACACCAAGAGTCTCTCCTTCAGTAGAAAAATCAGCAAGTTTGAGTCCCGAAAGGCAGGGGTTGTTTTTTACTGCTAGTTCCACAGGTTGACCTTGTAATGGTTGGCAAATCAGAGGCAATGTAAAAGATGACAGTGAAAGATCTGGTTCTCCGTTTAGCTCTACTCCTAGGGCCACAACTTCTACCAACTCCAATCTTTCAACGGTACTTCCAAACGTTTTTATTGAGACTTGCTTCTTCTCTAGTGTAGGTAGTTGAAGAATGTTCTTCAGGTTGTTTGTAAGATAGGTGCGCTGACTTCCACTGTCCAAGATTATTCTAGCCCTGACCTTAACCTCTGGTTGTTGAGGATTGTACACCACGGCTTGGGCAGTTTGAAGGAACACAGGTGTAGTGGAATCAGTATGAAAAACGACACTATTGCTGGCCGTTTGAGCCGTTAAGCATTGCTGTTGTGGTCCTGGTGTGGGAACTGGTGTTTCCGGTTTCGTTGGTTGCAAGGGACTCTGGTTGGCTGGGCAAATACTAACATGGTGTCTGCCCTTGCAGTTATGACACTTGAACTTGGCTGAGCAGTTACGACTAATGTGATCTTTTCGCAGGCAAACGAAACACCTCCCGTACTTCTTCAAAAGCTCCTTACGGGTTAGTACATCAGGTACTGTTTGGCAATCCCTTGATGGGTGTTTTCCTCTACAGTAGGTGCAGGTGGGACAATTAGCATCACCACCAGTTAACAAAGCATGTGTAGTTCCTTCTTCCCTTCGTTTCGGTTTTGGTTGAGAGGGTTGTCCCTTGTTCACTGTAGACCCTCCAGCCCTTTCTCTTGCCTCAAGTTCCCTTTTGAAAATATCAAGCAGCTGATCTAATTGCCAGTCATCATCTCCCATTTCCCTCGTAATAATGAGGCGAAATTCCTGAGGTAGCTTGTTTATCAAGATGGATGATAGCAAACCCCCATACGATTCACGTGAAACTCCTAATGACTTTAAGCTTCTCACATTAGATTCAACAGTGTCATGCAGCTGACGTAGGCTTCTTACATGATAGTGAGATGTGACAGATTCAAGATTCAACAAAATTTCCATGTGACGATTAATTATTTGCTGCTTGTTGCCAAATCTAGCCCTCAAAATGTCTATTGCTTCCTCATAGTTCGATGCCCCAAGACTTAACCCGGAAATGGCCTCTGCCGCTGACCGTTCGAGCAACGAGTTTAGGTAGTTAAATTTGTCAATGGCAGTTAAACTCTCATTTTTATGAACTGAGGCTTCAAAACTATCCCAGAAAGAAATCCACTTACTGTGATCGCCGTCGAACTTCTTCAATTCCAGCTTTGGCAATTTAACTTGAGTATTTCGCCGCACAGATGAAGAGGAATTCGATGTTGAAGCTGAAGGCGGCAAAGAATTACTCCCGATTTGAACTTCATTTGCTAACGTGCTTTCCAACACGTTCGCTTCGGTATTTACATTTGAACACACGACCTTCGGCGACAAGGCGTTTCCTATGTTAGCAATAGCCAACTGAACATTTTCCTCCAGCAAATCTGCTCGTTCAATTTCACCTTCGATTTCTTCTTCGGCCACAAGGTCAAGAATTTCTGCATCAAGTTGTCGAAGAGTATTCAGTTTCTGCTGTAGGCTGTCCCTTCGTTGTTTCAGCTTGATTTCGTGTTCCCGCACTTCAGAAATGTCTCCTCCTCCAAGGACATCAATAACAGATGAAATAATACGTTTCGCACTTGTCCTGTGCCCTGCACGCTGCCGTCGCTTTCTGGCGAGTTCTTCGGCCATAACACAACACAACTTCACTCACAACTGATACGTAGCATCCGCTTTCATCCGGCTAACGATGGACCATGTAGATGAATATGAACTGTATTTTATTCCAAGGATTGTCAGGCTCGATTCCTTAAGGTCACAACACTCCGAAAGGTCCAACTTCTAAAGGATTACACAGGATTCCATAGATTCAATTCACAAGGGTTCACAGATCATCAAGATGGCTACGAGAACGCAACACGTGTTTTTCTTCCCAGAAGGCCTAGCGCGCTCCTAAACTCTTACATCATCGCGCACAATATCATCAAACTTCGAAAACACAAACGAAGGGCACCACAAGGCTCCTTTTGCGATGTACACCCGTGAAACAAATCTCCATGGTAAATTTCAGCCGATTGGGTGCTTTTTTTACAAGGGCAAGACTTTGAAATTTGATTTAATTTGTAGCGCCCCAGGGGTACATAGTTTCCCCACCACTTTTTTCTGAAGGGTAATGTCGAATCAGAAATCATTCTTAGTTTTTTTTTTTTTTAATGAAAAACCAACAACCTTTCATCTAAAGATTGAGCTGAACTCCAAATTGCGCAAATAATAAACAACTCCGCGACAGTAAGATAGGTCTGCCGTACCCAAAAGGTGCTAATGACTAGAATTATTGTTAACTACTGTCTCCATGTTTTCTTTGAACGACAAGTGAGAACGTGATTTTGGAAAACACTTTATTTGGAGAAGAACTAGCTGTCGACGTGACTTATATTCATGCATTGTGTTTTTATCTCCCACCAGAGACAAGTACTCACCCTTATCTCAGATACGTGTCAGTTTGGTTACTTCCCTGTTAGCAGGACAAATCACATTTCTTGCAGGAATTGATGCAACCGAACACAAGGTGACGAAATTTCTCAATTTTTATTTACTTATCTCCGTTGTTGTTTTACTTAGAATGGTTCCTTCGGTAAGATTTATGTTATCCATTTGTACCCGTGTTCAACAGCAGAACCTTATTAAGGTGTCTGTCAACCCCTCTTCAAGGTGGACAGTTAGATCCAGAGTTGACTAACGCGTGAACACTGGACGAGAGAAAAGAGAGGAGAGGGTGGGATTGAATCAAATGTAGGTAAGACGGAATGTCGCAGAGGTTCAGCGTGGGTGAGACCAAGATGGTTCAGCTCCCCCTCTCTGCCCCGTTATGAACCGTAAAAGCGCTATTAAGTCCCCCTCTCTAATAAGCCTTCCGTTTGGGAATTTGTTTTTGTAATAAGCCCCTCCTCTCTAATAAGCACCCCCCCCCCCCCCTTTTGGGACACGAGATTTTGTGATTATTCTCTCCTATTCCCTCTTACCAAATAAGCCCCCCCCCTCTCTAGTAAGCCCCCTCTCCAATAAGCCCCCCGTTAATAAGGTCTGAAATTAAAAGATCCCCCCCCCCCCGGGGTGGGGGGCGTAATAGAGCTTTTACGCTATCCAGTTAAAAGAAATGGAGCGAAGTCAGAAATGTCAGGATTGTCAGATTGACGGTTGTCAGGAAGGCGCCGCCTGGGTAAAACATTGTTGGTTCGGTATTCTAATCCTCCTTGTTCTCTTCAACTTTACGTGACTTTAGAACCTTAAGATAGAGATGCATGGCGTGGACAGGAGTCGGGTTTGGCCACTGGGGTTGAATTTGACTTGTGTTATTGAATAATTACATGCGTTGTACGCATTTTCTTTAAACACATTGTAACACATTGTTTCATCAAATTTGAATCACTAATAACAATCTGTTTCCCTCAGGGCACCTGTGTAACAGTGGCAGCTCTAATGCAGTACTTCTTCATGACAGCTTTGTGTTGGATGCTTGTTGAGGGAATTTACCTTTACTTTTTTGTTGTTAAAGTTTTCAACGTCGCCGACAAAATGTCTGTGTATCATGGCATGTCGTGGGGTAAGGTTTAATTTGAGAGAATTCAGATAGATACTGATAAAATATTTTAACCAATATTTTAAAAGATGTAAAGTGATGTTGGGTGCTACGAATCGCTTTAAATATCAGGCATAACTGATGTAAACTGAGCGTGGTTGGATAAATGACTTTCACAGGCAGGTTTTGCATTTGCGGGCCGCCACGAAGCTCAAAATCTCACAGGATTGACCGACAAAACATAACTTATCAAAGGAAACAAAGGACCTTAGCCCTGAGACAATGGAGCTACGTGATATGCAGGTCCAAAGAAATTTCAGTCTCAAAAGCGGTTTCATGTAAATTGATCTTTACAGGGCATTGTAGATTGTAAGCCGGCTAAGCGCTATCTCATATTTATTTCCTCAGGGACTCCCGCGGTTTTGGTCGCCATATCACTGAGTATTGCTGCGGGAACAGACGGGATCACGAGTTTTGTCAGCGACAAACAGTAAGTTAAAGCTGACTTAATTGTGTGTCGTCAGTGTTATTCTACGATTGTAATCGGTTTAAATTAATCACGTGAGGAAATCTCAACCAATAAAAAGCCAGCTATCGGGCGCAAAAATATGAGCACCAAAGTGACTTAAATCAAGATTACCAAGAACATTTTTGTTTTCTTGTCATGACTTACGTACTCTTTTACCGTATGAAGTACGAGTACAGAGGCAGAGGCAGATTCAGTTGAAGGCCAGATTGCACACGGGAAATATATACTAAAATGTTACTTATTTCGAAAATGGTCGCCTAAATTTGCCTAGACGACAAGATACAGGGTGGATAATAAGACATCGGTAATTGCCAGTCAACTGCTACTCTTAGCATATCCTCGTCAACATTCTTCTAACAATGCAAATGTTTTTGGCACTTTGTTTTTGAATGCAATTGTTACGAGTTCGAATGTGGTTAGAGGAATGTAGTTTGAAGTCCAGCAGAACGCAGGGATGTCGGAACAGCAACAAGGAGATTTATTCCACAAGAACGTAGTGATTACTGCTAAAGACACTTTTACACACTCACAGCTCCTCCAGGCTTGCAAGTTAAAACGCGACCCCTGTCACACTTAAATAAACACGGCCTCTGCCAAATATAAACGCGACCTCCGGCACACTTGAATAAACACGGCCTCACCGCTTGTAAACACTTCTCGATCAATCGATTACTCTAAATCTCTAGCTCGGTGGCCAATATACCGTTTACATAAAATTCTAGAACCTTCTTAAATAGGCTAAAATTAGTAGCATTACAACATTGACGAAAACTGCTGATTCATGCTGACGTGATGTAAAAAGATATGCCTAATTAATATTCGAGAATATTCTAGACACGCAAGAATGTTCCAGACAGTCACGCAACGCCTAAAAGCAATTTTTATACATAATAGCAATCAACACCTTCTGTATTCCAATCCAGATTCATTAATTAGTATTTTACTGAACTAGTTGCGATGCTAACAATCTCTGCCGATCAACATGCAAACGAAATACTCTTCATAATGATCAGCGGCATTTAAAACTTTATAAAGACATGCCCGCTGTATTGCTTATGAAAGCCATATTGAATTAAATCGGCTTGGATCTTGTTTGTAGTCTTCCAGTTAGGTTCTACACTCACGACGGCATTTTAACGCAATTTATCTGCTGAAAAAATTAAACTAACCAAATGATGTTGTTTTTGGCTTTGGTTTTTTGTTGCTCTTGTTTGTTTGTTGTTGTTCTTTTATTTTAATCACTTTCTTTTGTCTGTTTGTTCGTTTGTTTTCTTTGGAGGGAGCAGGAAATATCCGTGATAAGTTCTTATTTTTTGTCATTTTAACTCTAAGTTGCTGGCTGTCGACCTCTAACCGTCTCATCTGGATATTTGTGTCATTTGTCCTAGCGACTGAGCTTGTAAGTAACAAGTAACAAGTAGCCGAACCACATTCTAAAGGACAACCATTTTATTTCAATAATTGCCATGGAAGTTTAGCTACGAAAATTACCCTCTCATAGCCAGAAATCCAAGACAGTCAGCGGATTGAACGGCGGGCGCGTATGTTTTGATATTCAACAGGGCGGGCGGACAGATGAAGGCTATTATTGTTGTTTACATGCCCTAAGCTTCGCTAATTTTAAGGATTATTGATCGAAATGTATCCACAAAATCAATTTACCAAGTTTGAAATGATTTAATTGGTGTTACATCAGACTTGGGATATGTGAATATTTTCCTGTACTTCTTTCGATAATTACTTTGAGGTTCCCGCTATTTTTCGAAATTCAGCCTGTTCATCATATATCAATTATCTAACTCGTTATGGGGAATACAACTGACCACTGAAAACACGTTAAAACAATATGGCGACCCTTAGTGGAATGAAAGCAAACCTCTCGAAGATGCATTTTTCCTCCGTAATGGCTTCATCTCGGCTCGTCTCGCATTTCTAGAAAATGCCATTATTTACATAAAAGACGCACCATGTTAAGAAAATTTGTAAGAGCTAAGAATATTATTTTTGCGAGCTTTATATCTTATCTTTTGAACAAGATTGTGGGGAATTAATTTGGTGCAGTTGTTTCCTCAACTGAAGCCGACTAAGGAAATCACGAAGGTAAGACCTATTTAAAGGAACATTGAGAGGAAAGTGTGGCTAGTTTATGATATTTTTTCGATCAAAAAGCGCACCATTTAGAACTATTTTGTTCTCATATTTTCTCAATTAAAACATGGTTCGAACTTGACTCTATCTATTAAAATCATGTGAAATACTGAGTTTTGTGCGGCTACGCCACAAAATGCAAAACAATATTATTTTCCCCTCATTTCCTTGATATTTCGCCGCCATGTTAAATCCATATGTGTGTGCTCTGCGCATGCTTGCGGCCATTTTGGAAGCCATGTTGTAGGGGATTTCTGGCTATGATTATTCCCATTGGCTTCGCCGAAACAAGGATCTTTGACATAAATTTTCCTTATTGACTCAATATATCAAACTTCTCTCGATTTTCTGCATTAAAGTTGTGTAATTTTCGAGGTTCACCTCATTTGACATCAAATATCGTTAACCATCCTTTTACTCCCACTCTCAAGCTGAAATAACTGCTGCGAAGTTTTAAGTAGTCCTTCTATGTTATTCACCTTGTACCTCCCCAAAGCCATATCTAGAACTGAACTGAGTATCTAAACGACTATAATTTCAGACCCGGAACAAAACGGATTCTTGCATGTAAAGTTCATAAAACGGCCTCTGAGCCGACAAATTGTTCTCAATTGTATTGTGCGTTTGTGGTGTACTCCACGGGAAATAGAACTGATTCATACTAAATACTCTTCCTCACCAGTCATTCTCAAGCTTGAAACTCGGAAAAAATTCAGGGCCCGCTTGTTCGGAAGCCGATTAACCCTAATACAAGATTAAAAATTAACCAAGGACTTACTTTCTCTGTCCACAAACGTTGTCGGTATTCTGCAAAATTTACATCAGAGGGCGCCAATCCTGAAAAACCAGCAATAAGAAAAAAGAAGCTTTCATCCAAAAGTTAAAAACTGCAACCAAATTTTGCGCTAATCCTTGATTAAGTTAATTCGGCTTACGAAGAGCCGGACCCAGATTTCTTTAAAAAAAAAGTATATCGTAAACGAACAGATCTAGACAGCAAGAAAAGCTATTTTATTTTTTTTAGATTTTGGACAAGTTGCTCATGGACACACTCAAAGGTTGAAGTAAAACCACATCACTGATAGCGAAAGATTGTTTCCCATCTTGGCTTTTTTTTTTTTTTTTTTTTATGAAGGTAAATGTGTTGATTCTCGGGCGAGTTATTAAGGAAATGGTGTCAATGGAACAAACAAAGGACAAGCAAACGGAACAGATCAGGTGAGACTTGATACCTTAAGGACATGGCAAAACATGGAAATGTTTTAGCAAAAGCCGTTGTCAGCTGCTTTGCGTTCAGTTTCCTTTATCGTTAATTTAGAAAAAAAAAAAACAGAATTTGATCTAATACGGTTCTATTCTTCGCTGGCTGAATATTTTTTAGTTTAAAAGAACTCATTCATACTGTACTTTATAAACTCCTTCATAAACTACATAGTTATCATTTAGAAGTTTGTCAGCACTGGCAGTTAACGAAACACCTTATGAAATGGACGTGTACAGAGGAAATCAATTTGAAAGGTGCCTTGTTTATTGCAGGCAAGGAATAAGAGCATGCGTGGTGTTAGTTTCTCTGCTGGGAATCACGTGGCTGTTTGGTCTTCTGACACCATTGCACAGGGCGTTTGTCTACTTATTTGTTATCGTGAATTCTTTTCAGGTATAATGTACATAAAAGAACGTTGTCTTAGTACCAGGAATCCAAAGACACTTTTTTTTTTTTACCGTTACAGCCAATCTTTATTTTCATTTTGGAAAACATTGTATTTTTACGTACATCCTTCACAGTGATAACATAAACCCCTTTCGTGTATATGCGGTTTGCTCGTTGGTTCAGAACTCTTATCAGCACTCACTCAGATCGGCACTCTTAATCCCCACGGTATCAACGAGCGCTTTTCTTTCAATTAATTTATTCCTGTTTTTCACGTTACCATGTTACCACCAATAGCGTGCTTACCTACCTACCTACATACCCTCAGTAACTAATAACATATTGTCTGATCCGACAAACTACCCACCGAGTACCCCCTTCCTTCACTGAACCAAACACCCAAAGACCTCCCCTTGTAAGCTACCTGCTGATTTATCAACCTGTGTTAACACTCTAATATGACGCTTTGTCCTTATTCAACAGGGTTTCATTATTTTTGTTTTTCACTGCGCAAGAAACACTGAGGTAATTAATCTAGTTCTTACATAGCAACCCTAACCTTATCAGACATAAACAAATGCGCACAAATGCCTTGTGACGCACAATAAAGTCTACCCACAAAGAAAAAATGTTACTAAAGAGCAACAACATAACACTAATGAGTTGTTGTAACTGATCAGGTGCGAAAAAAAAAGCTGGTCAGTATGATAGGGGGATGGGAAAGGGGGGGGGGGGGTCAGACGCTGTTTTTTGCAGTTTTATGACTCATTATTTCTACAGGCAGTTTTGAAGACTGTTGGCAGGTTTTGATTGCATTGACAGAAACAATTTCAGTCAGCATTGTTTGACGAATGTTGGTAAGGGCGTGTCAAAAGAGATGACCCCACTGGCAGAATAGGGTGGTCTCTGATCCCGTGGTTCTGAATTAATGAGGTTGGACGACTTGTGAGGTTTACATGATGTATTACGTAGCTTGTGAATGTTATCTTGTGCAGATCCGGGTGCGCCTCAAGAGAAGACTCCAAGCTCGCGTGTTCAACTCCGAGAGGGCAAGCGAAGTCAAGAAATCTTCACTGGCTAACAAAAGCGCTGTCGAGGAGCAGCCAAGGGATACTTACGAATTACGCGAGTAGTTTCTCTCTGGCTGAGTGACGCATTGGACGCAGCGTAGAGAGACAATTTTCTTTCTTTCTTCTCTTTCGAAATGATGACATTATCCGTAATAAGTGGAAATCCTACGAAGAATTGTTTTTTAAGTGGCGATAAGTAAGTCTTTACTTTTACTTAACTATGGAACTACCTTGTAAGTAATTTAATACGTACATACACATAAAATATATGGAGTGAGTAATTTAATAAGTGGCGGTTAAGTAACGCTTCAATTTAAGGTAATTATGGAATTTCTATCTTGTAAGTAATTGAATAAGAACACGCACAGAAATTTCATGTAAGTAACTTATCAAGGACGCACATAAAAAAAATAATAAATAAAATAAATGCAATATAGTAATAGCCTGTGAAGAATACATTAAATGAAATAAATATACGAATATGATCTATTGTGCATACATGGTTCATAGGGGAGTAACCAGCCCTTACTCAATAAATTGATTACATTTATAAGACGACATCGATTAATAGGAAACAGTAAACCCGTAAACGAGTAGGGAGCTTTAGCAGCCCGGAGGACGGCAACGGTAACGAGAACGCCACAATCGCTATGCATGTGCACATTTTAACACATTTCTTCGCCGTCCTCTATAAAGCAACAATGTGAAATGACCAAAGTTTTGGTTTTGTCGAGAACGTGAGCTAACGACGGCAATTTTTTTCTTTCTTTCCCTCACAATAGTTTTAATGAGCGAAAATAAAGGCTCTGTACGTGCAGATACTTGTGGCACGTGCGGCGACTTGCGATTGGTCATTGGACTCCTGCGCGAGTCTGATTTTGGCGGGAAATTCAATCTAAAAATAAATTGGTCTGTGAAAACGCCGTGACAGTAATATAGGGCAGTTGTACGCTCCTAGTGATAGGCTCCTGTTTAACGCCGTTAGTAGTAATAAAGTTTCTGAATAGTCCAGCAGTGTTATCCACTAGTAAACAAATCGGAAAAATCGTGAAAGAGTAACGAAAACGAGAAGTTGTATTTTGAAACGACGTTTTCGTTGCGATCGCCGTTATCGTTGCCAAAGCTCCCTGCTAGCATTTTAACCGCCGTTGATGATCCCTAAAGTCTATCTCAACTTTCATGTTTTCTCGTTGCTGCAATACAGATTTTAAGACTAACAATATGTAGTATAAATCTACTGGCGCGTTCTATCACGAATGCCGTTCTCTTATTGGCTACGCTACTCGCTATCTATTCTGTGATAGAAAGTGAGTAGCGGTTGTTAACAAAATGGCGACCACTTCTTCGCGTTTTTAAAGTGTCTGTGAGGAGAATTTGGATAATTTACTTGTTTCGTTTTGAACGACTAGTAGATTTATACTAAAAGAATTAGATTATTCGCTTTCGATTTCTATGCGTGATAGCTGATTCGGGCTGCGCCCTCCTCAGCTACCACGCGATAGAAATCTCGACCTCATAATCTAATTGTTACGTATATTAGTTAGTGGCTTGCCTAATTTGAAGCAGATTTTTTTCAGTTGAAGTTACTGTAATTCAACTGTAAACTTATGTGACTAAGTTCTCAGGGAATTTTTCACCCATGTGTTCAAGTAACTTCCACACGCCTTACCTCTTTCCTTCCCTGTGCCAATCCCAAGTTAAACTAGTTTCCCGAATTGCAAAGTTAAAAATTTTAATCAGTGTAATCCTTAATTCAAGTTGATCTCCTAACTCTCACCTCCCCACCCCATTCTCGCACGGTACTGGATGGAATATTACAGTCAACTACATGTACAATGCTGAGTGCGATTGTTTGTTTGTTTTTTTTTTTACATCCATACCACTGTTAATTATTAATATTTACAGAACATATCTTAAATATGTGACTGATCCTCGCAGTTATAACTTCAGCAGTGGTGAAAATAAGGGCTGAAAACTACTGCTTTAGTAGTGTTCATAACTGCGATGATCAGTCACATATTTAATCATTAATCCGCAGTTCAAATATATGATTTTCAAATATTCATTCTCATACGGAACAGATCTTGTTGGCAGAGACAACATCCTGATATATGAATACCAAAAAAATTCGATTACAATATTATTTTTCTTTCTTGCATTTAAACCCTTCAAATCTTTAAAATTTATTTCCGGTCAGATAAAAGAACAACGCAGCATGAGGACCTGGGAATAATCTGGCTATGACGTCATTTCTGGAACACAAGTTTCACTGGTTCCCTCGCGAGGTTTCAGTTTATTTTCCTGCGGTTTTGTCTCCTTGAGTGTCGACGGACGTGATTCATAGTTATGGGTGGGCAGCTGCAGTAGTGCGTCATTGTTCTAGTTTACTTGAATATCAAGTTTCAAGCCCTCAATAGTTCAGGAATTTTACAAATCGCCTGCCTCACATGCACACTAAAGTTTCCAAATATAGCTTGTCCACTGCGCCATGATCAAAGCGACGCACACACATTTTCACCTGCGTGGCTTTACGCTGTGGTGCACGTAGGGCTAGGCAACACAAAGGGCTAGATGTCCTATATGAGGGAGCGTTGCTTAGGAGCGTTGCTTAGGAAACGTTCTTATTGGAAGGGGGTCACGCATACTTACTCACATATTTACGCATTGTAGAGGAGCATCGTGCCGATGCTCTCGTGAAGGGGCTGAGTATGCAGTGTGTCTTGTCTTAGAAATTAATCTTATTGACTTGAATTAAAACACCTTTTCAAATGAGTCACATGATCTCGCATCGACAAAGGATCAAATCATCATGTATAAGAACCAATGAGGTATCTCGGGACAATAATTAAAGTGAGTTTAAAATAACGTAATAGAAAAATCTTTGCAAAGGGGTCCCATGTGATCACTGTAGGGGAGGGTGAGAGTTTAATCTTTCTCTGCTGCAATATTTCGAGATAGCGGCAGTGGCTTATATAGTCTGCCTGTAAACAATAAACTAGTGTTTTTTCTCTCTAACTGCAGCCCTTTTGAAAGAATAAAAGCAGCTGACAGCTTAATGCGTAAGTGGCAGGCGTGGCGTGGACTGCAATTGTTTGTTTACTAATGCTTCTTTTTATTTCCTTTTCCTTAAACTCTGAGATAGCTAATAATCTCCTGTCACTCACGATGTTTCCTGTATGTTTATCTGTTAGAGTGTTTTCCTTTATTGGATCGCGTCTAGACTAGTGAGGCATACGGAGTGTACGAACTCTACTTGCTGCTGTTCCATAATTGTAACTATTTTACAATTACCATCTCTAATGAAATAAGAGGGTTTGCATATCTCTGCTTGAGAATTTAGCCTATAGTTTACATGGAACCTCTACTGATATAAGAGCATTTGCCCCCGTGTCTATAGTTAAGTTTTTCGAAGCCGAATACACATATCTAGAACATAACACTCAGTTCAACGCAGCCATAACGAAGGCTACAGTTCTATTGCAGTTCGATGATATCCTGTTGTGGATGGGGCTCATGAAGAGCGTGCTGAACTGCCTGTGAATTTTTCCTCACAATGTCGTTTGTTTGCCAGACGCTGTTCGCAAGTGGCTCTGCTAGGCCGATCCTTCTTTTGAACCGCGCCCTGATCTGTGGTAGAAATAATGTTTTTGGTGTGAGAGGACTTCTTTGAGCATGCATCTCCTAAATCAAATACCTCCGTGAAAGAATCGTGGGGGTTAATGAAAGTTTCTTTCATCTTTGCACTGTATGCTGGAGTCCAAAATACACCGAATTCATAAATGGCGGCCGCGCGAAACGGTCTGGTTTCGATCACATGGAAGCGAGGCTTGGTAGACCAGAGATCACAACAACAATGGTGGCCGGTAGTTGTAGTAACGAAGCGAGCGTAATTCTTACCGAAGATGATATCCCGGGAGCCTCTTTGGCCGGAAGAAATCCTTCCTCCCTGAAAAATGAAGAGTTGAGGTTTTGGCTGTGATGTCGTGGCGACTCTTTGAAAGGACTTCAGACGAAAGCATTGCTTGTTGAACGGTTAGCACGTGCTCAGAATTTGGCAAATTTTCGAGCTTAACTGCAGAATACCCGGCCACATATTTGCATGTCATTGAAGAAGAATATCGTGTATTGTGTTCAGCTTCGTTCTTCAAAGAACGCTGACCGAGATAAACAATAGTGGCCGGGTATTCTGCAGTTACTTCCCCTTATCAGGCATTACAGAGCCTCCTTCTGAAAAGGGGAGACTCAAGAACCCACTTTGCTCTACTATTTTCCGGTCAGATATGCTCCCAGTGTATAACTGTCCTATAAATGTGACAAAACCTTTCGCTGAAATTCCCACTAAGGCCTTGTAGCAACTGAGTAATTCACTGTTTAATAGTAGACTACTAGGCATTTCACACTGCACCTCTGTACAGTCGATAATCACCCTGTTAGTGGGATACTTTGCCTTAAAATCCTGAGGCATTGTCTCAGTGACAAGTTGCCTGGATGGCCAGATATTTATCTGGCCAAGTTTTAAATACATAAAATTTATCCACGAAATAAAAATTCCACTCACAGTTAACTGAAACACGTTGAATAAATGTGCTAAATGCTGTTCGTTGAAACCCTGTTTAAGCCTACACAGTGTCAGAAAAAACTCATCCCTTGGGTTTAAAGACCTTGGCCTTCCTCTTTTCGCTGACGCCTCGCTGGTTACGTTCCCATTTCAGTATCTTCTTGTCCAGATAACCAATATTTGATATTTGCTCCACTGGCACCGGGATTTAAGAATTAATATAGTGCCATCATCGTTCGATAGTTTGGAAATCCAGTGTAAAAGTTTATTAGTGAGCCATCTCGTTTTGGCCCTGGAGATCTCTTATTTTCTCTTTCAAATCCAAAACTTCTTCTTCTAGTTTTTCATTCTTTAAAAGGACTGCAGATAGCCTCTCCTTAAGTTACAGTATTAATGAATCTTTATCAGATTTCTCAGCAAAACCCGAGGCCCACTCCGCAGGCTCTACTGATGGTTCCATTTCCGTTCTTTCCGGATTTTGCGAGTTCGCCATTGTTACTGCTGGTTCGTCGCAGGCTCTTATCCTCGCTAATACTTGAGCAGCCTTCGCTCCTCTTATGCATTATTCCACCGGAATCTTTCTCCAAATTTTTTATTACAGTTAGTGGTGCAAGGCGCGGAGCAGGAGGTGGTCGTTTACGGGGCGAACTTCGCTTCCACGCGAAGATCGATGGCACAGCTCCTGCCTTAGTTTAGTTTTCAATAAATCTTCAGGCTTATAATGCATCGAGTAAACCCTGGTTCCTACGGTTATGGAGAAGTACGGACCAACGTCTCATCGAATGGCATGAAGCCACTTTTTTCTCAAGGTCTCGTCCTCTGGAAAACGAAAAAGGGAAAACGTTTTCCCGGCATTTTTGTCTCTATTTTCCTTCTTCGTACACAAAGGAACACAGCAACTTGTCGGCATGCATTTCTGAGTTAAAAGGATGTTAATGAGTCGAGGTCACTCTGTCCACAGAAGAAATGATCCTTTTCCGTAAGTTATGGCGATATATCACAGAGAATTTCACAATATCCTTTCGGTGTTTTAGTCTGATACAATGCATTCAAGCCGTCTAATATTTTCCAACTCTGTTTTGGCTCCAAATTTCATCTGGCCTACCAAGCCTCGCTTCCATGTGAATAAAGGGGATTAGTTTCTAAAGAAACTGTGGTGCTGCGTCGGCGGGGAGTGAAACACGAAAATTTGGTTTATCAACGGAGCTGATAATGCAAATTGACCACCGTACAGGGATCGATCTCCGGCCTTTCCCTACATCAAGGTACCACGGAAAGCATTAAAAATCGCGAGCAAAAACTGATCTTTCAAATTGGCACTCTTAATCCCCACGGTATCAACGAGCACTTTTCATTCAATTAATTTATTCCTGTTTTTCACGTTACCATGTTACCACCAATAGCGTAGCTCCATTTTCTGTATATAAACCATACACAACCCACAATTCCTCGATTTGCTCCGACGAAGGGCTAACGCTCGAAACGTCTCGCTTCCATGTGTTCGAAACAAGGCCGTTCCGCGCGTCCGCCATTTATGAATTCGGTGTATGTTTTACATGATCAAGCTAACCATTATAAAATTCCCTAATAAGAGTTTACTGATTAAAGTAATTAATTGGCTGGGAATTATTTGTAAATGCATTGATACAATAATAACGAATAAAAAGTCCATCGAATAATTATAAAGTCACAAAAAGCAAAGGTGACGCGTATTATATTCAACTATGATTGCAAATCACATGTAAGTTATGTATTTTAGCCACTTTTTTCTTACCTCACTATTTCTGACGCAGTGAAGAAAGAAAATGAAGAAACCCTGTTGGTTTAAAGATGGAGAAAAGTATTTTGACAGTGCTAAAGAGCAACTAATCGTGTTCAGAACATTTAAGTGTCAGTTAGCTAGTTGCTATCTGCAATCTTCGACAATTTAATTTGGGAAGATTTTACTATCGATAGACCGAAGTGTATGTTGTCCTTGACTACCGCAACTGTTTATTTGAGTGGATGTTTTCTCCTTCCTCCTCCCCCCCTTGTGTGGATGCTTAGAGGATAAAAAAGCACGAAAGTTCTTCGGTACCACTCAACATTGGCCCAACACTGAAAAGGGGGAAGAGGACAACCATTAATAAGGCGAATTAATGTTTAAACTGACCCAAGAGATGTCGAAGATTATAGTTAGGTAAGGTGATAGGTAGATTATTATATTACTGGCTCTTTCAGAAGTCAAGATGAATCAATTCTCCTGCTGTGATTGGCTACCCGTCAAGATGGAGCCATCTTGACCGCTCGGGATAGCCCGTTCGTCCCGCGTTTTACTGTCTTTTAATAGTGTCTTTTGAACATAATAAATCCTTTATTGACCAAGCCTGGTCGGTCAAGATGGCGGGATATTGGCCTCGTTCTTTTTGTGCGTGTTTATGGACCTCGACTTCGTCTTGGTCCATAAACAGGCCGAAAAAGATCTTGCCCAATATCTTGCCATGTTGACCTCACGCTTGGCTAATAACCCATATATATTGACCTACAGAAGGGAACGGGTAGGCAAGAAGGACCGCGGTAGGGTGCATTGCTGGATGAAAGAACTAACAAATGAATGTGTGGATGGCTGGATGGATGGATTTACATGGAAGATAGCAGAGTAGCCTCTTAGACCGTGACTAGCTCTATCCAAGTTGTGTTGGAAGCAAGCTTGGAGCATTGTTGCCTCCCCACCCCCAACCCCAATTTTGTCCTTATTTGTGCCAGTTCGATAGTATTTCTCAGTATACCGATATGAATCAATTTTGATTTTAACCGTTGACGTTGGTTAGGACGTGTTTATACAAGTTTCTTCGACCGAAGAGACTTAATTTTTTGTAGGAGGTGATAATATTGTGCTGGCTGCGTTTGCATCAACTTTATCACGCAATTTGAACCATATCGATACACCATAAAAAGTATAAAGTCGCGACTTAATGTTAATATTGTGTTTACTGTTAATATTGACCTTTATTCTTTTAGTTTTAACTGTTTTTTCTTTTGAAAATGCTATGTTCACTTGGTAGTTTAGCATGTATTTTTGATGAAACAAATTAGCCATTTGTAGTTACACCATATCTTGTTTAAATATTGCTGGTAAATGTTTTCTTTCCAGTAAGAGAGTCATGTTTTCCCAACATGTTAACAGCAATTTAAAATAGGTACCTGATTTACCTGAGAGGAGTTGAGGATGACAAAAATGTAGAGAAACACTTTGTGTGCTGGTGTCAAAAGGCCCAACAACCACGTGATCCCAAATAGGGGAATCATCACTGCGCACGCTTTGATGCCAATTCTGCAACAAAATAAGCATAGGGGAACTAATAAGTGCCAAAGAAGTAGAAATTTAAATATTATTTCAGTTCTGTAAGTCAATCACTTACAGGAAAATATTGAAAAAAAAAATCTTAATTACATACCTACACACATACTTAATTATTCTCTACAGTCAGGGCTTTTCAGCGGAGGGACTTTGACCAGACTACTTGCAGTGCAATTGACAATTAATGAAGTTACTAGGTGACTTATTAGAGTGCCCCTTACTGTGCATAGCATATTAGGACAGACACTAAAGGTGGTCACTGCCAGAGATTTGTTACGTCCCTAGTTGTTCTTTTACCCCTACAGAGTCAGATTAAGTGAAAGGAAGCAAACATCTCTATCTCGTCACTAGTCTCTGTACGGTTGTACGGAGAGTCATCTAGTTAACACAGTCGGAAAATTTACTCCTTAGAGTAGTTTATAGTTGAGTGTCGAAAGTGATCCTATTTTTTGTTTGATGTTGCTTCACTTCGCTCTGTGATTTGTTAGTAAAACGCGCGCCACTTCAATAGCCAGTGAGATGCAAACAAAAACCAGGTGATTTGCTCACCAGCAATTTCCCACGCTCGGCGCGGACTTGATGTATTTGCCCTTCTCCATTGCTCCGTTAAGGTTTCTTGTGAGCAGCCAGAGTAACTACCTCAGTTTTGGTTGTACTAATGTTTAGGAATTGCGTTGAGAACAGAAAAAACTTTCTAACACTTTCTCAAATATAATTTTGTCCAATGTGTTTCGTTATTGATTAGACTACAATGGTTGCTCTCACCTGATCTGTTCCATCTGTTTGTCTTTTGCGTGGTGCATGGACAGTATTTCCTTGATAACTCGCCCGAGAATTATTACGTTCACCTTAGCAAATACAGAATGAAATCAGAATAATGATTTAGGGGTTACTATTTTGAGGCCGATGACCAAATTGTATTCGGCCGTGAAGGAATGAAATCCTGTCGGTTGATTCGCAGTTATGATTCAACATATTGTAAAACTCTTCAAGTGTGGTCATGGTACAATTACAATTTGTTGCACCCACACAACAGATATCCTGCGATATAATATGTGTGTAAGAGAGGAAAAGGGCGGAACATTTTATTCTATTTTCTGCAATAAATTCAGTAAGCTATATGACCTGATTTTTGCCGACTCGGTCTACCGCCTCGTCGGCTAGATATCACACGATATTCCTCGCAATAGCCCATTTCCGATATGTTTGAGCGCGGGAGATTGGTACCAAATTTAAACGCCAAAGCGAGGCTCGGGTGAAGACCGGCTGAAAAAAAAAAGAGGGAATTGAAAACAAGCTGTGAAAATTTGGGCTTATACTTTATCATGGTAAGATACTATGAAGCTGTGGTCTGTGCTAACAGCGATCACAAAAAGGCAAATCTGTCCTATGTTCGTTTCCTCCAGGTAGAAAAATAGTAAAAAAAGGCAACTGCTTTGCAGAAGAGCCGATGATAAATTCCTTGACTCTCGTCGATCTTCGAATCAGTTCTCTGCATTTCCGAAAAGAAGACTTTGAAAAGGTTTTGCCAGGAAAGATTTTTGTAGTCACAGGAGCTGCCCCCCCCCCCCCCCCCCAATATTGATGCAGAAAAGGAAGCTCCGAAGCAAAATCTTCGCAAAGAAAGACGTGAAAAGGCCTGGAAAAGCGGAATATTGGAGTGGAATGGTCAACTACCAAGATGGAAAATACGTGTACAAGTCAGCAAAGTAAATTTTGGCATGCTGGCGAAATCGTAGGTCCAGCTCTGGATGTTATGATGGTTTGTTTTGTTTTGTTTTGTTGTTGTTGTTGTTGTTGTTTCAGTTCTCAGTTTACTTACTAACTCGCCCGACAAGTCTTCTCCGTCTTAGTTTCATTTCACTCGCTCTTCGTTCGAGCTCCATAAGTTCAGCTTTTCGTTTACCCAAAGAACGCTTTTACTAACAAACTGCTCTCCATTTTCAGACTCTTACTGCCCTGAGCTTCAAAAGGTGGTCTTGCTTTCCCTTGATTCAGATGTTTGCACTGTTTGTTTCTCCCGCGCTATTCCCCCGAGACTCGCTTTCGCGTCGATTTTTTGTCACCAATCTTCTGTGCCCAAACAAATCGGAAATGGGCTATTATTAACGATTTAATGATATACTGGTAACAGTAGTCTATGGTTTTTGCATCCGTTTGATTTACAAACATGCATAAAGAAACCATGCGTTGCCTACAAGCTCGATGATGGAGACGACTGATGCAAACAGTATCCATATGGGAGTGTTTCCAGGTGCCAGCCAGCAGCTTAGACAAGACAACAACAACAAAAAAAAAAAAAAAAAAACGAATGAATGAATAATTAATAATGCTTGATATAAAGGAAAATCAATCAAAGAATTAATCAAAAAAAAAATGGCAGGATCCTATAGATTTGAAAAAGACACAAGAACGTATGGGCAACAATTAATGAACAAAAAATTGGGAAAAATAAAAAGTGAAAATGAACAATCAACCTTACTGTTTATCTCCTGCAAAACTCTCGACACCGTCTTTTCCCGCAGCAATACTCAGTGATATGGCGACCAATACTGCAGGAAACCCTGAAATAAGACGATGGAGTTACAAGGGTAACCAAGAGCAGTGCCTGTAACCTGAAATGTAACCTGTAACCTGTAACCTGAAATGTAACGAGAAATCAGTCCCTATTCATGTTCAATCATGTTCCAGGAAGTATACTCCACAGGGACTTTTCTTTGACCACCTAAGAAAATCTCCCTGTAGTACGCAATTTTTTTAATGCAACTGTTATATTAACTAATTATACCACTAACGTCAAGTATCAAATATCATATAGGAGCCGTTGGCTTTATTGGTCATTAAGTAACATGTGATTAAATGTTTTCTAGGGTTTTTTTTTTAAGTACTTTTCCATTACGCGCCCGAGTATTTTGCGTCGAATATAACAATGTAAAGTGAAAGAATAAACGCAACTGGTTACAATGATCTAGGGACACTACATCTAGGAAGGTTGGCATCCAAAAAAGCTGTTCTCGTGTTTTTTGTTTGTCACTTAACAGCGCTACCTTGTCTAAAAACACAAGAAAGATTGTAAGTGGTTCCCACCTAAAAAAAACCGGTATGAAAAATGGAGTGTCATAGGTTTTATATCTTTCTATTATGTCTACTTTTAAGGTGGCTCTATATAGTTTTTTTTGGCGCGCGAAGCATGGGTACGAATGGCGCGAGCGCGCGAGTATTTAAAAGAAAAGAAAAAACAAAAATAAACATGGCGGCGAGATTTTTATCGCGAGTCGCGTTCCACTTACTGCTATCCTTTTTGTCCGGAATAAGTGTTCGTCAAAAAACGCCTAGAAATGTGTTGAAAAATGCACTTCTTTCGTCTTCTCCTGACGTGGTTAAACTGAGGAGCCAATTCGCAGTACTTATCGCGCCGACATCAGTGAGAAAAGACGGTCGTGATCGTACGCGAAGGAAGTCGCAGAGTGGTCACGGTGCACTTTTTATGGTCGGAGGCTTCGCTTTGAGTTCCCTGGGCGATGAAACACCGAAAACAGCTGGAGCATCTGCAAGGGCGCAACTGATACCGGAAAAACAACCACCATTGCGTGACGAAAAGGGTCGGTTCTCTGGAAAGAAACCCACTCGAAGTGAAAACACGGAGGACAGGACTCGTGGGATAAAGGAGTGGAAGGCAAAGAGCAAATTAGAGTTTCAAGGAATGGTCGAAGATTTGTCCCCACCGAAGAAAAGAGAAACAAGTTTAAGTCAAGTGTGGTTTAAATCTTTTTTTTTTTTCGCTATACGTGGCACCAAGTAATTCACTTAAAAGTTTTAGACAAGTGCTTCATCAAGACTTTCTTTGCTCTGAAATAGTTCTCAATTTGAACTTTTGTATTATACCACAGGTAGTTCATAGCAAATTATCTCGTTGATACGATTAGACCTGAAAATTTTGACAGTTCATATTAAAACTGCAACAAATGTTTTGTTACAGCTAGAACCTAATAATATAATTAACATTGAAACATACAAATTTTGAAATTTTTATCAGAAACAAAGAAGGAAAATTGCATTCCACATGGAAGTAGAATTATGGACTTGGATGTTTTGAGAAGTTCATTGAAATGTTGCCAGCATTGTAAAGCAGGTGAGAAGAAACATTTTTCTGCCTGAAGAAAATCAACACTAGAGAAAAGTCAAAATGAAGTCTCTGTTTTTAATGACAAGTACACACAAGTTTGAGGCTATAAAATTAACAGGTTTCCAAAGAACAATTATGACATTGATTATACATGGATATCTTTAATACATTACAAAACTTCTCATATGCAATCAGCCATAAAAAGTCTGGGGTTGGTCCTTAAAGTTTCGGGCAAGTTCTGAAACCCTTACCCTTACCCTATACCAAGCATCACACATTTGTATGTCTGTTGTTAGCAACATTAATGTTTTTGGTAAATTTGGAACAAACAAGCAGTTGTAAATTTTCCACAGACCACAAATTGCATTCACTGCATTTGTGAAATGTTGTTAAGTTTTGCAAAAACTTACTTGTGCTCATTTATTCCAAGACACACTGCCAGAACAAAGTATCAGATTTTCCTTAGTATCAATATTGTCGCTTCATTTTCAGCAAATTTGTCATTGTGGAACATAACAGCAGAACAAAAATGTGGGTTAGCCTCAGTGTTCTCAGTTACCTGTGCAGTGTGTGGTACAGAAAATGTTGCCAAGACCTCCAGTGAACACAGGAGTGGTCAAAGAGGTCCTCTCAGTCATGATGTTAATTCAAGAGCTGTTCTTGGGTGTCTACATACAGGAATCGGTGAAACCCACCTAAATAATTTACTGTGTACATTAAATATTCCCTCTATGAATCCAGTAACTTTCAAGAGTAGAGAAAATGAGATTGGGCATGCAGTAGAGCAAGTAACAAAGAAAAGTTGCAAAACTGCAATGTCAGAAGAAAGAAATGCTGCCATCAAAAAGGGTGTAAAAGCAGATGACCAAGGCTGCATCAATATCCCCTGCTCATATGACATGGGTTGGCAAAAACGGGGAAAGGGGCATAACTCGTCAACCAGCCATGCTGCAGTCATGGGTTTAACTTATGGCAAGGTTATGGATTATACTACGAGAACAAAATCCTGCAGGGTTTGCACAAATGCTAAAAATACTGGAAAAGAAGCCAAGCAACACAATTGTTGACTCAATCATACAGCATCATCAAAAGCAATGGAACCTATGGCAGCAGCCCATTTGTTTACTGAAAGCCTAAATTCTAATGTCAAACTATCTGTTTATGTCGGGGATGAAGACTCCACAACAGCTGCACATATAAAAGAGAAGGCCCCTTATCCTGTAGAAAAGTGGACAGACATTGTGCATACCAAAGATCATTAACTACAAGGTTGTATAACCTAAGCCAACGTGGGAAATTTGTAAATTCATCAACTCTCTCACAGAAAGTTATCAACTACCTGGTCAAATGTTTTACTTATAGTGTGTCTCAAAATAAGGGAAATCCATCAGCCCTTCAAAAATCCTTAAAAAGCATTCTACCACATTCGTTTGGAAACCACAAAAATTGCAATGAGTCCTGGTGTGGTGCCAAGAAAGACCCTATTAACTATAAACACTCTGACTTACCCTATGGCAAAGATCTCTTTGGCGATGACTTAAGGAAAGCTTTGGAGAGAATTTTTGATGAATATTGTACTGACATAGTAGTTTCAAAGTTATCACCTGGGGCAAATTCGCAGAGAAATGAATCCCTAAACAGTGTTATAGGCTCAAAAAATCCCAAAATTAGATACTATGGTGCAAGTAAAAGTAATGACTTCCGCGTGGCCTGTGGCATCTCGCAAGTAAACCTTGGATATCAGTACATAAGCCAAACACTTGAGAGCCTCAATATTGAACCTGGTATACACTGTATCAGCTACATTGAAAAGATGGATCACAAGGCTACCCAAGACAAACTAAGAAAAAACAGCATCAATTTCAAATGCCGAAGAGCTCAACTACATAAGCAGAAGTTAAATCTTCATGGTAAAAAACAAGCTAAGGAAGGAAACACATACCAGAGTGGAATAGGACGTAACCTTGATCCAAACAATTCTACCAAACTGATCCAAGAATTCGACATCATCAATTTGAAAATTTCAAGTGAGGAGCTGAAAAACTTTGAAACGTGCATTCCTGAATTAACCATCAGACCAGTGGCAGAGAAATTTCCTCATGACAGAAACAATGTTTACAATTTCGTCATTTACGATATTGAAACAAACACGTCTGGAAAAACCGCAGAAATATGTCAACTTTCAGCAGTTGATCAATCAGGTTTGCACTGTTTTAACGACTATATATTGCCTTCGGGGATGTAGATATTCATGCTACAAGGGTAAATGGTTTAAGTGTCTCAACAGTCAGAGGCGTCAGGACCCTGTTCAAAGACAATCAACCAGTCGAAACTGTGTCACTTGGAAAGTCACTGGAAAATTTTCTAACCTACTTAGAGAAAACTGTCAGGCGTGTGAAAAGCGATAATAATATTTATACTGTTTTAATCGGGCACAACTCTCAAGGTTTCGATACTCCAACCCTTCTTCGTCAAGGTGGACATCACCTTTGTGAGAAACTTTCCTGTCTTAACGTTTTCTTCTCCGACACTCTCCCTGCGATGAAGAACTTAGTCAAACGTAAACATTCCTCTCTGGTCTTATCAGATGGTTCCACAGCTAAATTAAATCAACAATCCATTTATCAGACACTTTTCCATGAACCTTTCCCCGCACACGATGCAATGGAGGATGTTAGAGCTTTAAGAAGAATAGTCTTTGACTCCCGTTTGAACATTTCAGAGGACATGTTGACAGAAAACAAGTCAACAGCACAATACGCAGAAAACGACATGAAATACCTTGATCGTCGCTACGAACTCCTGCAGACGTTCCGAGGAACTCTTTATCATCCAAAAAACGCGGGATTCCCCATCAAGCAACCGATTGCTGAAAAAATAGCCGGAAGTGGCATTTCATATCGAGATCTTAGGAACGTTTACGAGAAGTTCGGAGCAAAAGGGCTTGTTGGAATATTGTCTCTGCCGCCATCTTCAACAACTAGCAAGGCCCCGCGAGTGACAAAATAACCCGTATTTTAGCCAAGATCGTTGAACACTTCAAAGCAGCGGATGAAACCACAAGTTAAAACGCATTTCCATAAGTATTACAACACTTAGGTATACTTTTCGCCGTAGTGGGGAAAAGAAGCTTCCACTTCTTAACTACTCAACTGGCACGTGCGAGGAAAGCGAAACGGGAGCATGCGCAGTACCGTAACTTGAAGAATTTCTACTTTGATGACGTCACGAAAAACAAGGGTTTTTGAGTGATCCAAAAACGCATATTGGGCGCGTTCCAGACGGTGAATTTTTTTAAAAATTTACACATGGATAGGATTTTTCTTTTTCTCGCTGTTAGGAAAAAATCATCAAATTTTAGACATACATTAATGTAATACGCTTCAAAAACGAAAATTGCGAATTCCTCCGAAAGTTATGTACAGATTTTCTTGTCGCTTTGTCAGTTGAAACTCCTTGTATGTTTACTCTGTTTCCCCCAAAACAAAGAAAATTCACCGTGTAGAAACCTAGAAACACCATCTAGAAGTCAGGTAGGTTCAAAAAACAAGCCAAGCATTTCTATCAGTAGTTGCCATAGCAACAAAATAAAGGTTCTGAAAGAGTCTTCCAAACGTAGTCCAAGGCTGTAGGTTTTTATTATTGACCTTCTACCGAGTGCTATGTGATAAACATTTGCCATGGGAGAAATTATTTATGCATATGTAATATCCAAAGCTTTGTAAAATACTGTATAGAGCCACCTTAAACCAACTTGATAGCAACTCTTCTTACCCCACGACATGCCATGATACACAGACATTTTGTGATTAACGTTGTAGACTTTAACCACGAACAAGTAAAGGAAAATTCCCTCCACGAGCATCCAACACAATGCTGCCATGACGAAGTACTGCATTAGAGCTGCCACTGTTACACAGGCGCTCTGAGAGAAAACGAGGAAGGGTTTGTTTTAGCCATCGATCGATCAGTCAGTCAGTCAGCAGGTCAATCAATCAATCAATCAATTAATGAATTGAGTAATGTAGTAGCGTTCATTCATTAGCTCACTCACTCAGTCATGAATGAATGCATTAGGGGAGCAGGGTTTCAGGGGGAGCAGGGTTGGCGTAGTGGTGAGAGCGCTCGCCTTCCACCAATATGTCCGGGGTTCGATTCCCAGACTCGGCGTCATAAGTGGGCTAACTTTGTTGGTTCTCTACTCTGCTCCGAGAGGTTTTTCTTCGGGAACTCCGGTTTTCCCCTCTCCCCAAAAACCAACATTTGATTTAATTTGATTTATTTGGAGTTGATTTGATTTAGTCTCCCCAGTTAGTAGAGCATCTGTGCTCAGCTAGATAGATTTGAGACTTAAATAAAGTGGTTACTATTATTATTATTATTATTATTATTATTATTATGCATACTTGCATTCCTTCCTTTTTTCCTTCATTCCTTCCCTCCTTCCTTGCCGTTAAGTCAGTCAATCATATCGTTTATCCATCCTAACGTACATTTCTCCATCATTCCTTTATTTAATCATTTCGTCAACCCCTCAATCAGATCAGCTGTTCGTGTCGCTTCTCTAACATCTATTCGTTTATTCCTAAGCTTACGTTTCTTTCGCTTACTTTGTTCTCAGTGGCATCAATCCCGGCAAGGAAAGTGATTTGTCCCGCTAACAGGGAGGCGACCAAACTCACACGGATCTGGCGTAACGGCGATTGCTTGTCTCTGTTCACAAACGAGCAAATCAGTTGAGGAGATAATTAATCTTAAAATAACACTAACAAATCACTCCAGGAGATAATAAATAATCTGATGCGTCATTTGCATAAAGAAGTAAAGAGGAAACAATAGCCGGGTAATTTTTGCAAAGGAGGTATCTCGGACCATTCATGCCTATTTTCAGCCCAGTCGGTCTAAGGATGCGGGTAAACGAACTTAAAAGGCTCACCCATCAAGGAGATTTTATGTTATAGACAAAAAGAGGGAAAACCATTTCCCAGCTTGATATCTTCGGACGTTTCCTCATGTTGCAACGGTTAATGATTTGTTCACGACAACAATAAAAGATGACACTGACCTATACTAAACTTGTGCAAAAACCGGCAGAAGTTTATAATGCAACGAGCGGAAGCTATATTTTTCACTGAAGAGTGTGCTTTTTTCTCCAATCCTTCGCCCTTTTGAGGTTTCGGCTTTGTTCAGTTGGGGATAGCTTGTTCCAGGCTCTCAGATATCTGGGGCGAGCGCGCGAGAACGAGCGAAGAAAATTTAGCGGGACTAGTCACTACTCCCCGAGCGATTTTCTTCCCTCATTCTCACTTTTTCGTGTTTCGCTTTTCGCTCGCCCCAAATATCTGCGAGCCTGGAGCAGGGTACGTTGAGGATGAAAACAGGAACTCATTTTTCTTGTGCGTTTTTGAAGACATCACGAAAGAACACAGCTGAGTGAGAACAATTTTCTGACAAAACAAAAAAATGAACGGCTTACATGCCCTTTCACTTCAGGTTATGACGAAACATCACACCGAAATGCTATGGGTTCACATTGCTAGTGCCGAATAGCGGTGAATATTAATTAGTATAGTACAATTTAATGACCGAAACTTGTCAACGCAAAATTATAGATGAGTGTGTATGTATATGATAATCATATACTTGAACTGGGACAATGAAAAGAACAGCGGATTAATGAGAAAGTATTCTATAACCGTCCTGCAAAATTATTATTAGTGATAACAGAATTGGATAATAGTTTTTCCAATTTATTTTGAAAAAAAAAAAAAAGGCTTTTCTGCTTATTCATTGTGAAAAATGTTAGTGATTCTAGTCTTCTCGATTCGAATCGTAAAAACATGTGCTATTTGAATCCACGTAGGATGATACCTTGAGGGGACCAAATCGGCGCACAGGTGATTTTAACACAGGAATCAGTATGTGCTTTATCCTAAAGGTTAGATCATATTGATTTGTAAATTAAAGTTGATCCAAACTGAAAAAATAAGTCCAGGCAAACATCTCCAAAAATTTTCTAAAAGAATAATGCCTCCTCTTTTTTAAATTTCAATAACTTACGTGAACAGCAGGTAGCAGATTATGGTGATGACAGCTCCAGGGAGAGACAACGCCAAACCCACGTATGTAATGATTCTCAACAAGTCGACTTCACTTTGAGGCTGTTTTAGGACAATGAAAAGAGCAGCGGATTCATGAGAAAGCATTCTATAACAATCTTGCAACGAGCAAATGACATAAATTCACTAGCATCTGCGTCAAGCATGTGTCTTATACCTTTAAATCAGGTAAGAAAACTCCAGGCTGCGTTAGTTTGGCTTTCCTTTGTCACTTTTCCCGTCAAAGGGCTATTTTGGAGAGTTTAGGAAAGTAGAGTGCACCGACTTTGGAACATTCTTTAATGACCTACCCATATAATCTGTTTAGATCTTATAGTCCTTGAAAAAAGAAGCATATAGTGGCACTCGTATAATAATTTCACAAATTGAAAAAAAAGGCTTTTATGAGTTAGTTGTTTTTGATCAGAAAACAAAACTCAGAGATTCCTCCTAATGAAGGAATTACGTCACATACTTTTCAAAGCGAGGCAACATTAGAAATTTAGATATAAGGGAGTATCTAATTTTCCCTGGTCGCGGGTCGCGGGTCGCGGGTCGCGGGTGAATTGTCGCGGGTCGCGGGTCGCAGATGGATTGTCGCGGATCGCGGGTTACTCTTTGTGTGTAGAAGACTAATTTGTTTAGGATCAGTCTTAGACGTCAGTAAATTTTGTATAAACAAAAGGTTATCACCCGGTATAAAATAGTCTCGCAGAATACGACAAGCTCATTGAAGTTATTGTAAACCTTCAGGGGTGCCTTTGGAAAATCGCAACTGTGCGCAAGTGTTCAAACGAAAAACTGACAATGTTTGCTCAACCGAATTAATAGCCCTTGCGTTACAGCGGACATCCAAACAAACTGGACTATATTACTCAGGAGAAAATAGGCTAACAAACTGTGTGAGTCGTTTACGGTATTCCGATTGGTTTCTGAGAAAATTCATTGTAAAGTTGGCCAATAGAATGTTTTCTCTACGTGTCACGCGCTTGGACGCCACGGGAAAAATATTTCGAATTTGTAAAAGCCTCATACAATTGGGTGCGGTAACGTGTGAGGAACATTTTCGCTAAATTCCGTTAAAATATGATAAATCTATAGCTTAAGATTTATTGGTTCGAGTGGAGGAAATACACCTGTGCAAAGATCTGCACAGTTTTCACAACTCATTGGAGGTGCATGATGCCAAAGCGGTAATACCGCCGACCAATAGAGGACAACTACGGAACTCTCGGAAGAGGATAAGTGGCAAACTAGCCTCACTCATGATCAATCGCGGGAAAGTTAATTCCACGGTCAGTCGCAGTGTGGAAATTGGTTCGAATGTTGATGCAAACAAAATATGCAATTCGAAATCCCGAGTGAAGTTTCGCCCATTTATTAACTGCTCCAAAAAGCCATCTGTTTTTACCTTTTCTCGCCTTCGTTTACCCATTTAGTAAATTTCCTTTTACCAATCGCAAAACTCAAACTGCGCAAGACTCAAATTTTGAAAAGTTTGTCCTCGAACGATTACAGTAACCTCATAACTTACAACTTTTAATGACTTTAATTTAAATATTGATGTATATGGTATTCTGCTCTGAAATTCTTTTTCGACGTAGGCAAAGCTTCTTTGCAACCTTTTCAACAGACTGAACGGTGACAATTCGAAGGCAAATTTATGAAAGTCTTATTTTCAGAGTATCATTCGCTGGGCTTAGAAGTGAACTTCTGTGGTAAGAAAAATCGTGAAATATTAAATGGTTCTTCAAGAGACTAAACAAAGTGCTTACTTTTTGAATTTAAGACTGACAGCTCAGCTACAAAAAGAGAAGAAATCAGTGCTGAACAGCGAGCTTGGAAGCTTATAAGCGAGCTCTTTAAATGCCTTGCAACGTCTTAAACGCGAGCTGCTCAAAATGGAACGAACACTTGGTTGGGTATGTGGGTTAGGTTGGAAAGTTGACTGTGCAGCATGGGGTGGAGTGATATGGAATTGAATAAATAAAATAGAGTGGCTAGTATGAATAGGAGAGACACTATAACATATAATGAAAGCCGTCCCATTGGCTATAGGAACTTAGTAAAAGACGCCAATTAAGAACAGTTTGAAAGTCCGTGTCCAGTTTATTTCTTTTCAACACACAGGTAAGTGGCTGTTGTAGAGAGTGGTCGTGAGTGAGTGAGTGTATCCGCTAGGAAAAAAAAAGAGGCCGACGTCGGGATTGGACCGTTGTTCCACTGTATCAGGTGTGTAATCTGATTAAGGCGAGGTACACCTGAACACCGTATTTAGGTCACTTAACATTGATTTAATGTTAATAACTCGTTCTCGTTTCAAGCAATCAAAAATCTCTATGCTCATTACACGAAACTATGTTGTGGGATATTTTGTGAATTATTTGGTGATTTTTGGGTATATTTAGGAAGAAATAATTTTTCTCAAAGGATTAGTTAAATTTAAGGAAATATGGGATATTGAAGATTTACTGAAGGTTTAAAACGGTTTGAAGTTAGAAATAGGTAGACGGTCACCAAACAGTTCACCCAGCAACCTCCAGTGCCCTTGTGGGGTGTCAACTGTCTTGTGGGGTTTCAAAACATTTTTACCCCATTTCCATCCCTTCTTCAAACTCCTTAAAATTTCAATCACAGTTCACGTGTACCCCCACTATAACACATGACCTCACAAAATATCCCACAACATAGCTTCGTGTAATGAGCATAGAGATTTTTAATTGCTTGAAAAGCAAACGAGTTATTAACATTAAATCCATGTTAAGCGACTTGTCACCTTTCAGTCTGTTGAAAAGGTTGCAAAGAAGCCTTGCCTACGTCGAAAAAGAATTTCAGGGGAGAATACAATAGACATCAATATTTAAATTAAAGTCATTAAAAGTTGTGACTTATTAGGTTACTGTAATCCTTCGAGGACATACTTTTCAAAATTTCAGTTTTGCGCTGTTTGAGTTTTGCGATTGGTAAAAGGAAATTTACTAAATGGGTAAACGAAGGCGAGTAAAGCTAATAAAACAGATGGCCTTTTGGAGCAGTTAATAAATGGGCGAAACTTCACTCGGGATTTCGAATTGCACATTTTGTTTGCATCAACATTCGAACCGATTTCCAGACGTTAGTTCACCAAACGTATTCCTTCCGATAATAACTAAACGAAGACTCCGACTGAACGTGGAATTAACTTTCCCGCGATTGAGTGAGGCTAGTTTGCCACTTATCCTCTTCCGAGAGTTACTTAGTTGTCCTCTATTGGTCGGCGGTATTACCGCTTTGGCATCATGCACCTCCAATGAGTTGTGAAAACTGTGCAGATCTTTGCACAGGTGTATTTCCTCCAGTCGAACCAATCTTATCATACTTTAACGCAATTTAGCGAAAATGTTCCTCACACGTTACCGCACCCAATTGTATGAGGCTTTTACAAATTCAAAATATTTTTCCCGTGGCGTCCAAGCGCGTGACACGTATAGAAAACATTCTATTGGCCAACTTTACAATGAATTTTCTCAGGAACCAATCGGAATACCGTAAACGCCTCATACAGTTTGTTAGCCTATTTTGTCCTGAGTGATATAGTTCAGTTTGTTTGGATGTCCGCTGTAACGCAAGCGCTATTAATTCGGTTGAGCAAACATTGACTGTTTTCCGTTTGAACGCTGCGTACAGTTGCGATTTTTTAAAGGCACCCCTGAAGATTTACAGTAACTTCAATGAGCTTGTCGTATTCTGCGAAACTATTTATACCGGGTGATAACCTTTTGTTTATACAAAATTTAATGTCGTCTAAGACTGATCCTGAACAATTTAGTCTTCTACACACACAGAGTAACCCGCGACCAGCGACAATTTACCTGCGACCCGCGACAATTCATCCGCGATTCGCGACAATTTACCCACGACCCGCGACAATTTACCCGCGACAATTCACCTGCGACGCGCGAAAATTAGACACTCCCTCTAATTACTAGTTTCTCACCCGCGACAATTTACCCGAGACCCGCGACAATTTATCCGCAACTCACGACAATTTAACCGCGATCCACGAAAATTTAATCGCGACTAGTCACAATTTACCCGCGACACACGACCCGCGAAAATTAGAATGTCCCAAGATAGAAGCGCAAGGGTATTTAAGCCAAGTATGGCAGCTAATATTGAAAAAAAGAAACTGAGAGTGGGGTCAACACAGCTCTTGATTCTCATCACTATCTACTACCTACATTATTTTGGATAGATAACCCAGTAACCGAGTAAAGATCTCGAATTTTTATTTGTTAGATATGATAGAAGTTTATGTGATAGAATGACTTTGATCATAAACTGTTTCTTTAATTAGAATTTTTTATAAAATAGTGCGAAGTAGGTGCACCATCTAAACTTACCAGCCGCGAGCTAGTGTCAGTGATGTCCATGAGAACAGCAAAGTGTGTCATGTGACTGCAGACACACACTGTTTTTGAGCTGGTGATTTCCTGTACATGGCAACCTTTCCCTGACCAGCCTTCGGTACTAAACAAATTTCAGAGCGTCTAGTCTCACTGCAGACATCATATTCAGGTGAAGACCGAGGGAATGAGGGAAGAGGCTGGAATGAGGTATTTCAGCACATATTGGTAGGCCATTTCCCAGTTGCTTTGAGTTTCGTTATCAATAAGCCTGGGTGCAAACTTTCTTATAAAATTAAGTGTCATATGGAACTGGAGGAGGTTGAACTGACTTTGGAAATGGCCTAATGTAGAGCACGGTCCTAGACAATGGGTTTTCCCTCCTTCCCACCCCAATGGGCGAATTTCATGATTAGACTTCTATAGCTTGATTTTTTAAAAAGAACCATGATTTCAAGGTAAAGCAAAGTAACTTCCATACTTGTGTTCTGAGTAGTTCCAAGAAACACATTTTCTTTTTTTTCCTGCAGACTGAAAGAAAGCAAAATATTCAATTGCCATCAGCATGAGACTATGTGATTTGAGTGGTAGATAAATACACATTACACAACATTACATTACAAGTACCCAAGATTGTCAGTAGCGCCGAGTCTCTCCCCAATGCATTCTCAGAATTCTTAATGTAACTCTGGATGAAAATTTTTCTTGTCTTCTGGGGCCGGGCAAGGGTTGGGGGGCAAGGGTCCCCGTCTCAACTCCAAGGTTATTGAGTATATATCAATCAATGAATTACGTCATGACCTAAGTCGCTTCCAACCTGTATATCTTCTAACAATAGTACTAATACTCATTCCTTGACATCTGTTGAGTAGCGAAGGTGGCGTAGGGAAAATCCCTGCTCGCCAAAGGATGGTTGCCATGGCAAGTTTAATTTCTTTAACCTGGACCCTCAATTGTTCCGAGATAATTTCATTTAGAGGTCATCAAAAAGTTTAGGTGCGCTTGCTTTTTTATTGTTTAACATTGTTGATTGTTTGCGTTTTGGCCACCTGTCTCGCTCCTCGTATCTTCATTTTGTATCATAAATCAAGTTCTAAAATATGTAGAGCTAGATTTCGGCTCTACTATTCAGTTTTTACGTGGAAACTCAACCTCATCGCATATTAATTCGACTTGTAGGCGAATCATGATATCCACTGTTGACTCACATAAGTCTTCTCGTTAATTCGCTTACTTTTCATTTTATGCATGGGAGATACCCTTATCAACACTGATCTTACCTTAATGTTCTTGAACACCAAGGTGATATTTTTTAGCAGCTTCTTTGGCGGAGGGTACACTGAGGCTGATGCTATTATCGTGTTAAGGTCCCTGAAGAGGGAATGAGTAGTAATAGAACGCGATATCCTGGTCATGTAGCTATCGCCGTGATTGATAATTGACACAGAACAAGAAACGTAAAATGCAGCTGCTTTGGAACTAAAGGCCCGTTTAAACGGTCTCAACATTTTCTACAACATGCGCTCAGCACTTCGTCAAACCTAGTGTCGGTTGCGTTTGAAAAGGTCTCCAACTTTGTTGAAAGCATGAAAAATGTTGAAAGCGTGTTGAATCAAATTTAAATCGGTTTAAACTATCATTCAACATCGATTCAACTCGAAAATGTTGAATAGTGTTGAAGCCGTTTGAACATTCAACATTTGTGGAGCACATGCATGCTCAGGCCGTAAAATATCAAGGCTAGAGCTTGGGTTCTAGTTCTTAGTTCATCGCAATCAAATTTCTGAAAGTATTGGTTCCTTTGTTGGCGCAATGTTGGAACCGTTTGAACGGCCCCCGCACAATTTTGGTTTTGCGTCCAACCCTTCCCAACATTTGTTCAACTTTTGTTGAACGATTTTTTGTCAAATGTTGAAACGGGCATTACTATCTCAAGAACAAAAACAAAACTGAGAAGAAAAAAAAACCTATATAAACTTGGTCAAGTTGGTTGTTGCTATAGCCTCCTTCGCAGACGTTGTTTGTGTCGGTCCTATTCTCTCGCCCCACCATCGATGTTGATGTGTAAGGAGAATAGGACCGACACAAACAACGGCTGCGAAGGAGGCTAGGTTGTTGCTTGCACGTACAAAAATGTATTTTCTCGCGTTATGGAATGCACGCTTATTGAGTATTGTTATAGGTTTGGTAGAGCGCACGACTATTCTTGTTTGGGTATATAAGACATTCTTTTGCATTGCAGTTTAAGGTCACTCGATGGCATCTCTCGCTATACCGTTTCTGTCAATTTTCTTTTGTTGTTGCCATTATCTGTTATTAGGTACATTATACTAACACGATCGCTTACGCCAGCCCTGTAAGCAATTGGTATTTCTATTTAAAGGGAAAACTGAATAATTGAAATATAGAAACGTAGTACTTATTAAATACGTTCTGATGTAAATTTCTATATGTTCGGATTTTGATAGCTACCGTACGGTTTTCCTGTGTATATCACTCGAAACTTTTTTCACCAGATTTGTAAGCTTATGTCGTGAGAAATAGGGTGTCAAAGGTATTTGCTGGTGGAAATGTTTGGAACAAATACTACTTTTTTTCGTTCAAAATTCGCGCTAATTTCACCTCAAAATTGTCGCCGTCATGATGGCTCTGCCAAAAGGACGTCAGCTGGTTCAACAAGTCTTCATCAAAATCTGCGCTTACATCCAAGCTTTCCAAAGCGGACTATTCGTTGTTTTCTGAATCGCTGGACATTTTGCAAATAAAACGAAACGGGTTTAAAATCGTGCACAAACTGGAAGCTTTGTGCAACAAATCAAACCAGAGCGCAAATTCTCGTCCCGGCTCAGTCCCCGGGAAATTTTGTAAAGAAAACTTCGTGTGTTTCGGCCGCTGAAGTCAAATAAAATTTGCTTTCCTTAAATTTTAAAATTGCTCTTTTATCAATACACATATAAATGACGAAAAAAATGCAAAAAGTGTCATAACCACTTTAATATTGCCAGTGTACTGATAGTATAACTAATAATTAAATGAGATGTCTCTTCCTGATTCTTGTCTGCGTTTGATGATATTTAGCATGAAAATGATTTGTTTTCGTTGCACTGCAGAGTGATTAGAGAACAAGCTTCAAAGCTCAATTTCCTCAAAGTTTTGTCCAAGATTGTAGTTAATATTATTTCACTGGTTAGTGATCAAGCTACCTTGCTAAGGTAGTTTGTATTGGCATTTACATACGTCCATTCGCCTGAAGTAAACTGGTAACAAGTTATTATTTTCTCAATGTGTAATGAGGGAATTAGGTAATTTCATAGCAGCTGCAATTTGTAAAATATGCATATTATATAAGTTTTATTATCATTATTACGATTGGGTTGTGTAATATTTTACTCGAGTTTAATTGCCACATACAAGCTTTCCTTTGTGATGCTGGAATTGGTCCGTGCTGCCATGAAGAACTGGTTATGAAGACGTTTGTACATGACTCCCAGTACAACTGAAACTACAAAGAGACGAAAAAAAATTGCAACAATCTCCGTTCATTTCAAAATACCCTTTCTCACCAAGATGCAGATATCTTGAGTCGACCTTGCATCCAACAAATGTCATACATGTCCAATACTCTGACATAATGATATTCATAGTACGTCACAATAGACATCACAAAGTGTCACAAAGTGTCCCGTTCTTCATGTGTCACAAAACTGTTACTATTTGTTAAGAAATATGGTTTGGGGACACTTTGTGATGTTTATCACAAGATATAATGAATCTCATTATGTCGGAGTATTGGACAACCCTCACAAATGTCTCATAAAAAGTAAAACAAAAACAGTTTTATCGGATGGGAAGTGGTGACCCTATGTTCTCTTTTCTGTACCTAGTGCACATGCGGTGATCTCAAATAGCAAATTCCGTGAACAAGTATACGTATCTCAAAGCTTTGTCTTTCTGATTATAAACTTCACGTTTGAAAACTCTTTGTCCCATACAAAATTTAATTTTTTTTAAAGAAAATTGCAAAATTATTTTGCCACTTGGCTGCAGTGTACTTATAAGGAAAGCATATACTTACCATTTTCCTTAAAATTTTCGCGGGAATATTGATCGAGTTTCCTTCTTCGGTGTCTCCAAAATGAAACGTTTCACTTTGGAAGACGTTTCGTCTAAACTGTAAATCTGGAATAAACGGTGAAAACAATTGACTGTATTTTACTTCCAAATCTTAGAATGCATATATACATGATTCCGTGATCTATTTTCACACTGAGACATTCCAGATTTGGCCCATCCCGGAAAATGGGCGGCTCTCGACCTTCCCTCAATGAATTTTCAAGTCTGTGAATACAATTATATTTGATCCTTAAGTGTTGGGTTGAAAACGAATTTAAAATCCACAGTCGCGACAGTCAGAGCTCCCGGGCCAGAGCTATCGAGGTTTTCTCGTGACACCACCAATACGTCCATGAACGTTCAGTTTAAACACAACTTAAATAATGCCACGCGTACTTATCTGTGTGGCACTTGAAAAACGTAGAAGAGAAAAAAGAATAATAGTTATAGCAAACGTCTCTGTACCAATTGGATATGATAGCGATAATTAACAGCTGCGCTGCAATTCTTGCCGGCGCGAGTCGCCGCGGCTGCAGACTACAATGTTCATAATGCTAATATAAATTTCGCATACTTACTCAATTTATTACTCATGTTGTGAAAATGGGGAATCGTGTCATTTATTTCTTCTTCGGCAAATCTGATAACGAAATCCTCAAAAGCAATCGTCGTATAATATGTGTTTTGGTATATTTCAACGTCCGTTTCGTTCGCCTCTTTGTTGCTTGTAGATACGTCCTCTAAATCTTCGATTGTCTCTTCCAACAGGGACTGTGCTTTCTGCAAGAGAATATAAACAGAGTAAAGTCTCCCAAACTTTGACTGACGAAAATTATTCTTTTAATCATTTGTTTTTAGAAAAGACGCAAAATATTTCAATATTTTTAGATATTTTAGTATTATAAGTATTTTAGATGATTTTTACTATAGTTTAGGGTTCTCATATGTGTACATATTATATTATTGATAATTATTTATATCCGTTCATTTTTTTCCCTTTTGGCGCTTTTGGATGCTTTAGTCTCCGCATTCTTTTTTTTTTTTTTTTTATATATTTTGTTGTAAAAATGGTCATTAAATTAAGTGCGTCATGCATGATGAGCAGATAATTTAGTAAACAGACGATCGAGTTTGCATTGATGTTGTGGCGTGTGATACGTTGGGTATGACAGAATTCTTCGGGCTTATGGACATTCTCGACCCCAGAGCTCTTCTCGGGATTCGCGCCTCTAAGGCTCTGGGAAACTCCATATTGATCGTAACCAAAATCTGGCTGTATAGACTTCAAAGCGCATGCTCGACTACCCAAAATCCAAAATGGCGTCGCTGTTTGAAATAGTCCTTGTAGTATGCCTTAGGCCGTCGTCTTTCATCTCATTCCTTTGCACTATTATTAGAGATAAAGAATACGGGATTTATGAGTCTAAACCCCGTATTTAGCACACATGATTCTTCAATACTTTTCAATGCAAATGCATTTTTCGTCCCGGAGTGTGTTCGGAAAGTTTGAATGATGGAAGCCAAAACGCGGTTTGCACTTTGGCGGTTGGCGCTTGAAAATGAAATTCTGAATAATTATGAAAATCGCAGTAAAGGTAGAGCAGAAATCAATTATATTGAGGCTGTTGTTTGTACAAGGAAGGACGTTTTAGGGGTTTCACTCATTCTTCATTTGTGAACTTTTTTTCGAAGCTAGTTCGCTTCACAAGAGTAACCGTTCAGTTTTTCGCGCGTACCGAGTTGGCCAATCAGAAGCAATTTCATTGTTTCAACTGATAGCCAATCAGAGCTGGAGCTTGCGTAGAGTTCCCCAGAGCTCTGCCCGCCGTCACGCCCGTTAGACATGCGCAAAAGGGAAGAGCTCTGGGGTAGAGAATGGCTTATGGAGTAAAACCAAGCACTCCGCAGATTTTTTGAAACAATTGTGGTTAAGTTTGAGACAATTTTCTGATAAGCTATTGCACCTGTAAAGCCTCTTCCTCTCCAGTGTCTATCTCTTCGTCAATTAAAGTGCAGAACGTTTCCATCTAAAAGGTGACATTTTAGAGGGTTAGAGAAAACACGTTATTCGCTTTTTATTATGACTATAATTTTTGTCCTACGAATTACCCAAAGAAATCTTTCGGCTGCTATATTTTATATATGTCTTCTTGAACCTCAAGGTTTCAGTGATATAGCAGTAGCTATATATTTATCAATCTAACAACGCCCTTAGATGTGTATTTACAGAGAAATAATTTGCGCGGAGACTGCAATTGTATTAATTCGCAGGAGGACTTTCAGAAAACTTACAATTTCCTCTGATCGAGCTTGTGTTACAGGCGGAGCGTAGTCTGAAACTAAATCAGTATGTTTCTGTTAGGTTCCTACCCTCATGAATATTAATATTGACAGTTGTCAAAATATTGACAACATATACAACAAATGCAAATATGGCGGATCACTAGGTCGGCGTCCGGGACGAGTCGCATGAAAGCGAGGCTATTAAGGCCTGGATGTTTTGTTTTGACATCCCCAGAAAGTCTTGCTTCGTCGTCAATTTGGTTCGTTTTGTTTCGCTCTCCCTAAATGCTTTTGTGTTCCTGAATGCCACCAAACAGGAGTGAAATCTTCCACATCATTTGTCTCAATGCTTTTACTGGTTTCAACGACGGGGCAGTTGAAGTTGATTCGCTTGGTTATTACACCATATTATTTGTTTCGTACGATTCCGTGCGGCGATCGTTATCTCCTTTTCTTCGTCTCAACGAATTGCATTAATCCACTATTTTCCCTTAGAGGTGAACGGTGGAAGATGTTTACCCCTTCTCGAGGCATTTGGAAACACAGCAACTCGTAAGCATAGCGAAATAAATCAGACCAGATCTACAACGAACCAAGACTTTTTTCCAAAACAAAACATTAAAGCCTGACTAGCCTCGATTTCATGTAGCTCGTCCCGGGCACCGACCGAGTGGTCCTCCACATTTGCATGCGGTGTATTGAATATTGAATATTGTCCCTCCCGAGAAAGAAGCTTTCAACGAGGAATAAGATAGAGATCAAGATGGAGGTCTAGTTTGGAGGTCAAGTTTGAAGAGTACAACTATGTGGGTGGTTATCAGGAAGTGTTCGTAACTACCACCTCTTCAAATATTTCCATGTAAAGTACTTAGTGACGCAACATAGTTTGAACCGAAATAGGTATAATTATAAATCCATAGTCACCAAGTAAGTCAAATGCCTGAGTGAACACTTCGTGTGTTTCGTTGATGATCTGAGGAGTTTCCGTCATTTAAGGCTTAGACTTACTGATTCAGTTTCGTTTTCAGTTTCTGATCGTAACTGTCACACAGGTTATTAATTTCCCAGCATAATCAAAGGAAAATAGGGTTAATTTCAGCACTGATTGGTGTAGGGCCTGCATGTTTTCGAGATATATATTTTTTTTACAAGCTTTGCTTTCATTGTCTTTGTAGTTTTTATTGGTGTTTTCGTTGTCGTTGCCGTTGCCGTTGCCGTTTCTGTTCCCATCTCCGCTGTTGTTGCCGTCTCCGTTGTTGTTGTCATTGAGTTACAGGTACATAAAGCCAAAATTAAGGGTGTTTTTAAGAGGCTGCACTGTTACTATGGTAACCTTATATGTCAAAAAGTGATCACAGCTTTACGTTGAGAAATAATTGGGAAATTTATATATACCGCGTTCAAGAAAACAAACGCACAGTTATGGGAGTATCGATCGATCAAAGTGTTCAAAAATAACGGAACTATTTTGAGCCACCTTAAGCTCTCTAATTGTCAGTCCCTTTACCGTCGTCATCGCCACCGTTATCTCTCTTACCATCAACATCGTTAATTGCCATTGTCATTAATTGTCACCGTCATTATCATTGTAATTAATTACAATTGCCACTGCTACTGTCATTGCCATTGCCAGTGCTATTGCCATTGCCATTGCCATTGCCATTGCCATTGCCATTGCCATTGCCATTGCCATTGCCATTGCACTTGCCATGCCAGTGCCAGTGCCAGTGCCAGTGCCACTCCCATTGTCATTGCCAGTGCCATTGCCATTGCCATTGCCATTGCCAGTGCCAGTGCCAGTGCCATTGCCATTGCCATTGCCATTGCCATTGCCAGTGCCAGTGCCAGTGCCATTGCCATTGCCATTGCCAGTGCCAGTGCCAGTGCCATTTTCATTGTCATTGGCATTATAATTATGATAATAATGATCGTCACTGTCTCTATCATTGTTATTGTTCTGTCACTGATGATGACTTAGAGCACAAGTTATCAATACTTACCGTTGTATTTGCATGAGCACTTCTCAATCTCCAAGTTATTGTTACTTCGTTTGTGTTACGAAAACTTGGGCGTGACTTGCGTGACTTCGAAGATTCGCGAACGTCTCGAATCTTCTAGCATATTTAATTAGTGCTGTATCATCTTGATTTGGTAATTCTATTTTTAGCCTTTTGCGTATGTTGCTGTAAATAATTTATATTGTAATGTTACTTTTTTTGGTACAGCCGGAGAGTTCTAGAACCTTTTGCTGTAAAGTATATAAGCGAATCGGCGTAATGTTTAGGAGGTTTTTTCGTTATTTCTCAGGAGTGTTGAGAGAATAATCTCGTGACTCAGTAGTGTTTACTGAAGTGTGACGAAGGTCGCGTGTAAAGCTTGGAAGCTTTGTAAGCATCGACAGAAGTTCGTGTTTGGTGAAGTGTAACAGAGAGGTTACAGTTTACGTGGATATCTAGCAGAGGCTGTGTTTATACGAGAGTGACGGAGGTCAAGTGTACTGCAAGCCTAGCGTGTGCTTGTTTTGAAGTCCTGTGTGGAGTTACTGCATTCGTGTGAATTAAATTCCCTTGTTGTGTTCTGTCATCCCTGCGTGCTGATTAGTCTACAAACTATACCTACCACTTTAAAACATTCGAACTCGTAACAGTTTGCCACAATTACCTTTGCCATTGCCATTGCCATTGCCATGGTCAGTACAAGAGAAAATGAGGGACAGAGAGGGAGACGCCAAGTTTGGCCTTTAGAATATGTTAATTTCAGTTAAGTTATTTTTAGATGTCACAGAAATGGAAGTTCTGTTTCCCGGGACGTCCGCAAAGTCAACAGGTGCTCTTGATTACAAGAAACTCAATTCGGCGTTCCGCGTGGAATTACCCTTTGTTGACGAAAGCGGGTTTCAGAAGCAAGGAAAATGGCATATTTTGACCGAAAACTCGGAGTTAGAAATATATTTCACAAAATATTTCGCGTGCATCTGTTAAATGGCTCCTTGGACGAAGAATACGACTTCGAGCAAGCATTTGACGTAGAAAGCGCGCGATTCTTTAGATCTCACTACAGGGAGCAGAGGAGTCCTATTTGACCGTATATCTAGTAGCTTCTTGTTAAATTCACCGAACAATGGCAGCGTGAATCGATCTTGTTGATTTCAATTAACGGACGTGACCAAACTACAAACAGGATTTCAACCGCAGCGTAATACGATCACATGTTTGTAGTTTGATCACGACGGTTGATTTGTATCAACAAGATCGATTCACGCTGCCATTGTACGCTTAATTTAACTAGAAACACTGTCAAATAGGACCCCTTTGCTGCCTGTGATCTCATTTCGAGTGATGGAAGCGACAGCGATCCCCGACATTTCCAGGCACATTGCACAAGAGGAGCGCAATCCACCGAGGAACTAAAATGGAAACGAAACTCTAGTGGCAAACAGAAGGACACGTGCCACGTACAGCGGGTAAAAATACCGATCCGAGAGCTGCATTGACATCGCGTAACTCGACATCGAAGAAAGGAAGCAGGAAAGGAAAATCGTGGTGGAAAGAAAACTGCGAATATGCTCATCCAAAAAGTGTTGGATGACCTCATCATCAAGCTAGAGGAAACCGCATCCAACGCTTAGTCAAGAAATACGTGATGTTCGGTAAACCTCTTCAGCCTGCTTGCGTTTCTTGACAACCATGTTTTTCAACGCTTTAACTGCGATTCGAGGAGTTATTCCCGCTTCTTTTCCATAAGGTTAAAAAGCAGCAGAGGTGTCATCTTTTAAGGCCACGTCTTCGCTCGACCGCTCATCATCACAAAGCTTTCGCTTTCTCTCTTTACTTTTTTTGCGCGCGGTATGGAATTATCTGAAACACTTTCGACACTTTCTGAGGAATTTGTACCCGGTACACTTTCATTGCGGACATTTTCAATATTGATTCCCAAATGTAGACGCCTGAAAATTCCATTTGAGAAAGCCATACTGAATATTTAACAGTCATACACAATGCTATGTTGGGACGCTCCGATGACTTCTTATGACGTCGTTCCCAATAGTTGCGGACGTCCAGGGAAAATGACTTCCGTTTTGAAGGGCACCTAAAAATAACTTAAGTGAAATTCACATATCCCGGTCAACGCCCCTACTCTCCCTCTCTGTCCCTCATTTTCTCTTGTCAGTGTCATTATTATCACTATCACTGTTATTGTTCTTCTCATTGATAATGACTTAAAGTACAGGTTATCAACACTTACCGTTATAATTGCACGAGCAATTCTTAATCTTCAGTTTTAATGCGGTACTGTTAGTACCGTGGCCACATTCACCCTTCATCTTGAAGAGATTCCATGTTGTGCGCGCGACGTCGCGTTCGCCGCCAACGAATATGGTAAACGTTTTTAAGTTTTTATTTACTTGAAAAAGATCGACAGTCGAGTTCGGCATGCAGGTTTCATTCATTGTGCAGTTTCTAAACCACTCGCGAGTAAATCGTGTAATCTTTCTCCTCGGCCGGCGACTGCTAATTTGCATACAAAGATTAGATACTTTGGGACCTTCAATCAAAAGAGTAGAGTTTCCTAGAAAAGGAGAGAGAAATAAATAGGCGTGATTTAAAGTCAAAATAAAAATCAACAGAGATGATCAAAAACACCGAAACATATTCATGGAATCTAATGACTTACCACCACAAGACTTTGCAAGAATAATGTTCATTTCTTCGTTACAGAATTAGTAGAGAAAAAACATCCCCTAGCCCCGCTTCCTTCTTTCCACGGTCGGGATGAGGGTCAAGCGATTCTTCTAAACAAACTGTTTTTTTTTATACCTACCATCTTCACAGCTGCATTCGCGGATCATGATAATGAAGAAACCCTTCCAGAGAGGCCTGCAGCGCATGACATGAATCACTGTGACGTTGCTCTTTCTTGAGGAAATTTTGAATCTCTGAGATGTTGCACGAAACTTTCCAGCGCACTGTTTGATCCAATTGTTTCCCAGCCAGGTTTCATTGAAGCATGATGCAAACTTTGTGCACCAACTCAAGCAATCAGGATAACGCGATTCAGTAGTGTAGGGTGAGCACTGTATCCGGAACCTTCTCTTGCTGGTTTTTAAAAGTTCCGTACAGTTGACATCCTTTTGGTTTAATGGATTTGCAGCCAGGCAACTTTCTTCTGGGACGAGGTTTTCTTCAATAAAAACATGATTATAATAATAATAAAAATGATAACGATGATGATGATGATGATGATGATGATGATAATGGTCATAATGACAATGATAATCATAATAATAATAATAATAATAATAAATAAATAAATAAATAAATAAATAAACGGAAACCTTTTCTTCAAGTACTTTTAACCTGTACATGTTTTCTACTTTCCCTACCCTTTTACTGGAGCTCAGTATCTAAAAGAATAGTTATTCAAGCTATCCACATTATTGATTCATTATAAAAGGCGGTCATGATGTATGGCCAATTTTAGCGCACACCTGACTAATGTTTATGTGCTGTCGCGCTCTGCAACCAAAATAATATTGGCCGTTAATTTTTCATGTTAAAACGGGAAGGAAAGATAAATAAAATCAGAGGAATTTAGTTGTTAAATAAGTAAGATAGAATTGTGGCAGATAAAGTTTTTGCCCCCGATTAATTGAACCCCAAAGAAACCATAAATGGGGATTTCCTAATTAACGAAAAAACGTACTTTTTCTTGATTGACCACCGGCGCTTTGAATCCCTGCAAGAAAATTCAATCAAAGTAGCCACCCGTGAATGTCTGTAATACGAACTGTATTCTTCGTTCAAAGGGATATCTCACCTGGGAGGCACCCCCACCCCACCCCAGCCCCCACCCCCTCCTTAGACCGGGGAATGGGAGGAAGGACTTACATGCACAGACTTTGAACGTTATAAAACAACAAAACAAAAACAAAAGAAAAGATTTGTGTCTGAATAATTTTGATTTGACACAACAAATAATTTGAACTGACAGATGTTGACAAATTTTCACAATTGGGCTCCAAACATTTTCAAAACTTCTTTTTCGTTTGCGGTCAGGCCTTATTAAATAAAATTTTCTTGATCGGTATGACTGAATCTTTGGCCAATTATAAAGCCTTCAGAGGGATCCAGGAAGCATACCCGTTGGGAAATCAGGACGCAGTTTCAATTTCCATTTCATTTAACGCCATTAGTTTATTTTTTAAAAGCATTGATCCATGGATTCATTTAAGCATGATGTAAACTTTGTGCACCAACTCAAGCAATCGAGATAACGTGATTCAGTAGTGTAGGGTGAGCACGGTATCCGGAACCCACTCCTGCTGTTTTTTTTTTTTTTTTTTTTTTAATTCCTTACAGTTGTTGCCGGTTTGGTTTAATGGCTTTGCAGCCAGGCATCTTAGTTCTGGGACGAGGTTTTCTTTAATAAAAAGATGATGATGATGATGATGATGATGATGATGATGATGATGATGATGATGATGATCATAACAACAATAAATATATAAATAAGTAAACGGATAACGTTTATTCAAGTACTCGTAACCTGTACATGTTTTCTACTTTCCCTACCTTTATACTGGGGCTCAGTATCTAACAGAATAGTTATTCAAGTTATTCACATTATTGATTCATTGTAAAAGGCGGTCATGATGTATGGCTGATTTTAGCGCACACCTAATGTTTATGTATTCGTCGCGCTCTGCAACCAAAATAATATTGGCCGTTAATTTTTCATGTTACAAGGGGAAGGAGATATAAACAAAATCAAAGGAATTTAGATGTTAAACTTGATCCTGTAAAAATAAGTAAGATAGAATTGTGGCAGAGAAGGTTTTTGTCTCCGATTAATTGAGCCCCAAAGTAACCATAAATGGGGATTCCTAATTAATGAAGAAACTTACTTTTTCTTGATTGACCACCGGCACTTTGAGCCCCTGCAAGAAAATTCAATCAAAAGTAACCTTAGTGATAAGATACCGACCTTGAGAAGCAACTTGCCGAACAAAAGAGCGAACTAGAGGCAATAATTGAGTTTCGCACTAAAGGTGCTATTCTGAGATCAAAGACTAAATGGTATAATGAAAAAATTTCAGGGCTTCAACGGGGTTTGAACCCGTGACCTCGCGATTGCATAAATTGGGTTCACAACTGCGAGGATCATTCTTCATTTGATTTCATTTCCGCCATTCATGTATGATTTATTTCATATATCATTCACATTCATTTCTTTCACGGGAACATATGAACCCATAATTGACCTGCTCCCAACGTCAGTGGCTTCATAGCTCAGTTGGTTAGAGCATCGCACCGGTATCGTGAGGTCACGGGTTCAAACCCCGTTGAAGTCCTGAATTTTTTCAGGCTTCTTCTTTTCGCAATTGCATAAATTGCGTTCACAACTGCGAGGATCATTCTTCATTTGATTTCATTTCCGCCATTCATGTATGATTTATTTCATATATCATTCACATTCATTTCTTTGACGGGAACATATGAACCCATAATTGACCTTCTCCCAACGTCAGTGGCTTCATAGCTTAGTAGGTTAGAGCATCGCACCGGTATCGCGAGGTCACGGGTTCAAACCCCGTTGAAGTCCTGAATTTTTTTCAGGCTTCTTTTCGCAATTGCATAAATTGCTTTCACAACTGCGAGGATCATTCTTCATTTGAAAGTGAAATAGTAGGTCAAATAAGACAGCACAAGCAGTGAAGGCAATACGGTATGTAATTAATCTGCAATTTTGAAGGAGGTTAGCTGAAAATGTTAATTTATTTCGAAATTGGAAGAAAACTGGTACGTTGGATATCGTCAATCATTTAAGATGCATTTATGGGATTGGACTAATGTATGGGAACCATTATAATTATTTGTATTCTAATTTGTTTTCGAATGCATGCAAATGTGAATAAAAACAATGCTTCAATTCACTTCATTTTGTATTTTGCACATTCAAACCCTAGGATTCGTTCATTGCCATCTACATAACCAGGGTTACCCTGGTTCAATTAGAATTTTTATCACCCTGGTAATCCCGGTTTATTTCGATAATCAGGGTTCACCAAGCAAACCAGGAAAACCAGGGTTAACACGACTTTTTCGCACACGGGGTTCCAGGCTGGTAAGGCTGGTTCTCGTCAAACCTTTCAACCAGGGTTACCCTGTTTAGCCCAGGCTTTTTCAAGTCGGGTTAAACCCCGGTAGCCCTGGTTAACCAAGAACTTATTGAATCTTGTTAAACCCTGGTAACCCTGGTCATTGTTAAAACAGCGTTGCCTGACTTACCAGGAAAACAGGGTTAATCAGACTTTTTTGCTTGGTAAGCCTGGTCAAAAACCAGGATACCCAGGTTTTTAAACAGAGTTTGACCAGGGTACTACTCTGGTCTTACCAGGCATTTGATGCGAAGTTGAGTCACGAATTCACAGTCGGCATCGAAGACAACTGGTTGATATTTCATTGCGAAATTGCGACATCGTAAGCGGCCGGAAGCCACATTCTTGATCCCCAAGATGAACCGTAGACGAATGAATATACGCATTTTGCGATTTTTAGGGAAACTGCAAATCTGATTGGCTACACTGACAAAGCAGGCCTAATTTCGACTTCCTGGGAGTGGCACAGTGAAGGGAAATTGTTGAAGTTTTTAACAAACAAGCAACCAAGAAACAAACCACAAAAATAATAATAAATGTAAATGTCCAGCAGCAATGTGCAGATAGCTTTCCTAGAAGCATTTATGTTTTGCTATCATTACAATTCTAAACCGCAAGCTAAATAGGGCACCACTTACAAATATATACACAAACACACATCCGCTGAGACAACTTTTTAAGGAAAAGTGCAACACTTCGAGATTTTATCAAATTTGTAACGGGACGAAGCACAAAATTCTCACAATGTTGTGGATCCGGTATTTTCGCTAAGTGTGATATTAATATAACAGTGCCATCTCAAGAATTCCACAGAGGAATTATTCTGATTACATGATATGCTTTACTGTTTCTCTTAGTATCGACTCTTGTGGTGGCCATGTTCAGTGTAGCCTGCGTGCAGACGTCTCCTATTTTCTTTGGTACACGCGGAAAAGGGACGTCTGCAAAACAGCGTCGCTAATCGTGTTCCAGTATCCTGCTGTTTTCCCAGGATTCCCAAAGAGCTGTGATTGGTAGCCAGATAGTGGTCTTTGTTCAAGCAAATTCTGGTTGGTCTTTATCTAAAACTGATCTCATAATGTATGGAAGCATGTGTGCCCTTTATGCCGCCCAAATTTAGCGGGGTTTTCCATTTAAAACGGATCAAAACATACAATGTGAACTGTGTTTTTCAGCCATCGAAAAGTTGAGCAACAGAAATCTTGTGCAAGGTGACAGAGCATTTAATGTTTATGAAGAACTGCTTTCTCTTCATTTCACTGTGCATCCAACGTAAGCTTATATTTCAGTGTAAACAGTGTCTCACGAAACTACAAAAGAGGCATAGACGCTATCTTCAACACTCGTCAACGTCTTTCCCACGCATTCTACACGCGTAATTCCCAATTCTCCTGCTAGGCCTGCAATCAATAAGCGAGTAGCTGAAGAGTCTGAAAATGAACATAATACTGGTGCAAGTCAATGTTCAGTGGCCGAGTAACAGGCTGACTGAATAGCTGGAAAACTTGGGGAAAATGTTGTGTCGGGGTACATATGGCCAGACTTCCACAGCGGTGGATAATGTTCATTATTTATGCGAAATTTAAAACCAAACAGCGGGATACTGAAACCCGATTAGCGACACTGTTTCGCAGACGTCCCTTTTCCGCGTGCAACAAAGGAAATAGGAGACGTCTGCACGCAGGCTATGTTCAGTGTTGAACCTCAGAGGGACAATCCAACATTTGGGCCCCATACTAAGCCTTGTTATTTTCAGAAAGAAATCTGATATTTTCCCCATACCTTTGCTCTGACAAGTACTGTAGGGCCAGAACCTCAAAATTTACCCATTTGGTTCTGAATATTATTCACGCATGCACACTTATTTTATTTTAATGACGACTACCAAGAATACAATTACATTTCCATCCGAAATTGCTGTTTTCTCCATGTAAATTGATAAACTCTTGACAGTTTCTTCGTGGTCGGTAGAAAAATCTAGCGGCCTCAGCCTAACACGCCAGCCTACTCATTTACATTATTTGAAAAGTTTTTGTAAGAGTTTTAGTCGTTTAATCCTCTGTTCGTTCCGTTATTTTTTCTTACTAATTTAAAAACGAGGAAATCGCTACCTCAGCTGAAACACATAAGTTATAGAGCGACAGGACACGTTGAAACAACAAATATAAACATCACATACTTACTAGAAATCAGCCCCACGAAAACAATCATTTGTAATGCTACACCAAGGTTCATGATTGCGCATAGAGAGAAGATTATTTCTCCATCTAAAAGTAGATTGACAACCGTGCGACTGTTTTGGTATCAGATCCAAACTTTATACCCTGTGCGCATGCGTTTTCTTATTAGTAGTTCAAGTGGCGGTTGTTTCAAGGCAAGACCTCATGTTGAGCGAACGAGTCATGTTTATTTTCTTTAATCATTTCAAACATTTGCATAAAAAATTGTCACTCCCATGTATTTTTTCCTCTCCCAGGTGTGTTCCTAATTGCATATGCGGTATTAAAATTGGCTAAGTGATAAACATGATCAGTTCAATATAACTTACCCATCTCTTTCACTTCATTCGTTGTTTCAAGTTTTTCATATCAATGTGTTGTCCATGCAGGAAAAGTTAACAGACTGATCCGTCACACGATCTGACACGAGTTAGCAAAGACCACGAGTAAAACGGTCTGAACATCTGTTTCACAAAGACGTCAAAAATTGGTGTCACACACCATACATGCACACATTTAATATCTTCTCGTAGGTTGTAAAATTTCCACGTATACAAGTAGAAGTTTTCAAATTCCAGTTATCAGACTCTTTTTAAGGCTTTGAACACAACATGGCATGTTTAATATCTATTCATTTTGTTATTTTATTTCCGGTCTATTATTTATATATCCTTTGTTTCTCTGCTTGTATTTCTCATTCAGCTTATTTTTCTACCTTTCATGCCCTTATTAAGGCTTCGAAAAATGTGAATGTTGGCTTTTTATTACGGGGCTTCCTGATCCCAGTCTTAAAATGCTTTCTGTGTCAGTTGCAAAATTGTGTAATGATTAATTGCTGTCAATCAAAGTGTGATTGACACACTCTCGGCCAGAAGAAGAAACAATGACAAGTAAATAAATAAACTATTAGAGAGCTTAAGCAACGACGACGGCGACGGCAACGAGAACGTCACAAAACAATAGGATTAATGAGCAAAAACAATAGCTCTGCACGTGCGTTTTACATTTTGGTACATTTCATTGCCGTCTTCAGCAAAAAACAACGTGAAATGACCAAATTTTAGGTTTTGTGGAGAACGTGAGCGTATAACGGTGAACTCTTCTTTCTTTTTCCCGACTTCAATACCGTTTTTACTAATTTAACTCCAGGATAGTTCGCCAGCATTTTACAAGTTAAAAAAGTTGGAATAATCGCGAAAGAGTTACAATAAAGAGAAGTTACATTTTGAAGTGACGTTTTCGTTGCCGTTGCCGTCGTCGTTGCTTAAGCTCTCTATTTAGTATTCAGCGACGGGACTTGGAACGCGCGACCCTCGACAGATCTCAACGCTCGTAGTCTGCACCTTATCCGATTGCGCCACTTGCTGATCAGTTACCTTCGCCAGAGAATTTTGTAATAATTAAGTGAGTGGTCACCAAAGTCACGAATCGTTAAAGCCTTTGCAAAAGAAATGTTTAGTCGTAATTGAATTACTTCAATAAACATTTCCTAGCAAAGGGATTTAATTTAGAGCGTTTCTTTTGATCGGTTTTCAGCAACATATTGAAAAAGTTTGAGGATCGCAAGAAAAATTGAGAAGTTATAGCTTGATAAACCAAACCGCACAAAACACGCGAAGAACATTAAAGATCTTCAAAAATAATTTGTTTAAAGCCGAATACAGTTAAGACAAATAAATAACATCTTTTTTACCTGTTATATTCTTCAGGTGTAACAATTCGTTACGAATTAGCTAACTTTTATGCCTTCATGCGTAGCTAAGCCGCAAACAGCTTATTAAATATTCAAAACGAGTTATTTTTGGACGTGCTAAAATTAGCGTAACCTCAAACATCTCATTGAATATTTAAACGAGTTTTTTTTTTCAGTGAAATTTGTTGGGTGCGTAAAAATTTGTATCTCGCTTTATACTAATCGCTTTACAATAATTTTTATATTGTTGGAAAGTTAAATCAATGTGCTATTCGAATTCTGAAACCATTTTTGCGTTGACCGTAAAATAAAACTGCCATTTCTCTACGACTGAGTAGAAATTTTAGCACACGGCCACGGCTTTAAATGCTGCTCCGGTATACAGTTTGGTATATAACTTTCCCAACTTGAAAAGGATCGTACTCACGTTGTATTTTCTTGTTAAGGATTAACTTTTACGCCAGAAGAGAAAGCAAACTATTGTGTATTTCAAGATTAAACTGTTCGTTATTGTTAAGAAACTGAAGGGGCCATAGAATACGAAGCGATGCTTCGTGTTTGTTCACGGTCGACTAATTCACGCACATTGAAAGGCTCTTGCACAAAAAAATTTATTTAGGGGTCAGAGTAAGAAATCGCGAAAGCCTTTCTAAATGAAATGTTAGTCAGAATTGAATTACTCGAGCCTACCTCTTATAGGAAACAAATTTATTTGAACATTCCTTTTGACCGGGTTTTGATGATAAATAAGACGCTCTATGAGCGTTAACTCAGGATACTTTTGTGCTCCAGAAGCCGGACGCACGCTTTCTGATTCTTGAAACTATCCGGTTAGTGGTTTGCGTTTGGGCTCATATAAGGCCTTTTTTGTTCAAATATATGTGCTGGAGAATTTGTTCCGGCGGTAGAAGTGGATTATTTAACCTTGAGTGTTCACTTGCGGTCAGGTATTAAATGGAAGGTATCACATTACGAAAATGATTTTGTGCAAATCTGTAATTTTTCTGTCACAGCATTCGAATTCCACTTGTGATATCAATTAGCCGATAAGCACTACACGTGCGAGGCTTCCAACTTTTTCTTAACACTCGGCAAACCTTTTCACGGGGACAGACTGTGCTGTCTTAAAATATCTAGCTTCACAACTCAAACACGATGAATTTGCATAACTTGAAAACAACCGTCGCGTGACGTCCGCCTTTCGACCTTTGGACTATGTGGTTTGCTTTAACCAATGAACACGCCGCCATGTGCCTGCTATTGTGCATTGGCCAATCCAAACACCGGAACGTAATTGTATTGTGCATTTTGCTGCACAGAAAAAAAAAAGACTGAAATCTGACACATTTTATAACTTGGTATACTTATAGTATCCCGAGTAACAAGTATTGACCGAGTGGTGGACTAAGTACTAGTGATGGTGCATACCGGAAGTGAAACCAAAACGCAGCTCTTTTTGATTGCGTGGCGTTGTTTGAACGTAGCTTTTCTTTTCACTGTTGGAGATATCGGTTATCTTCGAGAAACTGGTCAACGGATCTAAGACGCCGGTTTATACCAAATTCTTCGCTTTCTTTCAAATTGTCAAACAAATCGAAGTGCCAGTGTCTTGCCAAGCTTCACCGGAAGTTGGCGTTGGTTTTTCGAGTAGTGAATATCCATAGAATCGGTTCACCAGTTTTCCGTGTTAAATTGCGAAATCAGCTCACAATTTAAGCGATGACAAAAGGAAAAAGAAAATCGATTGAAAAGGAATAGAAAATAAACAGAACAACAAAAAAAAAAAACTTGACTACGTGGGGAATTGAACCACGGACCGCACTCAGCACAGTACGAAGAGAACGCACTTCTTCTGAATTACGATCGACTGGAACTATATCCTATGCATTGATCTGGCTCGGATGGTCAAAAAGGCCGTTTACAAATTGTTTGAAAATTTCTTGTTTTCTTTATTTACTCCACATTATCATATTAAATAAGATTTCTTACAGAGACTAGGAGTAGAGAAGGAGTGGAGAAGGGCATCATATAGTAGACTAATTATATGCTCTTTTAAATTACAATACGTAATTTATTAAGATAAAAAGAGGAAACCGTACTATAAATAGAGGAGATGAGAAACAAAAGGAAAAGAAGTTTTACTGACATAGGCGCGTGGTAGAAATTAATACTGAGCAAAATAATACTACTAATAATTGTGGGTTTTTGGCGAATAGAAATGGGAATATCATTCCAGTAATAACATCCAAGATTTGTTGGGCAAAATTTCCTAATATTTATTCAGAAAGGACTAGGATTCAGATACTGTAGGGACGCAATTCGATTGGCGTGAAATGACTATACATCAGCTCAGGAGTTACATAGAAAGCAGGAAGCATACTAATGACGTAAGGTAAACCATTTTTTATTCAGCTTTATATAATATTTTCGGTTTAATTTAGCAACTGACAATTTTTTTGCTTCCCATTTAAATCCTTATATAATTAAATGCTATGTAGTAACGATCAGCGCTCATGTTTCGAGCTTGGGTTGTGCAGATATTAGCACCGTTATGCTCTGCTTACTCCATACAAATCCTTCAAAATTTGACTCGGTTCATAACGTTATGAACTAAGTAAAATTTAGAAGAATTTGTATGGAGTCAGCAGAGCATAACTGTTCTAATATCTCGCGCTCTCAAACTGCAAGAAAGCGCTGATTTTTGGCAAGTAGGTCTTTTCTATCGTGTTCTTTCTGAATACCCGAATAATTCCCATAATTTCACAATTTTTTTTTCGGGACTTCTATTTTAAAAGATAGCAAATTTGTGGAACAATATAACTAATGATTTTTTTTAATAATAACCTATGACTATTACATTACATCTACAAAAAAAAAGTTGACAAAAATTTTGTGGCGTCATCACTTAAGTACTCTATAGGCTGATAGGCTGACCAAGTCAAGACTGTGGTCAGCTTCAACAAAGTTTGCAAGCACGTGTACTGCCAATATTTTGGAGGTGGCTTGTTAAAAGTTGTCATTTTTGTACAGACCGTCATTTCAGCAAAGCAACATTAATTATTTTGTCATCGATAATTGCTCTTGGAGATCTCAGTGTTCATTGGAAGAGAAACGGCGTTTTTTTTTTTTAATTTTGCAAATATAAATTGTCATATGTAACTATGATGCACATTACAACTCGATATAAAATCAACCAGTTAACATTAAAACACAAGAACCAAGCCAGAAAAATGAGGAAAGCGGAAAATGAATTAGTTCTCCCGCAGTTCAATGACATCTTGTCGATCACCTTCGCTGACAGCGCTTTTACTAGCTTGCGTTTGCGAAGTTTTCCTGACCTGGCTGCTGGAAAAGCGCGTTGATGCAATACGAGCCCAAATTCTTCTCTTGAAGCGCGCCCTGATCTGCAACAGAAAACAATATAGCTTGAGAGGTCCCTAGTGGGTAACTCTTACTTACAGTAAGGTTTTGGCTCTGTTAGTGAACATGTACAGTAGCAACCGAAGTAGACTGCGTCCAGTTTAGGGCGCCTGATTGAGCCCACTAAGCAAGCAAGACATTCCAAATATTCTAAACCTGAATTTCAAAGGGAACTTGATGGAGAACTATGATCATTGAAACCTTTTGTCTGGTCATCAATCGGACAAGTTCCCTTATTCTATTTTAACTAAAGAAGTAGAAACGCACATACCTCACTATTTCTGGCGCAATGAAGGCAGAAAATGAAGAATCCCTGTTGAAATAATGTTACAAAAATGATTATTATACCAATGATCCGTTTTCAGAAGAAATCAATTCATTACGGGCAAATTTATTGTTTTGCGCTGTACGTTTCCAAACGGGTTTTTTCTTCCGTCAATCATCTGAGTGGGGGTGGGATTATGCAAATCACAACGC
>JAEMWC010001166.1:75000-145000 GCA_016490735.1 Pachyseris speciosa | reverse complement strand
CGCTTCTGTTAATCGGATCCAAATAATTTTCCTATCTATAGAAAGCTTAAAACATCTAGTTTTCATATTCCGAAATCATTTTGAGATTGGTCCTCAAACAAAAGAGACGTTTCTCTTCGCGCTACTAATAAATTTTAGCGACAACGGACGGATAAAATCCGTGACCCACACAGGAGTAAAATATGTTCAGAAAAACTTTATTCCTGCATTGTTGCAGTAAAAGAGAAAAGTTACATAACTAATAAACTGGAGCCATGGCGGTTATGGACTATTTTTGATAACACGAAAAGATAAAAACAAAACTTGCATACGAGGATGTGAGTTTGGTTGTCATGGAGTTATTTCACAATAGACGTTGCGAAATTTACCGTAGCCGTGGAAATTCATCTTCGCTTCTGTCAATCGAATCCACATAATCTTCTATCTAAAGAAAGCTTAAAACATCTAGTTTTCATATTTTGAAATGATTTTCAGATTAGCCTTCAAACAAAAGAGAGCCTTCCCTTCGCGCCACTAGTAAACATTTTAGCCACAGCGGGTCGTTTAAACGTATCACCCGCACACCTGTACATTAATTTGAAAAAAGCTTTATTCCTGCTGAGCTTGTTGCTTTCGAATCAGCTCAACTGAGCTGACGACAATACCTTACAGGTCTTTTGGCGAAGCAGTAACTGATAAATTAGACTTTTGCTGTATCCATCTGGTAGAACTCCCAAGACATCCTTGCATTCGACGGCGAGGCTTTTCAAGCACGCTTTCTGCTCGTGGTTTATCTCAATATCAGGGAAAAATTGCATGGCTCTGCAGGGGCGTCTTTAAACTCCCTCTCGCTCAGAGCTTTTATGCCTAAACTGAAAACAAGTGCTGCAGGGAACTCCTGAAAGCGCGAACCAAAGAGTTTTGACTGAGAGTAAAATTCAATACGACGTCTGAGTAACCTTCCACTGGAAGCTTGACTTCCGGTATGAATCACGTGGTGTGTTTTATTGTCTTTTGGCCAATCAGTGTAACGTCCAGATTCTGGACGTTGAACATGAGCCGATCAATGGGTTTGTGTCAGGCCCTCCTTTCCTTTCGATTCCCTCTTGGATACTCGGAGGGACTGATACTCAGGCTAGCGAAAACAAGACCTTTTTGATCGAGTTGTTGAACACAATGAAATTGGGGTTCTTTGTGGCGAGGAGTGGCGATTGAAGTGGATGATCTTCCACCTCTCAAGAAACGACCTCGACTGAAATTTATTATAGCGGAGCTCCGACGGCCCGAAGGGCCGCCAAGCGGAGCACCATACCTATAGAAACCCGTCAACTGCTTTTCTCATGGTAAAAATGGCTAGCGGTATTGCTCGTGGGCGCGTACGCACGACGACGACGACGACGACGGAGTCGCCCAATAATTAATAATATCCTAATAATAATCATAATAATCCAACATGGCGGCCATACTCCACCTGGCCCAGCTGACCAGCTACTTTACAGCGTACGTCTTTGATACTGGACATCCATCTTATAGCCAATTGACACCTTTCAAAACAAGGTATCTGCTGACCAGTGTAACGTGATCATATCGTGGGCTCAAGTTAAGACCTCATCGAGGTTAGCTGTTTTTTTTTTTTGAAGTTGACCGCTGACCAGGTACTTGCTTTAGATTGGATCGCAGGCTCAAGCCAGGTGTGGGACACCCAAACCAAATCGAGGCCTTTAAAATTTTTCGCGCGCTTTCTGCGGCTCGTAATTTCACATTCAGTTGGTTTCTTTATTTTGAGCAAAACAACTTCATCTTCTTCGATCGAAGCATAAAAATCAAGAACTTGTCAAAAGATACTCCGGAAGGTGAATTTTCAAATGATGAAAGGAAGGACGAAAGATTCTCTGGAAAAGCTTCAACGATTGTGCGGTTGAAAACAGTATAATTCAACGCTTTAAGGGATTTCACTTCACCGCGGCATCTTGCATCTCTCCAAGAAAAGTCACTTAACAGTTCACCGGTATTAATGGGAGGAATGAGTAGCTCAAACTCTGTGGAAGAAGCTCTTTCTTTGGACAAACCGTTTACTATTTTTGCGGATGCTTGTTTTTACTTTACTGAAGCTTCCGTATTTTCAAGTGGTAGAAACCTCTACAACACAGGACAGTGAGGTAAATTAAATAACTAGGAGCTTAACATTTGGTTTAATCCTTGTTACTTTTGTTCAGGAATGAAACTTGTATTTTTCTCTGGAATGGATATAAATAACAATCATCTCTACTCGTTTTGGACGCAAAGAAGTAGTTGAATTGTTTGTTTGTTTTGTTACGTTGTTTTCTTTGCAAGCGAACGAGTGTTTTTACTCGGCTTGGCTAATTGTTTTTCGACCTTGGTTCCTCAATAGCGTTAAGAAACTTTTGCCCTTATCTTAATAACACGTAATCGCAATGAGTCCTCGTAAAATTAAGGATTAAAGGCGGAAACTCAGGCTGGAGTAAAAATAAAAAATCCGATCAAATGCATATGTGCACGTGCACTTCTCAAAATCTGACATTAAGTTGTCAAAATGCTGCCAAAACAGTCAAAACCCATCGCGCCTCACTCGTCATTTGAGAAAAGTCTTTAAGAGATCTTCGTCGAAAGCAGCCTGTAAACATGTCGGCTTAATTTGTTTGAACCGGTAAGAATCAGCGTTTGGATGTTAAAAGCAGCGAAATGGCTTGGCTGGCTGGCTGGTTTTGATAAATTTTATAGTGGACGGGTCTGCGAGAGAAATGCTCGTTTGGTTTGGCAAGCGCTTTCTTCGTTATCTGGATGATGTTTTGCCACTGAGAATCATTAATTGAAGAAGGTTCTTCGGAAGACATGGGAAGTAACAGTAAAACTATCAAAGCACTTAAGTATTTTTTGTAAGCCACGGAAAGATTTTGTGAGAAATGGCGCTATTATTCAGCTCTGTCGCATTCCGAGTGATTGCTGTCTCAGTGATTCCTGTTGACTGCTCTAAATGATCATGTGCGGACCTCTTTTTTGTCTTCTCTACGGACATTTATGTCAAATTTGCTAAGCAATTTTTCTAGCTTAATACAAGATAGTTTTGTTACTTGTTTAATTTCTCCACCTTCTCCAAGAATCTTCGAAGAAATATTATTCGTATTGTGCTTTGTTTTCTTGTAATAACTTATGTTTGTTGTTCTGTTGTTTCTGATCCGCCGTCAATTCCTGTTGACTGCTGTAAACGAAGAGTTTGTACCTTTTATTTTCTTTTCTAGGGGCATTTATGTCAAAATAAATACCGATTTTCCTAGCTTTATCAGTACAAGCTATTTTAATTACTAGCTTTATCAGTACAAGCTATTTTATTTACTAGCTAGTCTTGTTTAATTTCTCCACCTTCTCCTTCTTCGAGCAAAACACTCGCCGGCATCGTACTTTGTTCGCTTGTAGTGTTTTTTTTTTTTTTTTTTTTTTTTGATCCGCTTTGAATCCCTTTACGCTTTCATCTGAAAGTAGTTAGGACTCAAGAATGTCTGTCTTTTTTTTTTTTTTTGGCAAACGTTTACTATCGAAACTCTTCGTTTTCCCTACTGCTGCTCAATTTGTTTTGGACACAAATCAAACTGGCCCAAATAAACCCCTGCGAAGTTGCTCGGTGAGAGTGTGCAGCTCCGATTCTAGGCTTGGCGTGGCTATATATATATATATAGGCTATATATATATATATATATATATATATATATATATATATATATATATATATATATATATGGCCTTCAGCTTTTCTTTTTTTGATCGCTACATAACAGACTAGAATGGTGTTCCATCGAACATCATGCATGCACCTTCTTTAAGCAGTTTTAAGTCCTATCTATTACATTATTAGTGTCAATTTTAAATCAGATGTAGTATGTAATTTAATTAGCTTTGCTTTGGATTACTTCATAACTTTTAGTTTCAATCTCAAATCAGGGGTGACTTGTAAGAGAAAATTATTTGATTTAATTTGATTAGGTTAGCTTTGGGCCACGTTTAAATTTCACCTCTTAGTTTTTAGAATGTGTAATATTAGATAATATTCTTTGTATGGGAATTTAGTTTCTCCCAATTATTCTCCAGTCATGCACTTTTTTGTTTTGTATCAACTTAGTTGTACTCGCATGACAAAGTATTATTAAACTTAAAACTTAAAAGTAAACTTAAAGTAAGCTCTTTCTCATCAATGTACACATCCTTTGGACTTCCTTCTCCTGCATACAGTCTTTCAATTAATTTTATTAGTAGCTGGTCACACCAATCTTGTGGGATGTTTGGATGACATTTGGGATTAATGTTTAATGGAATCTCTGATGTTTGATGAAGTATGTTAAGATCAAGTTAAGATGGCTAACACAGATTTCCAGCACTTTTGCTTTGATGAATCACCTTGATAGTGGTATCAACCAAATGCCCAATATTTTATTATCAAGTTGTTTAGTCTTGCACTTAACTGGCCAGAAGAGCAGCTGGATTTCTTTTTGAAAACACTGTAGGTGCATTGAGTGATGAGCTTAATGTTAGCAAGCAGTTTTTTTTTGTGATAGTAAGGTCAAGAAGTAATTGATCAAAAGAAATTTCTTGGTCTTAATTCATGGCATCTAAATATTTTTATTAATTTAATGTATCTTTCTTTCATAATTTTTGTGAGGCATACATATATCCAGAGGATACACAATTTCTGATTTCTGACTGTCTCATGGGAGGCTGTGGATAATTGAAATTGCATTCATTATGAAGTGATGATCTGAATCACTATATATCTGATGTGATACTGATTCCAAGGAGCAATCACCAGGTTTCTCCACCAATTTCTAGTGGCTCTAAACCATACCTAAGTAGTTAAGTATGTAACTAAGTTGCCCACAGTTGAACGGGGAAACAGACCTGTCTTTAGGTATTGCTCTAAGATGTTAAGAAATGTTTTGTTTTAAAAATTTATCGATGAAAACTAGCGTTGCAGGTTCTTTTTTACACAAGGTATTAAAGATTATATTTAAAAAAACCTACCTCAATATTTTTATTTTGCTTTTTTAACATCTCCAAACTCAGTTTGGAAAGGAATTTTTATTACCTTACTCAATATAACGCTTGTTTTTAGGAGGGGTGGGGGTCCAAATCCGTAAAAGGGGATTCATATCTGCTAGCAGTTCTGCACTAGGAGGTCCAAATCTGATCCACAAGCAGATTTGGACTTGAGGGTGCAAATCCACGGGGGGTCCAAATCCACTGTGCCACTGGCTCAGATCACCTTTCCATACTATTTTTTACAGCATTGGGTCTGTAGCTTGAGTGAGGTCAGATGGGTGATATGACAAGCAGACTATATGTAAATGCCAGTAGAAAAAGAATGCCTTTGGAGCTCCGCTTTTAGGCTTGGCTAAATGTATATATTATCAGGATAAACAAATGTTTGAGAAATATTTAATACACGTTTTTACACCACAATTTATCGGTCATTTGGTCACTGGAGCTGAAGGAATTTCTGGTGATTACTGTCCGGATGAAGCTCAAACAATAGCCGATTTCTACAATTATTTGTTTTTTGCTGCTAAAACTATTTTCAGAAACCATGTTTTAATATTGTTTTAATCAAAGCTGATATTTTTGAAGCTTTCCAAGATGCTGTAAATGCTGAAAACAGCTGGGAGTGAGGGGTTGACCATATTTAGCTCCACTGATATTTCCTATTTGTAGCTCACAGCAGCCATCTTTAAGCACCAGTTTATATTGACGAAGTAAATCCAAACCAACATACATACATACATACATACATACATGAACTTTATTTAACCTCGAATTGCAGAGTAGCCTGAAAGGCTAATATCTTCGAGAACAAAAGAAGAGAAAATCTATTTACATACATAAAATTCTATATACATACATAAAATAAATGTATTACATACATAAAAATCTATTTACATGCATAAAAAAGTGTTAAGTATACCGTTCAGTCTAAAAGGAGATTGCTTCCAGGAGTCTTCTAAAACCAGAAAAAGTTGACTGAGATCTTACATTATTACCTAGGGAGTTCCAGTTCTTAGATGCAAAGTAACGAAAAGAGTTAAGGCCATAAGTTGTAACGGGTTTACATAGTGATAAAATATTCGTTCTTCTAAAAGAGTACTCATACAAACGCAAGGTAAACATGTCTTTGAGATATTTAGGAAAACTGTCATTATTCAAGCATTTGTGGATAGTGATTAACATATCTGTATCCTTCGGTTGTACAGAGCTGCTCCTTCTGATTCATGTAGTAGCTGCTTGTAAGTCGAAACTTTATCATTAAAAACAATACGTAGGGCGCGCTTATTAAGAGATTCTTATTTATCACAGTTTCTAGCACGACAAAAATGCCAGACCGTAGAGCAGTATAGAAGGTGAGGCAAAATGAAAGCATTATACAACTTTAACTTGGTAGCGGTACAAATGAGGTTACGAAATCTAATCATGACATTCAAATTGACTGTTGACTTTTTTTACATACTGAAGATACCAAGATACCAAGAGTCTCTTCTGGTTCGATCTCTGATCAAGTATGGTCAAGATTCAGGTTACCTAGTCTGAGCGTCATTTTCCCACGTCCCAGAAAGGACAAGGAACGTCCATCGGCCGATCTCATGGTGTCAAAAACGTGCTCCAGCTGGCTTGATGCCGAGTGTAAACAGTGAGACATGGCCTCCCACAACTGGGTCTTAATGATGGTGATGTTCGCTCCTGTATCTACTAAAAACGTGACTGGTATTTCGTTCACGATCCCATTAACGTATAGGCCATCTTTATCAGCACCAGCGGCATCCGTTTTGGCTGAAAGTAAGGCGGGCCTTAGGGTTGACGGGTCTGTCTGAATTTTGTCTTCATTTTGATCAAATTCGAACATGGTCCCGTTGTTTGGATGGGACTACAAATTTAAACTTGCTCTATTGGCGTGTACATTTGCCTGAAAGCCGTTGTATCCGCTTTCAGCAATGAAGATGATGAAACAGTTCAGAGCAAATAAACTTAGTGACGCTTCTGCGTTGTTCTCGGACATTTTCATTGAATTTTCAACTGTCCAAAGGAACGTTGTAACACATCGAAAGATTTTCACGCCCTTTTGTTTAGTCATGTGATCGACAAATGTTTTCTTTCTTTCGGTTTCTCTTTCTCTGGATGCCTTTCTATCATTATTTTTGTTCAGATTCCCAACTAAGTGTCGTAGAGTTTTTAATAAAAATAAAACAATTATTCTACTCGGGCTTGCTGGATATGAAATGATCATAACAACTCGGCGCTACGCGCCTCGTTGGTTATCTATCACTCTATATCCAGAGCGCCCTCGTAGAATAATTGTTAAATATTCTGACAAAGATAAAGCTCTCTGTTAAATTTCATTACTTTAAAACAATAGCAATAACAAAAATATTTAGAAAGGTTGCTTACTGTTTATCGCTCACAAAACCCTCGACTCCGTCTGTTCCAGCAGCAATACATAGTGACATCATGACCACAACTGCGGGAATTCCTAAAAGGTATTAGCAAGATGAAGATAAACAACGATGCTTCGTATGCGGAATTAATTTTCTGTGCTACCAGTCTTGGCATCGGATCTCTGATCCCTGAGGCATTGAAGGGGGTTTAAACCCGAAAAAGTGCATGTATGGACCATTATAATGGAAAGGAGTATGTACTACTTATGCAACGCTATTGAGTGGTGTACCATGGAATATGCCAGGAGTGACTTCTATTTTCTCGGTATACACCGCCGCAAGCCCTTAGGTGACTGTTCATATAAAGAACATACAAGTGAGAAGTGGTCTATTCCACGGTAAACTGCGAGAAATTAAAGCTTTGCCAAACTATTTTATACGATGTAATAGAAATTATATAGACCTATACAAACAATGCAGTGCAGAACGGGAAGGTTCGGTGGGATACTGACAAACATAAAACGGCTTTTCGGCATTCTGATTGGCTGCATTTTGTAAAGCGTGGTATAAAATCCCTTACATCCCATTGTTCAAATTCAAAATTGCCAACCGAACGGTTGTTTCGAGAGTCGCTCGTTATTTCTTCAAGCGTAAACTGTAAGGAACGAAGACTCGAGCTGCGAGATTTTATTTTGTGGCGTTTCCTGTATATTTGTCCTTACCCCCATGCATGTCCGATATATCCAATCCGAGTCGGATCGTGTCCGATCGGACTCACCGGAAGTCAGGTCGCACCAAAGACAACCTTCCTTGTTCTTATCGTACGCACACGCGACCTCCTTCCTCGTTCTTAACGCACGCACGCGCGGCCTACAAAATAATATCCGAGTCGGGTCGACTCGACCCGTCTTTGCGAACGTTGATCCGTCTCACCGGAAGTCAGGTCGCAAAAGTGACAAAGATAACACGCGCATAGGGAGGGCAGAAAATCTCGACGGATCGACTCCATCCGATCGACTCGCGCCGACCCGTCGATCCGAGTCGATTCGACTCATCCCGTCACCGGAAGTCAGGTCGCGCTAAACTTTGCGATCCGCCTCACCGGAAGTGAGGTCGCAAAAGAGACAAAGATAACACACGCCTAGGGAGGGCAGAAAATCTCGCACGCACGCGCGACCTACAAAATAATATCCGAGTCGGGTCGACTCGACCCGTCTTTGCGAACGTCGATCCGTCTCACCGGAAGTCAGGTCGCAAAAGTGACAAAGATAACACACGCATTGGGAGGGCAGAAAATCTCGACGGATCGACTCCATCCGATCAACTCGCGCCGACCCGTCGATCCGAGTCGATTCGAGTCATCCCGTCACCGGAAGTCAGGTCGCGCTAAACTTTGCGATCCGCCTCACCGGAAGTGAGGTCGCAAAAGAGACAAAGATAACATACGCCTAGGGAGGGCAGAAAATCTCGCACGCACGCGCGACCTACAAAATAATATCCGAGTCGGGTCGACTCGACCCGTCTTTGCGAACGTCGATCCGTCTCACCGGAAGTCAGGTCGCAAAAATGACAAAGATAACACACGCATTGGGAGGGCAGAAAATCTCGACGGATCGACTCCATCCGATCGACTCGAGTCGACCCGTCGATCCAAGTCGATTCGACTCAGCCCGTCACCGGAAGTCAGGTCGCGCAAAAGAGAAAGTAATAAACGTTGATCCTCGACAAGCCAGGTCGCACAAAAGAGAAAGTAATGATATATAAACCCACCTCGTTCTTAAAGCCGGCACGCGAAAAGCCGGCACACGGACAGACAGTTTCTGTACCAACCGATCGACAAGTTGGGTCGCGCAAAAGAGAAAGTAATGATATATAAACCAACGTCGTTCTTAAAACCGGCACACGAACAAGACAGTTTCTGTACCAGGCAATCGACAAAGTCAGGTCGCGCAAAAGAGAAAGTAATGATATATAAACGCCGTATTTTACATCAGCCATTGTTTATATTACAGGTCGACCCAAATTAGTGCTCTATGTCGAGCTTCGCTAGACCACGCGTCGATTAACAGAGCGAGGCTGAACTTTTGTAGGCCACGCGTAAAGAAATAGAACTCGGCTGTGTTTTCGATATCAAATATGATGTCATTCAAGATGTTGTAGAAATGGTACACGAACGACGAAAAATCCCACCACTTAGTATCACTGACACCTAAGTCTCCCGACGTCGATCGAAGTAACCGTATCACCCGCCCTGGACTGTTATCATCCCGTCAATCCATGAGCTCAATCAGTAGAGTAAGCCATCTTGTTTCGCATTCCATCATCAGTGTGTTTTGTGTAAGTTTTTGCATCATGTCATTTTATTTATTACACGAAGGCATTTTTGTTGCAACATTGTAGGTATTTCAAGTATGCGCCTAACTAGTGTGTTGAACTTTTGTAATGTAGAAGTGGAGCCAGTTATTTTCACTGCAATGGTCTCTAAGGTTGCTTCTCCTATTACATATAAAATGCTCCAACCATTTTTAAAAATTAAATCAGTTGTTTCCATCTTATTTGAAATCGTTTCTAGCTTCAAATGAGCTTTATCCCTGCTTGAGTTTTTTTCTAATTAAGATAACACTGATTGATAAGCTAAGCATAAATTCAGGCTTAAGTTTATTGGAATATACCACTTCATCATTTTGAATGTTATCTTTCATAATAACCTTTGACCAAAGTAAATATTATGCACAATAAATTTTGTACACATTATATTAGCTTGGTAAATGTCCTGTTTCAACTTCACAGTATTTGCATGCACTTTCTTTGTGTTACATAACTGAATTCTAGTTTAAATATTGAATTTGTGAACCCAGTTGTCATTATCTTCACTGATTCACTGACACAGCAATGGTATTGGAGGGCATGCAACAGCATACATCAGAAACCGACAACTCAGAAAGCTATACAGACTAATCATTTTCACATATTTTCAATTTCTATCAACTAAGGGTTATTATTGCAGAATGAAGTGCTTTACATGGTGTACTATGTTGGTAACTTAAGGCCTATGTAGACGCTATTATAGTGCTACTATGACAATATTCTCATCTTTTGTAGCTAAGCAATTTCAAAATATAAACAATTTCTCTGAGCAAGAAGAAGGACACTGTTTATATTTTCACATCTTTCTTTGTTCCAGAGATATTCAAGTTTTTAAAATATGCAAATTTGCCAAGGGATGATGTAATATACTGAACCGAATTTTGATCAGATATTCCCAAAAAATTTTTCCAAGTAATTTCTATCAAAAGTGTTTGATTCTTTCCAATAGGATTCTGTTAGATGAGTTCCAGACCTCCATGATATAAGGGCTTTGCTGGCAGCGATTGTAATTCTTTTGACATATTTCCCAATGGTGCCTAATGTGCATGATCTACAACCATTTCAATATGTTTGGTCAAGTTCATGTCCTTGTGATATGAATGTTGGGCAGGAAACCACTAAAATATGTTCTAGGGACTGGAGAAGAGTGTATTGCCATAGAAACCAATATTTCTGTAGGTGTAACTGTGTTGCCAGTAGAACTATCAGCGTATATAGTTTCAATGGTCTCTGTTGTAAATTGACTGTGATAGCTCTTTTTCAATTTGATGTTATATTGTGTTGTTATAATAACGTCATCAGTCACTTCATTTGAATTTTTCACTCATTTTTCAAACTTAAATATCTCTGGAACCGATCAGGTATTTAAAAATGGTGAACAGCGGTGATGACCTTTCGTGAAATTCAATATGATAAGGTTCAAAATTAAAAGGGGAAATGTTTGATCATTATAGCAGTTTATGCACCTTTTGTTTGTACTACTGTATAGGGAGGTGTATTTTTAAACATAACATGTTACAGCTTTAAAAAAGAAGCGATATGATTATAATTATATTATAACACGTTCCAGCTACTTGCGAAAGGGAACTGCAATTTTCTGCAAAGATAGCGTATTTTATCACGGTAGAAATCTAACATCGCCATGATGGAAATCAGAAATGTTTCTCTCTCACTACCGACAGTTGATATATATTCATCAATAAGTGGTACAACAATAGCCCAAAGTCACGCTTGCTGGTTTGCATGTATTATCTTCGCCAATGACTTTTAAACAATAGGGTGTTATAAACTACAAAGTGTCTTCTATTTTAGGGCTTGGAATCTTTGATTGTGACTGTTAATTAATGTTGAAGTACAATCACCTTTTAAAACTGAAAGTCTTCTGTAGAGCAGAGCTTCTAATTGTTCAGTCATTTGTAGAATCCACGCCATAACCCGATCACAGGACGTTGGACTGCAAAAAAATCAGTGTTGGCGGCCATTCTTTTTGAAACCCCTGACAGTGATAGACGCATCATCTTTTGTATTAAAAAAAATTATCTCAGGCCACTTATTATTTTGATTTTTTTCCGCGGGAGATTCATTAGATACAAAAAGGGCACCGCGCGTTAGCGGTTAAACTCCCTCTTCGAAATGTGGTAAAACACCATATTCCAGTTGACCGGCTAATCTAAGTGACCGCTTATTTTTTGTTTTTTGATGTCCCTTCCAGAAGGGCTTTTTGTCACACTTTTCTGCTTTCAAAATGTTTTCACCTCTATTATTTGATTGATTCAACCATCACAACAAAGACCGCTTCTCAACAGCGTAATGAATAAACCGTGTTTACCTATTTTATTACACTTCGGACGGTTTTCGCAGGTGTCATAATTTAAATTTAAAAATTTAAATTTAAAAACTTATAAGGCGCAAGTATCTACATAAATATATTCAAATGCGCCATACTAATAATAATAATAATAATAATAATAATAATAATAATAATAATAATAATAATAAAATAACAATGATATATAAAATTTAAAAATTTATGGCTAAAATTTAAAAAATACATGTAGTCTAAACTAAAAAAAGATATGATCTTATAATCTAAGTGGTACAAAATGCCTTTTTAAAAAGGTGAGTCTTCAAATTTCTCTTAAAAGTGTCAATAGAAGTGGATTCCCTGATATATCTCGGCAGAGCATTCCATAACTTAGGTGCGGCAAACACAAAGGCCCGTTCACCGAGAGTAGCCTTGGGCTTAACATTCGGATAACTAAGCAAGGTACTGTCGCTCGAACTTCTTAAGTTATATTTAGACACAGGCTTACAAATAATTAAAAAGCTTAAATACGAAGGTGCTAGGCCCCTAAAAATCTTAAAAACAATCAATAAAATTTTAAATTCAATTCTAAACCTCACAGGCAGCCAATGTAAATCCATTAATAAAGGAGAAATGTGACAATATTTAGTTTCATTACAAATCAATCTAGCACACATGTTCTGCACACGTTGTAGCTTGTTGAGTTGATACTCTGGCAGACCATATAAAAGACTGTTGCAATAATCGATTCTACTTGAAATAAAAGCATGAACCAAAGTCTTTAGATAGATACTTTCTTATGCGTCTCAGATTATACAAATAATAAAAGCAGAGTTGCATGTTTTTGAAATATGGGTTGCCATCGTCAGCTTAGAATCAAACCACGAACCCAGTTATCCCAAGTAGGATAACTTATGAACGCCAACATTTTCTACTTTCCCTGTAAGCCGTAGTTGCTGTATTTGTCAGAGTCTCGCGCCAACCGACCTATGGTAAGACGAACCGACTTTTAGAACGACGGGTCGAGTCGGATCGACCACCCGACTCGATTCCATCAGACGGGGTCGATCTACCAACATTTTCTACCCTCCCTGACAGCCCTTCTTGCTGATTTTTAGTAACTCTCGCTCAAAAGACTTCCAGAAAGACGGACCGACTTTTAGAGAGACGGGTCGAGTCGGGTCGACTCGGGTCGAGACGGATCGACGACCCGACTCGATTCGATCAAACGGAGTCGATCCGCCAACATTTTCTACCCTCCCTAAAACCTAATTGCCGAATTTTCCTAAGTCTCGCGCAAACGGACTTCCGGTATGACGGACCGACTTTAAGAGAGACGAGTCGAGTCGGGTCGAAGCGGATCGACAACCCGACTCGATTTGATCGAACGGAGTCGATCCGCCAACATTTTCTACCCTCCCTGAGAAACGATAATGCTGGAATTTTCTAAGTCTCGCCCAAACCGACTTCCAATAAGACGGACCGACTTTTAGAGAGACGGGTTGAGTCGGGTCGAGACTGATCGACGACCCGACCCGATTCGATCGAACGGAGTCGATCCGCCAACATTTTCTACCCTCCCTGACAACCATTCTTGTTGAATTTTCTACCGACTTCCGGTAAGACGAACCGCCTTTTAGAGAGACAAGTCGAGTCGAGTCGAGTCGGATCGACGACCCGACTCCATTCGATCGAACGGAGTCGACCCGCCAACATTTTCTACCCTCCCAGAGAAACGTTCATGATGGAATTTTCTAAGTCTCGCGCAAACCGACTTCCGGTAAGACGGACCGACTTTTAGAGAGACGGGTCGAGTAGGGTCGAGATGGATCGACGACCCGACTCGATTTGATCGAACGGAGTCGATCCGCCAACATTCTCTACCCTCCCAGACAAACGTTCATAATGGAATTTTCTAAGTCTCGCTCAAACTGACTTCCAATAAGACGGACCGACTTTTACAGAGACGGGTCGAGTTGGGTCGACCACGCGACGCACACAACACCCATTTTGGCGCGCGTACATTAACAACGAGGAAAATCACGCGCGTTCTTTAAAAAAGAGCAAGGTTAAAATCATTAGACTGCCTTTGGTGCAACCTTACTTCCGGTGAGTCCGATCGGACTCCACCCGACTCAGATCGGGTATATTGGACAACCCTCCTTACCCCACGACATGTCATGATACACTGACATTTTATGGTTGACGTTGTAAACTTTAACAACAAACAAGTAAAGGCAAATTCCCTCCACAAGCATCCAGCACAATGCTGCCATGAAGAAATACTGCATTAGAGCTGCCACTGTTACACAGGCGCCCTGCAGGTTAAGATCGATAAATGAGTAATTCAGCCAGTCAGTCATTCATTCAAGCAACTGATCAATCAATCAATCACTTGATGTAGTAGTGCAACAGTTGGGATGTGTGCACGGCACTAGCAACCGTTCATTCATCCATTCATTCATTCATTCGTTCGTTCGTTCGTTCGTTCATTGAATCATCCCTTCTTCCTTCCATTCCTCTTTCAGCCGTGGCCTTCGACAGATTCAGCATCTATTTTAATATTCCTACCAAGTTTACTTCTTTTTCTACCTTGTTCTCGGTTGCACCTATTCTGGCAAGGAAAGTGATTTGTCCTGCTAACAAGGTGGCGACCAAACTCACTCGAATCTGGCTTAAAGGTGATTCATTGTCTCTGTTGTTGTAAACAAAGAAATTATTTAAGGAGATAATTAACGAAGAAAACAACTGAAACTAGAGTTCAATGTCTCTTCACTCGTACTTCTAAGAGGCAATCAAAAATTGAAATTCGGTACTTCACTGATTCAACTACACGGTTGTAATATTACGACAAATTAGTATAACGAGATCTGAATTCCTTTCCATACTTTATTTTCCATACTTTAATTATTTTCACTGTTGATCAAGTACAGATAGTGGCACTGCTTTCTCTAATACATTGCATTTTTCAAGTACATTCAACATTGCTAGTGCCATAAAACGACGGCATAGAAAACAGACTACCCAGAAAATGATCCTAGGAGTTTGTGTTCCCTCATAGCTAAGTTAGCTTGCATTAAATAACGGAGAATTTTTTGCTTAAACGTCACTGGAATCTCGGTGAAATGTGAGGAGAAAAATATTCAGCTGAGTGAAACTATTTGTAAATACGTCATCTGAAACAGAGACAGTACTATAAGAAAAAGAGTGAGGTTTCTGCGGTATTTTCATGTCACGAAAGTGAAAACTAAAATCGTTTATCATTCAAAAATTAATATCCAGAAATTGAGATATTGTACAAAAATAGCAAATAAACTACCTGGAGTGGGTGATATTCCGTACTTGAGTTATTCAGCTAAATCAGATATACCACTCAAAACCACAGTCAAACACGGCAGCCGGATTGAAAACATCTGGAGTTTAGTTTGACCATGTTAAACCTTTCGTTTTGCTGTTGAACTTGCAAACATTGGTATAAACACTTAACATATTAGTTGTTCAGACCTCAATAACAAGAAAAATTCAGGCTTGTACGGGAATCGAACCCACGATCTCTGCGATACCGGGGCAGCGCTCTACCGACTGAGCTAACAAGCAATCTGGGAGCTGGTCGTTTTGTGGGTTTTTGTTGAAGAGCATACCAACAACTTTACAACCTCAAGAGTAGATATTGCCCTTATGCTAGAATATGCCGGTAACCTACGAGGAGGGGATTAAATCGATGCAAGGGTTAAATACAACAAGATCAGCCAGTATCTGCCGAACTATAGACTTGAGTCATATTCTGCATATTGACAACGATTTGTAAGCCAAGGATTATCGTAACAAATTAGCATGTAATTAGGATGTTAGGATGTGCATGCCCCGCCCTAGGGTTGGATCATTAAAATGATAAGGTTGGTCCAATCAAGGAAAAAGATGCCGAGAGCCTCCGGTTTTATTTCACCAACGCTCAATCCACTATTTTAACAACTTACGTTAACAGAAGGTAACAGGTTATGGTGATAACTGCTCCAGGAAGAGACAACGACAGGCCCACGTATGTGAGGATTTCTAACAATTCCACTTCACTTTGAGGCTACTTTAAGAGAATATAAAGAACAGTAGGTCAATTAGAGAATAACTTCATAATAGTCGTGCAAAGAGCAGGTACAAGCTTTCATTGGCAATCTGGGTCAAGGAAGCATCTTATGCCTGTAACTTTGGATGGAAACGTCAAGGCTGCGTTCTTTAGGTTTCGTCTTTTCACTGTCCCCATCCAAAGGACTCTTTCCAAGTTAATGATGCACTTAGGTCGTATAGTCGTTGGCGTACGTGCATATAACGAGGCTCAGTTAGATAGTTCTTAGAGTGAAATAAAAAAGTGCCCTTCTCAGTGTTAGTTACGAATAGTAAACGAAACACAGGGATTCCTCATACAGAGGAAGCTACGTCTTGAGTTTCAAAGAGACGCAGTCTTAGAGGTTTAATTTAGAGCTTCAAGGAAATTAAAGTCATGTATGGCAACTGCCCTCGGAGACAAAAACTTAAAGTTGGGTAAAGAGAGCTGTCAGTTAAACAATATCACTCTTGATTATTGTTACTATGTACCACCTTCGATAGAATAACCTCAATCATAACTGATTATTACTTTAATTATGATTTTTTATAAAATAGTATGAAGTAGGTACACCATCTAAACTTACCAGGCATGAGCTAGTGTCAGTGAAGTCCATGAGAACAGCAAAATGTGTCATGTGATTGCAGACGCAAACTTTTTCTGAGCTGGTGATTTTCTCTGCGTGACAGCCTTCCCCTGACCAGCCTTCGGTACTAAACAAATTTCAGAACGTCTAGTCTGACTGCAGATATTAGTTTCAAGTGAAGACCGGGGCGAATGAAGGAAGGGGATGGAGAGAGGTATTCCGGTACATAGTGATTGGTCATTTCCCAGTTGCCAAACGTTCTGTCAAATAAGGCTGGGTGCAAACTTTCTTATGAAAATGAAATCTCAGTCTTTAACTAACATTCATCTGAAAAACTTTGGGCGAGGAATCGTTTTGAAGAGGAGGTTGAACTGAATTTGGAAATTGCCTAATACAATGCAGGGTTGTTGGCAATGGGTTTTCCCCTCTTTTCTCTCCCTCCCACCTCAATTGACGAGCTTCGATTGAAGATATTCTAAAAGAATCATGATTGCTAGGTGGAACAAAATTACTTCCTTACTTGTCTACTGAGTAGTTCCAAAAGACGCATTTTCTTTTCTTCCCTGCAGGCTGAAAAAAAGATTCAATTGGCATAAGCAAATGCCCGTCTTCACTCCAACGTTGTTAACGCTAATAATGGTGACGTTGGTGACGCCTTAGCTTGTGACGTAGGAATTACGTCCACCTTGGATTTCCGGATTTTCTCTAAAAAATGTTACAGGAGTCGACCATAAAGTGATCAAGAGCAATAGAAGAAGGTGGCCTAGGTGAAAGAAAAATCCTACCTGTAAAAATATTGTTGCCATATCAACATTAATTTCTGTGAATTTTAACCTATGACTCTCAATTGTTCCCTGATAATTCCTTTCAACATTCGCCAAGCTTAGTGGCGCTTAATTTTTAATATTGGTTAAAGTGCACCTAACCCCCAAAATTTTTGTCTCCCTAAAATAAATCTTTGCACCTGTTTGAAACGCATTGCGCCTTTTTGAGCAAATCTTGACTAGTTATTTTGACTTTTCTAGGGTGTTAAAGTTGCAAATCTGGCCCCACGACCGAGTCAGAAGGGGCTTGGATCTATTCTCGATTTGACGTCACAAACTGCTTTGCATGCATATTTACAAAGACTCAATGCGATGTAAATCGGTTTGTGACGTCAAATCTAGAATAGACCCAAGCCCCTTCCGACTCGGTCGTGGGGCAGACGATGGCCAGATTTTGCAACTTTAACGCCCTAGAAAAGTCAAAATAATTAGTGAGATTTGCTAAAAAAAAAAAAGGCGCAATGCGTTTCAAACAGGTGCAAAGATTTATTTTAGCGAAAAAAAAAATTAAATATCATAATTATGATATTCACTAGCTACCAGCTCACGTCAGTTTTTTCGTTAATTCTGTTATTGTTATTTTAATGGATTATACACCTTAGCGAAACTCTTCTTACCTTAATGTTCTTGAACACCAAGGTGATATTTTTTTACAAACATCTTTGGCCGAGGGTACACTGCGGCTGATGCTATTATCGTGTTAAGTTCCCTAAATAAGGTAACGAGTAATAATAGAATGCAATATCCGGCTGATCATGTAGCTATACCTTATACTTAGCTGTGATTTATAACACATAACAAGAAACGTAAAATGCAGCTGCAATGAAACTAACATCTCAATGACAGACCTGGTCAATTAAAAGACCCTTGAGCAAAACAAATCGAAACCTTGCCGAGTAGATACTAAAATATTAATGCTCTTTCGAAACGTGGAACGTAAACTCTCCTCCTGCTATTAATAGCCAGAAAGGCTTCAAGCTCAATTTCCCCAACAGTTTTGTAGTTAATATATTTAACTGGTTAGCGATCACGCTGCCTTGCTAAGATAGTTTGTATTGGCATTGACCGATGATTGAAAGGCCAAACGTCACATAGCATATTTAATACGTCCATTCTCCTGAATATAAAAAAGTTATATATGGTTGTACAACTGCGCAGTTTACTGAATGTTTTACTCGAATTTAACTGTCATATACAATATTCCATTTGTGACGTTGGATTTGGTCCGTTCTGCCATGAAGAGCTGGCTATGAAGACGTTTGTACATGACCCCCAGTACAACTGAACCTACATAGAGATAAAATAAACCAAAACACGCAACAATCTCTGCTAATTTCAACAGACCCTTTCTCACCAAGATGTAGGTATCTATGTAGTCTATGCTGCTTTCAACACATGTACACTTGTTATAGAAAGACAAACAACAGTTGAATCGGCCGGAAGCGATTCCCTCGTCTCCCCAGAACTGGTCAGGGGAGGGAATATATTTAAACAATGCACTTGTCGAGGCACCCAACCTGGACAACTTGGCCAATACACCAGAAACTTTATAGCGGAATGCGCCTACCTTTCCCACTCAACCAAGTCATCGGGTTTTGAGCACCGTGCTTGATATGCTCTGCAAATGTCGTGATCCAACCAGCCAATCCAGTGAACAAGTATACGTAGCTGAAAGCTTTGCCTTGGCGATTGTAAACTTGGCCTTTGAGAGTTTGTAAACTTGGCCTTTTGAGAGCTGTACAGTCCCAACCCTGTTGACCAACAGCGTCCAGCATATCTTACCAGCATCCAGCATATTCTTTAAGATTGAGTAAGTTTTTGGCTGCCTTGCTTCTTTAGCCCTTAAATGGTACTGAATTGTATTTTTCTAATGTCACTGTTTTTTGTTTCTACCTGCAATTATTTTTGGTACAAGGTTATTTTTGTTGTCTGGGATGTGTTTGTACACCATGTGAGTGCTGTTGGAAGTCATGCTAGGAGTTGTTGGATGTTATACGTTGTTGTTCCAACTGCCAAGAACTCCCACACATGGGCCTTACAGATTTGAAAGAACTGACCCTCGCTATTAAAGCCACATTACACGATTTGAATGATTGTCATAATTGACGGGTAGTGCAGGATGGATAAGTCGAGTGAAATTCTCGCTGCCGTGGGTCACCATGGGTCGCAGTGGCTGTATACTAAAATGACCGTGTTAAAGGAGCAATGTCACGCTATTTGACAACTTTTTAATAAGCTAAAAGATGTCTTCGCATCAATTGAATTCCAAAAATAATGGTCTAGTTTTGTTGTTAAAGATTATTTGAAGGTATTGAATCTGTCTCCTGTCGGATGGCAAGGATGGAAATGGATTGAAACTTGAAAAAATTAGCCAATGCTACCGTCTTCGAAAATCATCAAGAAAGTTATTATGGTTAGCCCTCCCTGATAAAATTCATTTGGTATCTTTGTCATAGTTCTACAGAAGAACTTTGTTCATGAGTAAAGGCTCAAAGTAATTATTTTAGCACAAAATTAAACTAAAACACCAAAATCCTCGTGACGTAACTTCTTTAATTATGCTAATAAATTTGACATACTTACTAAACTTATCACTCATGTTGTAAAGATGGGGAATTGTTTCACTTATTTGTTCTACAGCATATCTGACAACGAAATCTTCAAAAGCAAGGGTTATGTAATGTGCGTTTTGGTCTTTTTCGATGTCCGTTTCCTTCGCCTGTTTGTCGCTTGTAGATACGTTCTTTAAATCTTCGATTGTCTTTTCCAACAGGGATTGTGCATTCCACAAGCAAACAAAAACAGAATACAGTCTTCCAAACTTTAACTGAAGAAAATGGTTCATTTTATCATTCGTGTTTAGGAAAGACATGAAAATGAGGAGGTATTTACAGTAAGTTCAATTGTTTCAAAGTGAACAAACGCCCCAGTTTGAATTAATACAATTTTGGATAAGTCTAAGGCATCTACTGATAAACTACTATACCTGTAAGGCCTTTTGCTGTCCAGTATCAAAGTCTTCGTCGATTGAAGTACAGAACTTTTCCATCTAAAAGATGACATTACAGAGAGTTAGATCAAGCACATGCTGGTCCGATATGTGCTTTCCTACCATAATTTTTGTCAAACGAAATTATCCAAAACATCTCTCGGCTGCTAACCTCTTATCTTCTTTGCGAACCTTAAGGTACCATTGACACACCTCTATGTTTTTATCAATATAATACCGTGCTTAGATATGAATTTACAGGGCGAGTTTACAATTAATTCATAGGAAAGATAAGAGAACGTTCAACATTCTTACAGATTTTTCCGACGGGGCCAAGCTCCCTTCCATAACAGTTTGAGTGGAGTCTGGAAGAAAAATATTTGTTAGTTTATTTGCTTCATAAATGTTGACATGTTCCTCGAAAGGAGCTTTAAAAGGGTAAATAATTACAGGTTTGTTTCTTCAGGAGGTCCTTTTTGAAGGACAGATGTTACGTATTGTTTATTCTTATGGGAAGTACTTGGTTTAACCACTCACTCAAAATGTGTGTGCGTGTTTCTCTTTGAGGACCTGAGACCCCTTTGCCAAGACGGTTTGTAGCCGGTCCTTCTTAGGGTATCGCTGTGTAGTATGGCACAAAGTTCTGCTTTACTATGTTTCTCACGTGGTTAAGCGAGTGCAGAAGTAAGCTTTGAGGAGAACATTTCCTGGACACTCAAAAAGAGAGTCGCTACAACATTTATATACCAAAACATCTGATACTCGGCAGGGTAGTCACGCTCAAGGCAGTCAGCTCAGCAACTCAAGCCCTTGCACTCTTCTCAACTGTCTCACAAAGTATTTTTCCCCAACATAATCAAAGGAAAACAGTGCTAGTGTAAGCATGAACTGATTAATTCAGGGCCAGATGTCATTGTGATTGCCATTGTCTATTTTTATTGTCATTTCGTTGGCATCGCCATTGTCACTATCACTATCACTATCACTGTCAGTCTGCTATCGCTATCGCCTTCGTCATTGTCACTGTCACTGTCACTGTCATTGCCATTGCCATTGCCATTGTCAGTATCATTATTATCACTATCAGTGTTATTGTTCTGGTCATTGATGATGACTTAGAGTACAAGTTATCAACACTTACCGTTATAATTGCACGAGCACTTCTTAATCTTCAGTTTTAGTGCGGTACTGTTAGTACCGCGGCCACATTCACCCTTCATCTTGAAGAGACTCCACATCGTGCGCTTGACGTCACATTCACCACCAACGAATGTGGTAAACGTTTTTAATTTTTTATTTAAACCAACAAGATCGGTATTCGATTTCGGCATGTAGGCTTCTTCCATGGTGCAGCTTTTAAACCACTCGTGAGAGAATCGTCTTATCTTTTTCCTCGGCCGGTACTCAGTTTTAATTTGCATACAAAGATCAGATACAAGGCTGACTTCAATCACACGAGAAGAGTTTCCTGCAACTGGAGAGAGAAATTAATAGGCGTGATTTAAAGTCCAAATAAAAATCAACAGAAACTCAAAAACATATCATTGGAAACTAACATGGCTTAACACCACAAAGGTTGAAAAAATGATTGTTTTTGTCCTAGTATGACGTATGATGTTTTTGTGCTAGTATGCTGCTTGGTTTTTCTTTACTGAAAGTTTCCTGTCCATGACTGGACGAATGTTGTTTCTTACAAAAATGCTGATCTCATCAGAATTAGTGGTGTTTCGATAACCGTCTGCTTTTGAACCCTGAAAAAACTAAGCTTATCGTCTACGGAACCTGGAAAAAACCTCCCGGATATTCAACACCGGATATTCAAGACCTAACACATGTGCGTGTCGTCAAAGACCTCGGCGTGATTTCCGATGCGAAACTTACTTTCCACGATCATATCGTTAAAACAGTCCCTTCCGGCTTCTCTCCGTTAGCTCAAAGCAGTCATGTGAAACACGTGTTCGATAGAACGACTTTAAACACCAATGCATAATTAACACCTTAGTTTTTAGTAAGTTATTTTATTGCTCATCAGTTTGGTCCAACGCAGTGGAGTCTAATCTCCTCAAGCTCCACGCGGCTCAGAACTTCGCAGGAACTAAGGTGTATTCCTATTAAATCGCAGCTATATCTTCGCGACGCCGTGCTGCCTTCAAGTGCATGACTGACTCTGCCCAATATTACCTTTCGTCGCAGCTCGTAAAACGTGATGACGTGAGCGGTCGCAACACTCGGAGTTCACAACTTTTACAAATCCCCCCTTTTAAATCGAAAACTGGACAAACAACTTTTTATTACCGTGGGGTTACGCAGATCACAACGCAACGTGTTCTGCCTGATTGGGCTATTTGCATAACTTCGCCCCCAATCAGATGATTGACGGGACAGAAAAACCCAAAACCCCTGCGAAGTTTGCAAAACACGCAGCGCGATACAACGAATTTTTCGCTGCAACGTACCCAAATTATAAACGTATAAAAAGAGTGGAAAACGCAACAACACGTTAAACAGATGGTGGCATGAGTCATGTCGAAACATGTCTTTAAAGAAATGTATCGTGATTCTCAAATTTAGATCTGTGGTAATAGGGGAGCTCTGGTGGCCCGAAGGGCCGCCAAGCGGAGCACCATTGTTAAGAAAATATGGTAATCTATCTATTGGAGAAAATTTGGCTTTGGCCACCAAACGTACGCGTACGCCCGTACGTCCGCCCTTCCATGTATGCGACGTGGGATGTCCCATTAACTGTGTATTGTAACCCGCGTTTTGTGTACATCTTTTTGTGTACATCTTTTGATATTGGACGTCAATGTTATGGCCAATTGACACCTGTCAAAACAAGGCATCCGCTGACCAGTAGTACGTGACCATATCGCGGGCTCAATTTAAGACCTCAGCGAGAACAGCTGGTTTTTATGAAGTTGGCCGCTGGTCAGGTATTGGTTTTCGATTGGATCGCAGGCTCAAGCCAGGTGTTGGACACCCAAACCAAATCGAGGCTTAATTTTTCGCGCGCTTTCTGCGGCTCGATATTTCACATTCAGTTGGTTTCTTCATTTTGAGCACAATAACTTCATCTTCTTCGAAATTCTGTCTTTTAATTCGCGTAAAAGGCATGAAAATCAAGAACTACTTAAAAGATACTCCTAAAGGTGAATTTTCAACTGATTTTTAGGCATTTTTTTGTTATCATTTATCACTGTTGGCCTTGCCAACCGCACGACTCTAACACCTGCGCAGATTGCAGACTTCTTGAGTTTCGTTCGTAGATCCACATACTTCCAGTATGATGGACTGATTTACGAACAGCAAGAAGGAGCAGCCATGGGTAGCCCGGTATCGGCAGTGATAGCTAACCTCTACATGGAGGGCTTTGACATCGACGCCCTGTACACCTAAGATCTGGAAACGCTATGTGGATGACACCTTTACCATCTTAGGTCGTGACAAAAGTTGACTCGTTGTTACAACACCTCAATAGTCAACAGCCGACGATCCGTTTCACAATAGAAACTGAGAATGACAACTCGATTCCCTTCCTTGATACGTTGATCATCAAGGATTCCAATGGATACCTCTCTACCAGTGTTTACAGAAAGCCTACACACACTGACCAGTACCTAGGGTATGACTCACATCACCCGCAATCTGTAAAACGCGGTATTGTCAAGTGACCGTACGATCGATCTAAACACCTCATAATAAAACCATCAGTTATCTCTCATGAAAAGAAACAACTCTCATCGGTCCTTGTTTCCAACAGTTATCCGTTTTCGTTTGTAAAAAATCTTACGAAAACCGAGGGACGAACAACCACTAAGGAACCTGAACCCGAAATTAAATCTACTGTGGTTCTGCCATACGTCAAAGGCACATCGGAGGCTCTTCGCCGTTGCCTACAACAACAAGGCATACGGACTGTTTTCAAACCTGACACAACTCTTAGATCACACCTAGTGCGATCTAAGGACATTGTCGATCCAGTAAAACAATACGGAGTAGTCTACAAGATTCCCTGTGAATGTGGCAAGGTTTACATTAGAGAGACGGGAAGATCTATGCATGAACGGATTGAGGAACACGATAGAGACATACGGCTTGCTCGAATCCAATCCTCCGCCGTTTCAAAACATAGCAACGCGACCGGACATCCGCTCTGGGATGAAGTTAAATTTATTGACCGAAACCCACATTGGTACACCCGTAGGGTTAAAGAGGCTATTCACATAAGACTTCACCCTAACAACATCAACAGGGACAGTGGAATTGGAATTCCTGAAGCGTGGATACCCACGATCAAAAAACACAACAGTCGAACAGTACCAAAGCGGACGGATGAGGGAACAATTTCTAGCCTGAACGACAAGGATCGAAATCCTCCAATCAACAACAACCTAAGCGAGGATCGAAACACAGCAATCACCACCAGCCACGGTGCTTCTTATACTCACACTCAGCCAGTCGACACCATCGCCTTAATGAAGGCCAGCAGTAAAGCGGTCGAAACGTCGCGATCCACGTCTTTGTGACTCAATCGTGAGACAAAGGATAAACTCAGCTATCACAAGTGATATTAATCAGTTCATTTTACTCGGCCCCATGCGATTACCTATCCAAACTATCAGGACTGTTTTCCTTTTTCTCTTTTGTACGACATTTAAGCTTAGGTCTTAGCTTAACGTACTACGAAATATGTTTGTCTGGTTAAAAGGTCAAACATTTTCATCCAAAATCGGGTTTGTCACGGATAACGTTTGGTGGCTAAACGCATAACAATGTTTGACCAAACAGCGGACCAAGCGAGTCCAAAAAAATGATTTTTGCGTATGCGTATTATCGCTGAGATTTTCGACGTTATGTGGTTTATTTGGTTGCTTTTTACCATTTGTTTACGATTTGTTTGTTGGGGTGGCTAAACGATCAAACGTTTGTTCGTAATGCGAAATTTTGAATGAACATGTTTGATCTAGATCAAACATGGAAAGCCATTTAATGCACTATTGTGAGTGGTGGCTAAACCTTCAAACATGCTCTTTCAACGATGTTGGATGAAAATGTAAGATCTGTCTTAGATTGCTAAATTTGTTTTCGAACAAACACACGCGTCGACTGTATTGTTTTCTTGTAATGTTTTGAGGTTTTTGAACCGCAGTCAATTCCTGTTGACTGCTCTAAACATAAAATATTGGCGCAAGGAAAGCCATGCGGCGTTGCTTAATACTAGTTAAAAAAAATATATATATAATTGTGGAGCTCCGCTTTTAGGCTTGGCTAAATCTATATATTATCCGTTTGTTTACATCTAAGAAGATCTGAATATAGAATTGTCACTGCTAGTCCGATAAGCGCAGCAAGTACGAGGCTTCCAACCTTTTCTCAGATTCGGCAAGCTTCGACGCGGAAAAACTCTGATGGATTAAAATCTTCACAATGGTATAAAGATGTGCAGGAAAAGGAGTTTAGGTCTTTCGATGTCGATTTGTTAACCTTGAGCGCCCACATGTCAGATACACAATTATACAATTTTCAAAGAGCTACTTTTCCAGAATCAGAAAGCGGGCGTCTATACTTCTGCTTTACAAGGTGTCCCGAGTAAATGTTCATAGGGAGTCTTGTAATTGTTTGCATATTCTTTGGTTTAATGGAGACCATTAGTACAGTTGAATCCCGCTTATTCGAACCCTCAATTGAAACAACAGTTCGAAATGGCGAAATTACTTCCGTTAGCGGTCTATAACTGAGCCGTTTACGGTCTACAACTTTCCTCCACATCAGCTCCATCACAATACCCACAATACCTCATCCACAGTGCTTGCGCATGAATGAGCTCGAAAAGCATAACGGAGGGGGGGGGCTAACATCCCTCGACCCTTCCCTCGTACCACGGCGGTTATGAAAGTCAAGCGATCCTTTGGAACAAACTGGGCGCGGTTGTTCCAAAGCCGATTATAACGCTAAAAATGGGTCAGGGTTTTCTCGATGGTTAAGAAGGTTTTGTAAATCAATTTTACGCTTAAAGTAAAGTTAAATTCCAGCCAACACTTAATGGCGAAAATCTTTTGGAAATGTTTGCGTTGAACACTAACTAAACTGGACTCAAACATCACTCTAACCCAGGATTAATTATTGTTTAGTCTTGCTCTGAAAAACCGCACCATGTATTTTATACCTACCAGGACCGTTATACCCATCCTCGCAGCTGCATTTGCGGACCATGATAATAAACAAATCCTTCCAAACAGGCTTGCAGCGAATTACATTAATCACTATAACGTTGCTTTTTCCTGAGGAAATTTTGAATCTCTGAGTTGTTGCACGAAACTTTCTAGCGCACTGTTTGATCCAACGTTCTCTCGAAGACGTTTCGTTGAAGCAAAACGCAAACATTTCGCACCACCTCAAACAATAAGAATAGCGATAATAAGTAGCGTAGGATGAGCATTGTATCTGGAACCTACTCTTGCCGATGGCTTGACTACTTAAAAGTCTCTGACAGCCATCGCTAAGGCGTAATGGCTTTCCAGGGCAGGTTCGTGCTTCTGGGAGGTGGATTTCTGCAATAAGAAAAATAATAACGAACAATAAATAGATAAATCAATCCATCATAGTCAATCAGTCAGTTAACCAATTCGAACAACTGACGGAGCGACCGAATAGCCAACCAATCAATGCAACCAATCAATCAATCAATCAATCAATCAAACAAACCAACCAATCACTCAATCTTTCAATAAGTCAGCCAGTCAATCAATCAAGTTTGACGAATGGCTACAACAACAACAACAACAATCGTTATTATTTCACACCTTTTTTCTGGCTTCTGAAACTGAAAGCTGGTTGCTAGACAATCGCCCAAATGGATAAAAAGTTAAAAGGATAATAAATATATATATATATATATATATATATATATATATATATATATATATATATATATATATATTTTTTTTTTTTTTTTTTTTTTTTTTTTTTTTTTTGAGAAATACGTAGCCTCGACTAAAGAGCTAGCCTTGGGTTATGCTGTCAGTCCTCAGACCTGACACCTACTTCTTCTGTTTCTCCACCTGCCTAAGTATCTGTATTTTGTGTGTGTTTTCTAGTGCTCCTACCTCCACTAAAGCTTAATAATTAGAAGAACAGACATTCATTTTATTCACATCATTGAGTCATTATTAAAATCGATCATGACGAATGGACAATTTATATATCCTTTCCTGACGAATTTCTTCGCGTTTCACGTAAACACTGCTCGTCTGTTGGCAAAAACCTGTCACCTAAAAAATATTAACCATGAAGTTCTGAACAGGCTACATAGGAAAGTAGACATGAATTGGGGAGCAGGGATGGCAGGCAGGGAGGGATGGCAGGAAGCAGGGATGGCGCAGTGGTGAGAGCACTCGCCTTCCTCCAATGTGGCCCGGGTTCGATTCCCGGACTCGACGTCATATGTGGGTTGAGTTTGTTGTTGGTTCTCTACTCCAAGAGGTTTTTCTCCGGGTTCTCCAGTTTTCCCCTCTCCTAAAAACCAACACTTCTAAGTACCAATTCGATCCGGACTGCTCGAACATTTAATACACGAGCCCTCAGCTCGGGAGATTTGGCAACCACTCCTCATTGTTATCGAGCTTAAATAAATTGATTTGATTTGATTTTGAATAAGACCAAAGCGCCCTAAATGTTCAAACGTAAAAGCGTAGCAAGATTATTAGGAACCTTAAGCAACGAGGATGGCAACAGCGGCGAGAACGTCACTAAACAATAGGCTTAATGAGCAAAAGCAATGATTCTGCACGTGCGGTGTTCATTTACAAATAAAAAGGCCTTAACGGTGCCTTGTGCTTCTTCCTATTTCTTTCGTTCTCTTAATTTCCTCAGGCATTCGGCTAAAATTTCCCGAAAACTTTATTTGAAAAATCGATCTACGAGTGGCGTCAGCCCTACTTCTGTACTCTCCTAAGGCACACTAAAACAGACCAATCACAATCGTTGTTAGATGGTTCAAAACATTTTATTGGTTAAACAGGACCAAAGCTGTCAAAATGTCACACCATCAAAGTGCAAGTTAATTTTTAGTCTAAAAGCCAATTGTTCAGCGAAATTCGGCTGAATTTTGGCTCATATATTCGCTAAAAGAGGCGTAAAAAACAAGAGCTACAACCAGTTGCAAAAATACTTGAGACACTACACTAAATTCCGACTGAAAAGAGGTCCCCTCCCCCTCCCCTTATAAATGTTGTAGGGCCCAATTGCGTCTTCGTATAAACGCTAGGCCATGCCGAAAATGTGGTCCAACAACATTTATTAGGGGAGGGGGAGGTGGGGAATCTGGCTTGCCGTGTAGTAACTGTCAAGGGACAGTTTTAGGAGAACAGTGTGTTTTTTTTTTTTTTTTTTTTTTTTTGTGAATGATCTATATGAAATAAGTCATACATGAACTGCAGAAATGAAATCAAATGAAGAATGCTCCTCGCAGTTGTGAACGCAAATTGTGCAATTGCGAAAAGAAGCTGAAAAAAAAATTCAGGACGGGTTTTGAATCCGTGACCTCTCGATACTGGTGCGATGCTAACCAACTGAGTTATGAAGCCCCTAACGCTGGGAGCAGGTCAATTGTGGGTTCATATGTTCTAGTAAAAGAGAAGAGTGCGAATGACGTATGTGAAATAAAATAATCATACATGAACTGCTGAAATGAAATAAAAAAATCGCAGTTTATTGAAAGTGTCTTGACATTTTTGCAACTGGTTGTAGTTTTAAAGGTACCGAGGAAGGTGAATTTAGAAAAAAAAGGAAACGCAAAAGATTTTTCTCGTGAAAAGCTCAAAACTTGGATAGACTTGCATGCCGCCCTGCGTAGAGGGATTGTGTGGTTGAAAAACAAAATGATTCAAAGCGTCGAGGGCTTTCACTTTACCATGGTATCCAACTTGGAGGACGCCAATTTCTTTCTTTGGACAAACTTATTGTTTGCTATGTTTACGGAAGGGTGTTTTAAGTGGACGTGTATTTTCAAGTGGTGGAAACTTCTACAACACAGGTGAAAATTAAGTAAATTTCAGCTTTTAACATTTGGCTTAATTGTTGTTTCTTTTGGTCAGCACTGAAACTCGTATTTATCTCTCGACTGGATTTTAAATAATAATCATATACAATCGTTTTGGACACAATTTAAAAAGTAGTTGAATTGTTTGTTTGGTTTGCGAGCGAAAGAGTGTTTTTACTCCGCTTGGCTGACTTTTTTTTCGACGTGCCTCAGCAGTGTTAAGAAAATTTTTCCCTTATGTTATTATCAACACGTAATTGGAACGAGTGACTCGTTCCAATTACTCGTTACGAGTCCTCGTAATATTAAGGATTAATGTCACTTGGGTTTTCAGACGTTGCTGAAATTGTCCTCGTCGCTGCGTGACTCGGACAATTTCGGCAACTTCTCAAAACACGCTTGATATTAATCCTTCCCTGGAAGTGCCACGCTCGGCCATCGCAAATCAAAGGTTCTCATATTTACATCGATGGCCACAAAATATGCAAAACAAAATCGCTCACTATACCTTCACTTTCTAGTCTCAGCTATAGGCTATAAACCACACACCATGTACCAGAAACACTAACTTGAGTTCTCGATACAATCCAAAATATATAAAGATAAATGGCAAGTTATGTTGCAAATCCGTATTCGAGGACACACGCGGGCTCCTTTCGAGGTAGCGAAGTGAAAACAACTCAAGGTATGAATGAATCGAAGATTTTATCTTCCAGAAGAAAACCCATGACAATCCACTCTCTATCAAATAATATTTGCATCATGGGGATTATATATTCCTTTGATTTTCTTCGATGGTTCTGTCCGAAACAAGACTGAATTGGACCAGACAACCGAGGAAAACAAAATGGCCGCCATATTGCCTTCCTTCTTTTCCACAAAGCACTCTTATCCTCAGAAAATGTCGCTCAGACACGACGGTTAGGCGAATGATAACGAAGTGTCTTCGTTCCTGACATAAGAGAAAATTCTAGTGGTCGGTAATCCTCTCGTTTGTTATCAGTAACCAATGAAATTGACTGTTAGTCCTGATCCCACACGACGCCACTCAGAGTGGCCCTGGTTCATGTTGTTATTTGTGGTGTTACGCGCAGAAGCATCTTCCAAATCCCCAAGTCTAAACGCTCGTTTTCATAATCGTTTTCTAGGTGGTACAAGACGTGTGAATCGAAATTGAAACTGAGGGAAAAATTCGGAAATTGGTCGGCCAGTTTCCATTTGGGTCGATGGCGTGATACCGTAGCTGGCCGTGTATCTGTACTTTCATAAAGCATGCTGTTTTAACCAATCAGAGCGCGCGTTATATCGAAATTATTATAATTTGGTATATTTCTTTGCTGTCCTCTGCAAAACAACAACGTGAGATAACCAAATTTTAGGTTTTCTTCACAACGGGAACACAATGACGGCAAATTTTTCTTTCTTTTTCCTTACTTTGACGTCTTTCATAGTAATTTAGTTCCTGGAAATATCGCCAGCATTTTCCAAGTTAAACAGAATGGAATAGTCGCGAAAGAGTTACCGAAATGAGAAGTTATATTTTGAAATGACGTTTTCGTTGCCGTCACCGTCGCCTTCGTGGTTGCTTAAGGTCTCTAATACCTTGAGAGAGGCCCTGCCAGGAGAAGGTCTGGTGTCGCCTACCTGAATTTTAAAATCTCCCGTGTCGGTGTTTAAATCGCTAATTCTCGGCCTTGATGCCACTGTCGTACTTTTGCCGGGAATGATGTCGGCTGTCGGGATTTCATTTTTTATGCTGTCGCTACTTTTTGGGCCATGTCGCTTGTCGGAATTTGCCCTGGCACTCTTGAGAGCTTAAGTAAGATGGAAAAATCCTCCAAAGTTTTTGTGCAGAAATATAGAATCGTCCGAGAGGCTATCGAGTTTTTTATGCTCTCTCTTTTATATTGGCGCTTTTTACTGGTTTAGAGAAAACATCGTTTTCAAATTTTAATCATAGGAGAAAGTGGCCGCCGTATCAAGAATTTGCAGACGTAGTAGAAGAAAGTTCGTTAACATCTGTTAGTATATATCTACTAACGTTCTATTACGAATGGCGTCCTCTGATTGGCTACGCTACTCGCTATCTATTCTGCGATAGATAGTGAGTAGCGATTGTCAACAAAATGGCGACCGCCTCTTAGCGTTTACGAAGTGTCTGCGAAGAGGATTTAGATAAGTTACTTGTTTAGTTTTGAACGACTAGTAGATTTATACTAAATCAATTAGATTATGAGCTCGAGATTTCTATGCGTGATAGCTGATTCGGGCTGCGCCCTCATCAGCTATCACGCGATAGAAATATCGAGCTCATAATCTAACTGTTTAATAGATCACGGTCGGGCACGGACAAAAGTCACGATCTTGATCAACAAGATGTTCTGTAGTCGGATGAATAAATTGTATATCCGTTTGGCATTCCAAATTTATATGATTGGCTAGCTAAGGTAGGTGTAATTTTCGACTTCCTGGCAACGGCAAGGACAATTGATGAACTTGCAGACAAACTACCAAGAAACAAACCTGGGTTATATATGGTACAACAGTTTGATCACTTCCACAAAAAAAAAAAAAAAAAAAAATCCACTAGTATGGCTTCTCATTGCCCCTGATGAAGCTCGCTTTCAGTGTTCAATATTGACCACAAACTAAATTTAGTTTATGTCGAATTTAGACCGAGAAATGGCACCCGCTAAAAACAAATAAGGACGTCCAATATATACTTACTAGAAATCAGCCCCATGAAAAAAAAATCCTTGTAATGCCACCGCAAGGTTCATAATTGCGCCCGGAAAGATCTAGAGGATTATATTTCATCCATGTAAAACGCAGACTGATAATGTGCGACTGTTTTTTTATACTCAGATCCAAACTTGATACCATGTGCGCGTGCGTTTTGCTATTAGTGGTTCAAATGGCAGTTGTTTCAAGACGAGACCTGCCGACCGTGTTAAGTGCACATTTGTCATGTATGTGCTTCTTTAATCAATTCCAACATTTGCATTCAAAATTGCCACTCATCTATATTTTTCCTCCTTCAGGCGACAGTTGTGCGAATAGCGGATAGCTTTATCGTTCGAATAGCGGATAGCCTTATCAATCGAATAAGTCGCTATGCACCGGATAAAACGTGCTGCAACTGCCACATTTTTATCCGCTGAATAGTGGCTTATTCGCTGGAAAATAAATAGACAGTTAAAACTGTTCAATAACCTTATCCGCTCTTTGATCAACCGGCAGCAGGTGTGTTCCAGATTGGTGCGGTATTGCAAATTAAAGGCTTTGCGATACGGATTTTCACTAGTTCAGTACAAGAAACGCCTCATAACAGAATCTCAACGAAAATCTCAGAATCTCATAACGAAAACTGATCAATGATTGCCCATTTCATTTACTTGACATATGCATTGTGATTGTTTGTTTTACGTTTTTCACATCAGTGCGTTTTCCCATGCAGATGAGGTCTAATTAGAAATTACTCGTGGGATCCGTGACATGCGCGTTTTTTTCGAAAGTATTTTACGTGCTCTAAGATCATTACCAGAAATTCGATTTCTAATATTTTTACGAATCTTTTAAGAATTCACGCTACAAAATTGACAAATACATTGGGCTAGCTTGTTCAAAAAGCGAACACCAAGCGATAGAAAACCGACTTGAAAAATACTTCTTGGGCAAAAAGTAGTTTCCGGGATTTTGAGAAACGCAGTCATGATCTGAAACTGAGTTAACAAACAACATAACGTAAAAGCTCTATTAAGCCCCCTCCTCTCTTTTAACCCCTCCCCCTCTCTAATATAAGCCCCCCGTTTCGAAGGCGATTTTTGTAATAAGCCCCCCCTCCCCTCTCTAATAAGCCCCTCCCCCCCTTTTGGGACACGAGATTTTGTAATTATTCCCTCCTATTCCCTCTTACGAAATACACTTTATGCGGCCCAGTTGGTTTGTTTATAAACAAATTTACAATAAAATACAATACTGTTTCCTACTCGGTATAAAATAATACAGTTTTACTGCAGTTGCTTGAGATTTGTACAGAAACTATTTAACACGAAAACGGCGTGTTTAAATTTGAAATAAGTCCAACCCCCCCTCTCCAATAAGCCCCCCGTTAATAAGGCCTGACCTTATGGAGTTTGAAGTCTGTTTAAAGTGATGTTTTCTTAAGCTAGAAGAAGTTAATCTTTTCGGATTTCGTAGCTGAAATTTTAATTGCCCGAAAATGTATGTTAGGGAAAAAAATCTTCTTTGAGAAAATGCAACCTGAAATGAACTGTCCACGAATTTTCGAGGGAACTATTTTCTTTCCGAAAACGCAAGTTGACATTTTTGAATGCCAAAAACAGCAATTAAGACCTTTTCGAAAATCTCAGGGGCTATGATTTTCAAAATTGCAAATCTTTTAGACCACGTTTTGGCTACGAAAATCCGAGTGCATTCTTCAATCGACGCCGAAAGCACAAGGCGAGTTACCCTCCACCGAACAGATATCTACCGAAACTTGACGTTGGGTGCCCCAAAGGGCTCTTACAGTTTCGTCGATAATTAACATATTTAGAAATGCTAGCTTACAGGGGAACTCTAAAGCAATAATTTATGTCATGTTTACCCATTTGGGTTAGATTGCTCCACCTGGCCAAAGGAAGCCAAGTAAAAATGTTTAACTGGTAAAATGTTCAATCGAACTTAAGTTTACAGTCAAGGTCCAAAATGTTTATTCGTTTTCCCGTGGGAATATGAATTGACAGCTATCTATAAATCCCCTTTTAGATTTTTTTTTTTTTGGCAACATAACAGTGGCTGACAAAATTACTCATCCGCTAAATTTAGACACAAGTGATTTTATTTTGGTTTTAGTTAATGCTCGTATCATGCTGGGTAGAAGTAGAAGAGTTAAGCAAACATTGAAAGCGACTTCCTGTTTTTCTACGGAATTACGCCCGTGTTGGCTGACGCTCTCGTGAAAACTTTCTCTTAAGTGGACACACGTCACTACCCCGACGTGGGAAATGAACAATATGGTCCTTTATTTGCAGGTGGAAATATCAATTAGTGCTGTGTTCATTCATTTTGCATGGCTAAGTATTTTTTTTTTTCGCAATGTGACATCTTTGCTAATTTATAACAAAGTGGTCGGTTGTCAAATTTCGACACAAGCAAGTAGAGTTTTCAAATTCCTCAATTTCACTGTTATTTCTGTACCCGTGGCTTCAACACAAGGCATTTTTAATCCTGGATACGCGAAGCGTGGGAACGACTATTGTTGGGGGTCAGATTATACAAATTTGTCACTCACTCACATGTAAGCAAATCGATATGTCAACGGCAGACAAAATAGATATCGATTTTCCGAAATATTGCCGGAACACCTCTATCGGCTTTCCGAAGTATGTCTAAGGAGCAACAGTCGAACCGATGAACGAAATGAAAAAAGTAAAGTAAAGTAACTTTATTTCAGCTCGGATCGAATGAATAAACGGCAAAAGGAACGTTCGATCAAACAGACGGTGGCGAAAGAAATTACAAACAATATTCCGTCACGAGCGCAGCTTCTCCTACGTTCATCCAATTCACGATCTGTGGAAAAAATATGAGCCGTTCAACCCAAGATATTTTCCAAGTGTGCACAGAAATTGATGACGGAAACTTTTGACACAAATATAGCTGCATTCGCGAAGCCATTTTCAGCGTTGGAAATAATATTCTAACGAAAACAAATTATTTTTTGTGGCGCCATCGCGTCTAGCCACAATGTAAACACAGGTCTGCTTTGAGAAATACTCTTCGTTTTAACGACGGCAAATGTTGCATTTCACACCGGCAGTAAAAAGCGTGATTTGCATATGTCAAATTTCGGTTGCGTTCGTTCAAAAGCTATGTGCAACAATTTCCTCGAAATACTGCAGTATTTGGCTGGCTTCGTTTTGGCGAAGTCGTCCTTTTGCCTGATATTTATCCGACCATGCGGTTAAGACAGAGACCTGTTCAGCTTTCAAAAGGAGCACATTGTTTTAACTCCCACCATATCTCCCTGCCTCGATAATTCATTCAAACGCGAATATGTAAATATGCACCTCGAGGTTAAATTGCGTTAAGCTCAGGAACAAAATAAAACATTTGATGTTCAAAAGAGCTGGCCGTTTAAACGTATTAAACAGTTGTTTAAACATTTTCCAGAAAGAGTTTTTACCTTGTTATTACCTCTATATCCTTTCTTTGTCTGGTGCCAGTCTTTTTTATAAGCACAGAGCGGTTTTCATTCAGTTTATTCTTTTATCTTTCTTTCCCTTAGTAAGGCTTCCAAAAATATAAATGGTGGCGTTCTATTTACTTTCATCAGCGAAGGGAAACATTTTTGTTGCGGGGGGGGGGGGGGGGGGATGGTGGGGGCTCTGTTAAAGAGGTTGTGAAAGTTTGTTGCTAAATGGAAAAACGGACTGGTTTGAAGTTGCAATATACATGCCGGCAGTAACAAAAATATGTCAACTTTATAATCTACTTTCAAGATCCAATGGTTAAACCGCCGATATTTATATTAATATTCTCTACCGTTAATTTCTATAGCCAGCTGAGTCTTTTTCGGGGACAGAACCTCAGCAATCGCCCCCTCCAAACAACTCTTAGATGTAAACAAGGACCAGCTATAAATCTATCAGGGGTCAGATAAAATTTAATTAATTTAATTAATTTTAAGGTAAAAGAATATAGAATCAAAGTGGATTCCGCAAATATTTGCGAATTCTTCTGTTGTGAATTCAATAGATTCTTACTTATATTTACGTATATGTGTCTTCGTATTTGCAAGTTTTGGTTTTCGTTTTGATTTCAGCTAAGACAGAGCTGCTTTTGTTTGGGACAAAATTTCTACATCAAATAAGATTATTTTCAAAATTCGTTTGCTTTCGCTGCAACGGGAACTATTCCTGTACAACAATTTCATTATTACCTTGTTGTGGATAGGCTTGACGCTTATAAATACTATCTGCTTGTAACTGTTACATGATTTTTATTTTGAAACGATTCGATAATGCTTTTCGATCTTTAATCTTGTGAACTGTGCAGACCCACTTTGTGTTTGGAGAGTTATTGTCGTAAAAAACTTCAATCATTTGTATGCAGATCCAATTCGCCAGAAAATATGGCAGAAGTTGTGACGAGCTTCTTTCTCGCGCCAAGTGAGTTTGTTTTAGTTAATTTATCCACGTTTGTTGTCGGAGATCGGCTTGAATTGAGGTGTACAGACCAACTGAAAAAGACTGGGGATTAACACCGGGATGGGAAGGGGCAAAGCGTGTGGAAGTCACTTGAACGCATGGTTGGAAAATCCCTGGGAATTTTGTCATACAAGTTTACAGTTGAAGTATTCATAGTAACTTCATATTAGGTAAGCCACTGACTTTTACATTTTTGCAATTTGAAATACTTTATTACAGCAACAAGCAAACAATACAGTGCACTGTACACTTCAGGGCTCTTCAAACTGAGTTAAAGTACTTAGACGTCTGATACAGCTCGTTGCTATTTCTTATTAAAAGCTCTACCAGATCGGTTGATAGCTTTTCTTTCAATCAGTGCATAGTTCGAAAATTAAAGCTCTTCCGCACAAGTGAACATCACCTTTCCGGATGGTGTCAGGGAGATAATTTACCCTGAGAATGCAACAGCTAAGCGGAACGTTACCAGTAAAAGGGCGCCTTCCTCCAATTCTATTATCTTGTAAGGACCTCAAGGGCATTTACATTTTCTTGAGGGGGGGCAAGGGTATTTTCGTGACGCCGTGATCCGGTTTTTTTGTGCTATGTGAAACGTGATTTGATAAAAAACTGTTCCGTGAATCGTGATTGAAGTATATTCCGTGAGGCGTGAAATGCAAAAAGTTCTTGGCTGTGAATCGTGAATAGATAACAAATCGTGAATGTCTAAAGTTGAGTTCGTAGCTGAATTTAACTGCATAGTGATCAGAGTTTTTTTCCTGACCTTAGTGAATTTAACACTTGAGTCGTGATTCGTGAAATCGAAAATTTACTTTCGTGACTTCATGACAAGACCCTCACCCTTGCCCCCCACCAACCCCTCTTTCTTGATCAGGTTCCATCATTGTTTTGCAATCCCCTAATTCTGGCCCACTCGAATCGACCTGAGAGCTTCTCGGCTAAATATCTAAGGGGATATAATTTAACCCATGAAAGTTCTTATCATAATGTAATATATACTTCATGGATTTACTTCAATTTTTCACTAATGAAAATCAGGTCTTCCAAGCATTTCTCTCAGCCTATATATTTCATCCAAACGTCAATAGGCTGCGTCGACTAATTGACCTAGTCAAGACTAAAAGGACCTTACAACTGAGGTCAACCGACTGCTCCGCAAATTTCGCAAAATCATTTTGCAAGCACAATTATTGCCAGTGGTACAAATTTTTGAGGCGGTTTTTTCGAAGTTCAGTGTCATTTTCCTGATAAAAGTACTCTGTAGTCTAAATATTGTACACTTTCCATACTCCTTTTTGGCTTGACAAGGTCTTACTGGTGAGGGGATGCAGGCCATCTTTTTTATTTGAGCTAAGCAACATTAATTTGCCCTCGATAATTACTCTAGGAGGTCTAGATGTTCATTGATAAATAAAGAACGCTTTTTTTTAACGTTACAACTAATGAACAATACAACACAAGGACCAGAAAAGGGAAAAGAAAAACAAACTAGTACTCCCGCAGTTCAAACGCAATAGCGTCGTGTCGATCACTTTCGATGCCAGCACTTTTAGTAGCTTGCGTTTGCGAAGTTTTCATGACCTTGCTTTTAGAGAAGTGTTTTGATGAACCACGAGCACGAAGTCTTCTCTTGAAGCGCGACCTGATCTGTAACACAAAAGAATATAGACTGAGAGGCCCTCACTGGGTAACTCTTACTTACAGTACGCCGGCTTATATTTTTGCCGGCGATATTTTGTTAATTGCTCTGTTACTGAACATGTACAGTTGCAACCGAAGTAGATTGCCTCTAAGCAAGGCATTCTGTTCTTCAGGCATCTAGCCAAATTATTTTGAACCAAAAGGACATTGTTAAGGTTCCATCACATGAAGATTAACTGTGATCGTTAAAACCTTTTGTTTGGTCATTAATCGGACAAGTTCTTGTCATATCTTTAAAACGGCGTATTTTATTGAAATAAATGAGTAGAAATTACGTACCTCACTATTTCGGGCGCAATGAAGGGCGAAAATAAACAATCCCTGTTGAAATAATAGTAAGAGAATGTCAATATTCCTTTTTCTGAAGGCATCATTTCATTAACGTACCGTTAAAGGGGAATTAGCAAGAGATGAGTGAGGTAGACGGGTGACGTGGCTATACGCAAGCACAAACGTCGGTATGCTGCAGTTAAGTACCTTGTATGGCTTATATCCATCTGTAGCTATGAGCGGCAACGCCGACTACGACAATGTCTTCCAAGATGAAATACTAGTCCAAGACATTGCTATTACTCGCAATACAACATGATGCTCCAGTAACAGTTTGCCCGTATGACTCTCCCCAATAAGAGTTGAAACGTACATACCCATTTTCAAAAATCTGACAGTGTCGGCATGTTTCGAATATTATTATGGATTAAAAAGGCATTGCTGAGACCCAAAAGGAGTTTGGGATCTCGATCTAATCCGATATAGCTAGCTGCTTGAAGACAAAGTAAATCATGCCCTGTGGATTTGGCCGTCATTTCAAAAGCGCCGTAGCTTTCAACATGTATATTCTATCTTTTTTGTGTGGAGTCTCTAGCGGAAAACATACCCGTTTTACGTCGCTGAAAGTTGACCGACTTCAAGAGTAAATCATGATGGTTTTGGTACGCTTTTGGAAAGTTAAGAGATCTAAGATTCGCATGTGGCCTCGAATCCTCCAATTTTTGTTGTCATTAGTAATAAATAATACTCTTGGATAAGAGTATTATCTCCACTTCAGAGTATTATCTCCACTTCAAGAGTATTATCTCCACTTCAGATCGATCCACAGAAAAGCAAAAAACAGCCTTGATTAGAATACGTGTTAATTTAGTCTTAATGGCATTAAAAAGAAAGTCAACAACCGCTTTAATAAGGTATACCTGAGTGGAGTTCAGGATGACAAACATGTAGATAAAAACCTTGTGAAGTGACGACAGCAGACCAAATAACCAAGTGACTCCTAACAAGGGAATCAACACTACGCATGCTCTGATTCCAATTCTGCAATGAAGTCAAAAGTGAACTTCGTTAATGACGCTCTATCATCCTGTGTAAATTTGATGGCCATGTTGTTTTGCAGTATCTGGGGACGCCCCCCGCCCCGTCCTCGAACCTAGAGACTTAACAAAGGCTGTTCTGATATAAGGTCAGGAAATTTGCGACGCCAAAAGGTAGAAAGTTCATTATTGGCCTGTTTAAACTAGCCAACGTTTTTCAACCAACGTTCTTAAACGAGGGTGACACTTAACGGTGGTTCAATTGGCAAACCTTCCGGATTGAATTGGAAGTTGGGGATGTTGGTTTTTGACTAGAGTGGAAAACCGGAACACCCGGACAAAACCTTCTCGGAGCATTAAGGCAAGAACGAATAAGTGAGCAAACGCAACCCGAATCGCGGAATCGAACTAGCGCCCACATTGGTGGGCGGGTAAGTGCTCTTATCACTTAGCCGTCCCTGATCACCCTATTTAATCGATGAAATCAAGTATTTAAACGTATACTTCAAACCGAGCTTTTAGTGGCGTGATATCGCTAAATTCCCGTTTCTCGGAGAACCAAGTGAAAAATCTATTGAACATCAAAAGCAAATTGTCCTTGGCTGTAATAAAACATAATGAATACATGTGTGATTTGTACCTGATCTGTTCAATCTGTTTGTCCTTTTTGTGCTGCAAAGATGCTATTTCCCTGATGACTAGCACGAGAATCACCACGTTCACCTTGATAAACACCCAAACAAAGTCAGAATGACAGGTTTTTCCTTTTGTCATAAACTGCATCAAAAAATCCAGCAAATATGCTTCTTCATTGGAAATGGTGTGTATTTCCAACAATAAAACCCGGGGTGTGATCTTTTAAGATTTGGAAGTCGTTAGAAAAGTTATTTGCAGGTCCAGGGCTGGCAAGCTTTACTGGAATTTTGACGGCGGTTTTGAAAAATCAACAGCAACAACAACAACAAAGAAAACAACTTTATTACAACTAATTAAAACGAAATCACAATTTGTCCACCCGAGTATAGCAGAGCTAATCGAGTAGGGTGGAACACTAATACAGTTATTGCCACGTCATGAAGAAGTTGGAATACTTGACCTTTTGATTAAGGATTAAGTTAACTAAATTCAATTTCATGTTATATATTTTGTTCTTGCCCTGGTATTGACTGAATCTGAACAAAATTTGGTTTGATGTTGACAACCGAGTTGGCTAAACCAAGATGGCCGCCTACTGGAAGTTGTGACGTTATTGCCACGTCATATGACATCATCGTGAAGAACGACTGCTGGCCTAAATTAAAATCTCCTTGGACGTACTATAAACACTCCCCGTTTCATTGTTACATGTAGTACATAGCTTAATGTCTGAGTTCCAGACTTGGGTAGGACCCCTCCCCCAACCCCGCCCCGAAATTAAGTCCGTTTGCAGTTGTTGGTTTCAGGCACAATTTAAGTTGAACTCGTGTAAATTTGCGGCCGAAAGGAAAGGAGTAATCTTTACATATACTGAAAAACAAATATTTGTTCATCTAATGTTTATTATCTGTTTTTTTGTACTTACAATCTCAATCACCACGACAAATGATACAAATATCCAGATGAGACTGTTATCAGAGGACAGCCAGCAACTGTGCAATTATGAAAAAAAAAAAATAAAAAAAAAAACGAGAAAACAAACAAATAAAAAAATCTTTATACTTTGTACAATGTTATATTGCAGTACTAGCCTACGAAGTTGTGTGGCCTTTATCGATCAGGGGTCAGTTGCTCTAAGCATGGCTAGCGCTAACCGGGGTTAAATACCATGACAACCTATAGGTTTTAACGCATCTTAACCAGTGGTTAGCTCTAACCATGCTTGGAACAACTCAGCCCAGGTAAATAAATGGCCAGTGGTCATCAATTTAAGGAAAGATTAGAGAGTGGCTTAGCGGCTATTATCCCATGCCATTGAAAATTCATCAGACTGCAGGAAAGCTGTTGTGTATTCGTCGGTATTCCACCAAACGTGCCTATCGTGCACTGCATTGATTATTTAGGGCTGTTCTATGGCATGGTTTGAAATGTTCATGCAAAGCCGGCGTTCTCGTAATATAACACGGAATATCCAACTTGTCACTTGTATTTTAATTTGCATACACACTCGCCTAACGGGCTGGTGAGTATACAAGGAAAATACAAGTGACCCGTGGGATATTCCATAAAGCATTGCATAACAAGTATTTTCAATCATTTATGGGGGGATTCAGGGGTTGTAAAACGGGAGATTAGCCCACGGCAACTACTGAAGCCAATCAAAACTCTAGAATTGCATCATTTCAAGTTACAAATGAACAATGACAGTGATAGTGATAATGATAACGATAATGGCTACATGTTAATAATAGATGACAATAAAAATGATAATGATAAATATTCTGACAAAGATGACATTTTCTTCTAATTATCATTATGATAAAACAATAGCAATAAGAAAAATACTTAGAAAGTTTGCTTACTGTTGATCGTTGACAAAATTCTCGACTCCGTGGGTTTCTGCAGCAATACCGAGGGACATCGCCACAAAAACTGCAGGAATTCCTAAAAGTTTCAAAATATATATTAAGTGGGATTCTTTGCTTCCAATTCACTATTTTGTATTCATTCCGAAACTGCAGCTACAACATAGAATTTAGTTTATTCCTTTTTCAAAACACTGAGAATATGTCAGAGTCGCTCGTTTCATCAAGTATGCGTAGTAAGGGACGAAGACTCGAGCTACGAGATTGTAATTTTGGCGTGTCGTGTATAACTGTCCTTACCCCAAGACATGCCATGATACACTTGTATTTGGTGGTTGACGTTGTAGACTTTAACAATGAACAGGTAAAGGTAAATTCCCTCCACAAGCATCCAACACAATGCTGCCATGAAGAAATACTGCATTAGAGCTGCCACTGCTACACAGGCGCTCTGTATAAAAGGATTAAGAATGTATTTAATAAGAGTGAGTGGGTTACAGCAGGAAAACGATACTTTATTTGAAAACAGACTTAAACAAAGAGAAAACATGACAATCCTCTTTTCTCCTCGTTTGTTTCAGCTACTCTTTGGTTAATCTATTCACTGCCGACTTTCTTTTTTTTCATTCGTTCGCTCACCTTGTTCTCAGTTGCATTAATTCCAGCCAAAAATATTGCTTGTCCGGCCAACAAAGAAGCCACCAAACTCAAACGAATCTGAGATAAAGGCGCTTGCTTTTCTCTGGTGAGAGAGCGCATGAGAGTGAGGTGTGAGAGCGCATGAGAGCCGATGAGAGTGATCGAGAGTTGAAACTCTTTGAGAGCGCATGAGAGCCGATGAGATTGATCGAGAGTTGAAACTCTTTGAGAGAGCATGAGAGCCGATGAGAGTGATCGAGAGTTGAAACTCTTTGAGAGCGCATGAGAGCCGATGAGAGTGATCGAGAGTTGAAACTCTTTGAGAGCGCATGAGAGCCGATGAGAGTGATCGAGAGTTGAAACTCTTTGAGAGCGCATGACAGCCGATGAGAGTGATCGAGAGTTGAAACTCTTTGAGAGCGCATGAGAGCCGATGAGAGTGATCGAGAGTTGAAACTCTTTGAGAGCGCATGAGAGCCGATGAGAGTGATCGAGAGTTGAAACTCTTTGAGAGCGCATGAGAGCCGATGAGAGTGATCGAGAGTTGAAACTCTTTGAGAGCGCATGAGAGCCGATGAGAGTGATCGAGAGTTGAAACTCTTTGAGAGCGCATGAGAGCCGATGAGAGTGATCGAGAGTTGAAACTCTTTGAGAGCGCATGAGAGCCGATGAGAGTGATCGAGAGTTGGGCCAAACGAGGACGAGAGTTTACTAACACGCAAAGAAAATAGAGAGCCTGGGGAAGACCTTTGAAACATAATTTCATACAATTTCATCCGGTTCGCGTTTGTACATGTGGCGCCGTACCGGTAATTCCGAATTCACCATGTCGTTTTTTCGCGGCCAGCTATAAAACCGGAGCCCGCTGCAACAAAACAGGACATGTTGTTGACCACAACATTCTCGATCAACCCCTCTAAAGCTGCCCAAACGAGATAAAACTCTCGCCAACTGTCATGGAAAATATGAGCAGATTGAAATTCGATGAGAGCTCTCGAGAGTAGCCGAGAGCGAGAATTCCAACTCTAGTCAACTCTCACCGACTCTCGCTCTCGTTTGGCCGGTGCTTCGGGTTAGTGATTTTTATTGTCTTTCTCAGACAATACAAATGACTGGGAGTAAAGCGAACCGACTCCAACATGGCGCCGAACTCTAATCGTCCGATATTTCTGGACTTTCCAGACTCGCTCGCTTACCTTCCGCTGGGCAAGGGGAACGAAGACTCTGGGCACGAGACTGTTTACCGCATTGTAAGGCTGACCGCCATGCTGAACATAAGTCGCTCACACCAGAGAAAACTTCTCTTTTTCTCCTAGCCTTCTTCCAGGTTCAGAAAACATTAAGAACAACGGAAGCCTTCCAAGAGTAGCCCGCGTGGCAGGCGCTTTTCCCCTTCCCTTCCCCTTTCCCAGCGCCTGCCACGCAGGCTATTCCAACAGTAAAAGAGTTGTCACCAGTCTTCTGTATTCCATTTCAATGCGGAATGCTCGAGTATTTAAAACATGAGCCCTTGGCTCGGGGATTGGCCAACCATTCCCCACGCCATCGAGATTAAATAAATTGTTTTGATTTGGTTTGATTTACATGAGTATTTTCACCTATTTCACCTATTTTAGCTCTCCTAACTGTTACTCAATAACATTATTCTATTGTTTATTGGGACTGCTTAACATTTCTTGCAAACTGTTCAGTACCAGAGTATGTGCAGCCACAGCCTCTACAACAAAACATTTGACTTTAAGTCTTATCCCTGACATCCCTCCCACATCCCTCAGTATTTTACCAACTTACGTTAAAAGAAGATAGCAGATTATTGTAATGAGAGATCCCAGGATGGACAGCGCCAGACCCACGTACGTCAAGATATTCAAACTGTCGATCTCACCTGGTGACTGTCACAAGATAACAACCACAAAACAAAAAATTCAGTTCCATGGACAAATAGTTGAAGGATATAATTGGAATACATGCCCAACTGTTCCGTTGGAGATCAGGAAGGAATGACGTCATGTAATATAAATAACCTCATCTTGATTTTCACTATTGGTGTGGCCAGTTGGTCTCCAAAACTGAATGTGTGGTGAATCGTGGTTGTCATGACTGCTTTGAAACATCAAAAATTATGAGCAAAGCGGGTGTGTCAATCAAACTGTTCCAGGAGATGCCAGTAAAGTGACAACGTGAAAGGTCGTTGGAAATGCTTGACAGCGAATTCAACCGCCCTCTCTCCCGGTCTACTAAGGCCACACTTCAATCGTGAAAAGGTTTGATAAACTGACCATTAAATTATGCCATTTATATCCACCTCAAAAGAACAATGCTTACAAGCGTCGATGTAGCGTCAGCGAAATCCATAAGGACGGCGAAATGTGTCATGTGATTGCATAAACAAGTTGTTTCTAAGCTGCCGCGAGCAAACTGGGTATAACAACCTTTTCCCGACCATCCTGAGGAACTAAAGAAGAATCAGTTACTCCACCTGTTTGTCTGTAACTACAAACTAATTTAAGAAGGATTGGAAAATCCGAGTTACGAAAAAGATGGAAGTCAAATCCCGTTACCATGGAAACATGTCACGTAGACAATCAAATGCCATATCGAACTGTTGCCAAATAAACATTAGAAAAATTAAAACGGTTTGTTCCACTGTCCCCACCGCAAGGCAAAACTGACAATTTTTGTAAGTAGTGGTCTTATGTTTCTAGTGCCTTAAGATGGCTCACAATGGTTTCCAGCAGTTTCTAGCACTTACAAAATTGGATTGATCAATACTACGATACTGGTATCGGCCAAATCCTTAGTCATTGGTTAACAAGTTGTGGTCACTCTCCTGGCATAATAACGTAATGAACTTTGTCCAATAAGCTTTCTTACTTGTTCTCTGAGTTGTTCCAGAATACACATTCTCTTTTATTCCCTGGAGGCTTAAGACAAATATACTTCGTTCAGCTATGTGCCAGATTCAATAATTTAAGTAGATTTGAACCATAACAGGGAAAAATCAAGGATGATATTGAAGCATCCCTCTGTGTTGTGCCGTGCCTAGCCCTGGTTCGTGGCATGGTGTATTGAAAGTAATCGTTGATAGCTTAAAATCAGGTTAACGTATGATAAAACATGTTTCTCATTGTCTTGTACAGAATAGACCCTATGCAAAAATGGCTGGCTTAAAATTATTATTTTGTTCGTATTTAAAATAGCCTCACTAGCTTCCACTCGTTTGGGTTATAGCAAATTCTTTAGAATCTTGATCTCAAAAGCGAGGTTAGTGAAGCTATTTTGAATATGAACAAATGAACAAATTAAAGCCAGCCATATTTGCATGCCCTGTTTCCAGACTAAATCATCAAATGAACAGTTTTCAAGTAATATAAAAAAACAGAACAAGAAAAACAAAACAAAGCCAATAATGACAATAACAGTGCAATATCAGGGTCGTATAACAGAACCTCCTACGTTCTAATGCATTTTTCCTATTGGTACCTTTAAGCTCTTGAAGATCAAGCTGATATTTTTTTGCAATGGGAGTCTTGGAGGAGGGTTCGCTGTAACGGATATTATCATCGTGTTGATCCCCCTGCAAAAATGATACAGACAGAAAATACATGCTACATTGCTTTTGGCATCCATATTGTTTGGAGATGAATCTCTAAGCATCATCATCAACAACAACAACTTTATTACACGTTCTTTACAATAAAACCAATAGTTTGCCCGCAAATAGCTACAACGCTAATCGGGGCGGGATAAAACGACCAAAGCTAAGAGAAATAACAAGAAGGTAACAAAAAGATGGACTAAAACTAAAGTGAAAAACAGGAAGATGTGCTGAAAAGAGTTCTAACTCTGCAAGAAAAGTGAGAAAATACATAAGTGAATCAGAGTTAAATATATAAATAGAGTTATTTAATTAATCGTACTTTTTTAATAATCGCTCGTATTTCAATGTAGTTATCTCTTCTTTTCCCAAAATATCAAAAAGTAATGTTATATAACAACACTTAACCTCAGCGCGAGTGCTTCGTCAGAGATTGCAAGCGTTTACTCATGATGGCCGACTGCTATAGTTTGTGCTTGGACTCGAATGACTGTTGTTCTTAAAACGATTTTCGGCCTCGTCCCACCCAGGCTGAGTTTAACAATTAGTTTTATGGTCTTTTAGCCCGTAAGTTAGCCCTGTTTCTTGGCTGGCTGGCCAGCTGACCAGCTAATTGGTAAGCTGGTCAACAAAGGCTTTATTTGTTAGTAATCGTTAAGAAAGGATACAAACCTTTTTTGGTTTGGGCTCTTAGGTTTTAATGTATCCGCCATGAACAGTTCGTGTAGACGTTTGTACATGACCCCTAATATCAAAGAATCTGAAATTTATAATAAATAGGCAAATAAGGAATCAATTAAATCAGTCGTTCAGTCAATCAATCAATCAATCAATCAATCAATCAATCAATCAAATCAATATTAGTATACAAAAGCTGGTAAATTGAATGTATGTAATTACTTCAATGATGACTAAATCATGGAATAGTGTTTCTAACTTTAGGGTTTGTGCGTATTAAAAGCTACTGGGCTTGATTGAGAGAACTCTTTCTTCATCCTTCAGAAATTTTGTGATGTTACTCGTTCTAGTAGATCGAGAAAAAATCTTCACCAGTTTTAGCGTTATTTTTGCTGAATAATGCAAACGATTTGGTGCAGTCAGTTTCAACAGGACAACAGTTTAATGTAAGGGCTATCTGCGCATGCATCTGCTTACCTCTATTCTGGCTTTTAGCAGGGATTTTAATAAAGTTTCCTCCCTCAAACTTCATAACTATGAGTTTCATACGTTTGCGTTGACCTGGAGTTCGCCAAACCTCTAAATCTAGAACAAGAAAACGGATGACAAATTACCTTTTTGAAAAATTTAGACTCATTTTAGGCTAAAGTTTTCAACAAGGTAATTTGTTATCAGTTTCAATCTTCTACATCCTTCACCATCCTCGCCATATTTGCATTTATTCTTGTCTCTTTGGTGCTTGTCTTCCCTGAAAATTTGTTATTTCACTGTTTCGCATTATTTAAATGCATATTTTTATCTCTCTAATAATGACCCAAAATATCGTGACCTTGCTCCTTTAAGCCTCCTACGCAGACGTATTTGAACTCGTCACGCGTTCCTCCCCGCCCACGAACGTCTGCTCAGATGAACCGCCACTTCCGTTCACCGGAGGTCAGCCAATCCTAGTTCGTCTTCCAATTTATGGAAAGCAGGAAAATCAATGGATTTATTCCAGACGATGCATGGGAATCGGCCGTTTGGTGGAATTTACGCCACGGGTGTCGATTTCCTTATTTACACAGCTCGTTACTGGCTATCTGTTATACAATAGACAGATACTGCGTGATTGGTTTCTTCAAAACAAAGGCTAACCGCCCGGCGAACGGAAGTGGCAGTTCAGTTAAGCAGACGTACGTGGGAGAGGAACGCGTGACGAGGCCAAAGACGTCTGCGTGGGAGGCTTCTAGTCCCTTGACACTTCGTTAAACGTCGAGGGTCCACTGTAGCTTTAAATTTGACTGTCTCCCAGATGGCTCTAAAGTTAGTGCCATTCCAAGGAAACGAAATTAAGCATATTTCAATATAAAATTATTCACAATATTCTTCCTCATGGCGTGCTACTGCATAAAATGAGGATTGTAGACTCCCCTCTCTGCATACACTGAAACACTATCTCATATGTAGTTAACTGTAGTGTAATTCAAGAATTTGGGTTTAAAGTAGTTAGCAGTATCTAATGCTTGTCAGTAGATATCTTTAGTATACTGTATGGCTATAACGCTGCAGATCCTAAATTATATAATGCATATCTTTAACTATTACATTCTCCTTGGCAAGAGACACATTTTCCTGCGAAGGTTCGAGCTCAACCCCCCCCCCCCCCCAAGCGTTTTATTTTTTTCTTTTATTATTATTATTATTATTATTTGTTAGAGATAAGTTAATCGTGCAAAGATCGATTTTATATTCTAAAGGCAAAAAGCAAACTTTCTTTCACTGTGGAAGCCTCTCCTCGCCTTACTGATGTATCACCCATAAATGTAATAACAACCATAAATGTAATACTCACCATAAATGTAATAAACATCAACCATAAATGTAATAAATGACTCACCATAAATTTAACATGCACACGCAAATACAAACACCCTCAAATGCTACTTTCTCCTCACACTACACCCTTGCATTAATAAATACATCGAGCAATAAAAAACAAATCAAAGATTTCGGAGAAATATCCAATTTCTTGACTCAGGGGCAACTGAGATCAAGCCCCCATCATCCATCAAGCCCCCCCCCCCCCCCCCCCCCTTGCTCCCTTCCCCCATCACACACATCATAAATATTTCGGAGAAAAACCCAATTTCTTGTTTTTTACTTTGTAGATTTCATGCGTATTACCCACACTTGACCGTATGTTACTTGTGTGTTACTTGTATGTATTCGTATGTTACCTGTGTGTTACTCGTATGTATTCGTATGTTACTCGTATGTATCTGTATGTACCCGTATGTAGTCGTATGTACTCGTATTTACTGGTATGTTACTCGTGTGTTACTCGTAGTACTCGTGTGATGTTTTAGTCACGATCGTTGCCGTTCTCGTTGCTAAAGCTCCCTAATAATAACTAGCTGTCATAGAACATTGCAAAATCAGTGAAAATCGTTTTGAGAATCGCTTTAGCCTTTTGGCAAAGACAATACGAGGGAAAGACTCGAGTTGTGCAATTCGCAAATCCTTAGTTGATTTCACATACAAATACAAACGAAAACGTACGCGCAATGAAGCAAGCAAAACAATCAAGTGGAATTCCCGTAAAAATTGTGCTGAATGTGTAGTATGAATGTGAAAATATTAAACAGCCAAGTAAAAACCGTAAAAACCGACTCACTACCTAAACGTTATTTCAGAGAGAAGATTAGTTTATTATATTTATTGTTAAAATTTGTTACATCTATATGATGAGTCAGATTATTACATCTATGGTTAAAATCATATTACATTAATGGTGAGTCATTTATCTTATTTATGGTTGATGTTTATTACATTTATGGCTGTGAGCATTACATTATGGTTTTTATTACATTTATGGGTGATACAACTGGAAACAGTTAGGATTCAATGTACTTCATGTTTCAATTTGAATGCTTGTTCATTGTGACTGATAATTTTCTCCATCAGGCAGAAAATCTTCAGAAATATAAGTTCCAAGTTTGCGAAATGTTTCACGGAGTTTTACTAATCGCATTCACAGGCTTAGGTTTATTATTATATTTTTTTTTTCGTGAAATTGTAAGCCCTGGCGCGAGTAAGTCCTCGTTAAGGCAGGCCGGTTCAACAAAGTTAGAACATTTATGTTAGATGACGTTCAACCAGTATTTTTTGTTAAATGAATGTTTAGCTCTCCATCAAACATTTTGGACGACATTTTGAAACGGTTTTACTCCATCAAACTAAAACCTTGATATGGCAGTTAACTCGTGAATTCACCAGACAGCACACATACTGCAAGTACAACAGCCGTAGTCGGCCGTCAGACCAGTCAGATCGTCATTTTGTTTACTGTTCCCGAGGTTGCTGAGCTTAATTTCCTTTTGTTTTTGAGCTGTGCTTAGCTAAACCCAAAGGTTAGAGATCAAAATAACTGAGAGAGTGTTTACTATGCGCGGACTGGCCCTATGTTCGTATTTTTAAATGAATCTCAAAAATAGAATTATATATTACACTGACCTAACTGATCAGTGCCGTTATAACGATACCCATATAGAATGACTCGTGTCTGAAAGTACTTCAGAACAAACAATTCAAAAATTTCTGCAGCTTGAAACGTGCTTTCTTTTAGTTCTTTCTCCCTTATGTTCCATTCCTTATGTCCAGTTGTGTTCTTGAAGAATGCAGTGGTCTTCCCAAACCAAAATTCTGCTCGCTGCAAAAACAGAATGTGAAATAAAGAGTAAAATGGGATGACCCGGCTATCAGCTTCTTTAATGTATACTTTGTGCAATCCACTAATATTATGTGATTATTAGTTTTCTAGTTTTCGAATCCAAACTGAACAAATTAATACATTTAGCACGACAGGATTCATTAAGATAAAACTGGAGACGGTTTGCCCCGGCAACTTAGCTATCCTGTAGGCATCCGCCTTTAGCTGTTTTTGGGTCAAGCCAATAGGAAATACTGTTACTAAATAAATAAAACATAAAAGACTGATTGATGTCCAGTTTGCTGTACAAATGTTAGGGAGTTTAAGAAACGAGGACGGAAACGTCAACGAGAACGTCTGCACGTGCGTTTTACATTTTGGTATATTTTTTTTGCCGTCCTCTGCAAAACAGTAACGTGAAATGACCAAGTTTGAGGTTTTAACCTGAACGTGAGCACATGATGGCAAATTTTTCTTTCTTTTTCTTTACTTTAACGCCGTTCCTAGAAATTTAGTTCCTGGATAGTTCGCCGAAAATTTACAAGTTGAACAAACTGGAATAATCGCGAAAGTGCTACAATAACGAGAAGATATTTTTTGAAATGACGTTTTCGTTGCCGTCGCATCCTCGTCTCTTAAACTCCCTAATGTCACAAAGAAAGGCGACTGTTTGAGGAACTTTGACCCAACCTTTCACGATTTGATACCCACCTAGTATCGCGGTATTTTTTTACGAGTTGCGCTGTATTTTGATGATCCCATACGGCTCAATCCGAATGACGATGCATTTAATTTTTTAATGTATCATCATCCATTACGAAAATTACCTTCAAAGCTTGGCTTCTGTTGACTCCACTTACTAATGTGTCGTTGAGGTTAGAGCAAAACTTTCTCATCCACTAAGAATAGCCCGAGATAAAAAAAAAAAAAAAAAAAAAAAAAAAATATATATATATATATATATATATATATATATATATATATATATATATATATATATATATATATATATAGACAAGGTTAATTTGGGAACAGAAATCAAACTAAGTAATTAAGTGAAAATGTGGCTCAGCCAGGAATCGAACCTGGGTCTCCAGATTACCGGTCGGATGCCTTAACCACTAGGTCACTGAACCAACCACACTAGTTTCACATATTTTTTTTTTTTTTAATGCACAACACATACACAATGCGACCTTATTTTTATGGTAAGGTCCGAGGAGACAATTTCACACATTTTCTGCAACCAGGATCACGTCACTACTCCCCGGTCGATCGGCAATGCACGGCCAAATCCCCCTGGAAATTAATTAAGTACAGCAAGGTAGGGAGGGGATATATTAGCAACTGATTGCCTTAATTACTTAGGATCACCAGCCTATTCCCGTTTGGATGGCGATTAGGGATTTCTGAGAAATACAAACAGACAAGGTTAAATTGGGAACAGAAATCAACAACTAAGTAATTATATATATATATATATATATATATATATATATATATATATATATATATATATTATTTCATTAAAATTAAAGGATGAACACATTTGCCTGTCATTTTGATAATTAGTAGCCCTATTTTGGATTTACTTCTGCTTTTCACGCGCGATTTAAATTTAGCTTTTTCTCCACCGTTGCCTTGTAAATTTATGCTTCAAATCAAGGCTGCTATACTGAGGCGGGACTTCACAAAGCCCTTCAAACCTAAAATATATTCTAAGTATTGCTCCTTAAAGTGCACCATAAACCCCTAAACGTTTTTCGCTAAAATAAATCTTTGCACCTGTTTGAAACGCATTGCGCCTTTTTTACCAAATCTCGACTAGTTATTTTGAGTTTTCTAAGGTGTTAAGTAAACATGCATGCAAAGCAGTTAGTGACATAAAATCGAGAATAGACCCAAGCCCCTTCTGACTCGGTCGTGAGGCAGACGATGGCCAGATTTTAAACTGTAACATCCTAGAAAATTCAAAATAACTAGTTAAGATTTGCTAAAAAAAAAAAAAAGGCACAATGCAATGCAAGATTTATTTTAGCGAAAAACAATTTTTGGGTTTACGTGCACTTTAACAATAGCCATTGCTTTTTCAACAATGGTTGGGATGTATCTTAATGTAAGAGCTCTTCCTGAATCTTACCCCAGGACTGTATTAGATTGTTCGCACCTGGATGCGTGGAACAGCCATGCAAAACGGAACACCAATAACACCGACGGAAAATAAAATACATAAGCCTAAAAAATTCAGGTAAGTGCCTATATTTTTTAATCTCGGTATCTCTCTTAATCGAAAATATTTATTCAAGTTATCTTTTAAAGGTGGAGCCTCGTAAAATAGAAGGAATAGGTTACTAGCGGAGGGGGGGGGGGGGGGGGGTTTAATTCAGAGATAAAATGAAGCCACAATAATGCTATAAAGCTTTCAAATATACGTACCAGTGTATGGCAATGTTTTGTTATCCCAATTTTCTGCTTGGATTTCAACAGCCCTTAGTTCGATCTACTCTTCGCGCAATTTAATTTCGATCTTTTTAAGAATGCATGTCAATGTAACTTATGTGCTTCTCGTATTCTAAACCTATAGCAGGGATTTTGTCCAAATGATGATAATAATAATAATAACATAAACAAACAGCAAAACCAAGAACGATGACGACGAGGATGAGGATGACGATAACAACTGTAAAAATGATAATTAACAATAACGATAACTAATTAACGATGACGATAACAATGACAATACCGTAGAACCTCGATTTAACGAACGATATTCTTCAGCCCGACGTTTTAAAATGTATGTAAAAGGACCTCGAGGTAACGAGCCCTCGATATAACGAACCAATTTCTCTAGTCCTCTGGCACTTCGTTAAATCAAGGTTCCACTGTAACTTGGTAATGACGAGGGAGATGACGATGACGATGATGATGGCGACGACGACGACGATGATGATGATAACCAATCATGCGATGACGATGAGACGACGACGATGACGATGACGATGATGATGACGATAATATTGAAGATGATGGCGATAATGACGATGATGACGATGATGATTTTGATGACGATGATGATGATAATGACGATGATGACAATGATGATGACGCAATAATGATGATGACGATGACGACGATTATGATGATGACGATGATGACAATGACGACGATGACAATGATGACAATGACGACGATGATGATGATGATGACGATGACGACGATGATGATGGTGACGATGATGACGATGATGATGGTGATGATAATGACGATGATGATGTTTGCTGATGCTGATGCTGATGCTGATGTAAGACGTTTTCATTCTTACAGGTACGAAAGCATGTGGGGCAAAAAGAAGAGCACTTTCTTTGCTGGAGCGATTCTTTCCAGGAGAGAATAGTCGTCCGCTAAACTCTGAAAGAAGAGAAACAGGTTGATGTCCTAAAATATCGAACTTTAAGATCATACAATTGCAAAATTATATGAGAATGTGTCCTGTTAACTTGCACAGACGAAGATGGTCTTCCAACAAAAAAAATGCTTAATTTTAAATCCTATAAAATATAAACAGGACATTTGCTCTCCAAAGTAGAGTGTTCACACGTAATCTTTCGAAAAGGGATACGATCATGAATACCTGAGCGAATTTGCCAACGGTTCTTTGAATAAAAAGAAACATAAAAATGTTAACAGGATACATTCTCCAAAGTAGAATTTTCATGCGTAACCTTTCGCTTATGTTATTTATTGGAACAACTTTCAATTGAGTGTCGTAAAACAAGACAAAACTAAACTAAACCAATTACTCTGACCGGTCACATGAGACGTAAACACTGCAATAAGCCAAGCACTGGAAAAGCTTTCAAGGAACTCTCGATTGGTTCTAGTTTTGCCTCTCAGCCCCGTCCACTCGTATATATAATCAAAGTACAATTGTGAAGAAGTCGTGGATATGTGACCTTATTTGCGATAAGGGGATTAAGTCAAGGTGACTCGAGAAAACGGCGTTTTAACTAGTTTAAACGCGTGAAAACGCTTTTTGGAAGTGTTTAAACAACTTTTTAATGTATTTAAACGTCCAGCTCTTTTGAGCATCAATCTTTTAGTTCATGAGCTTGACACAATTTAACCTCGGGCTGCATATTTTTATCACGCGTTTTAAAGAATTATCGAGGCAGGGAGAAATCGTGGGAGTGAAAAAAAATGTGCTCCTTTTGAAAGCTGAACAGGTAATTTTTGCGCTTTCAGGAAGCCCTGTCCATGCAAATGTAAAACAAAAGTGCCCACCAATTTTTTTTTAGTTTGGTTGATAGCTCTGGCAATGGATGATACATTTTCCGATGGTATTTTAGCATCACACTCCTGACTGGATTTTTCTGTGTCAGGTGTCGCAGGACGCTTATTGCGAGGTCGTGATTGGTCGCTTCTTTCTATTTATACTTTACGGCGGTTTCGCCAGATCTCTCTCGCTTGCTACCCTACACTTATTATCCTTCGAGCTGGTCACGTCCTCTATTTACACGAGTATAGCACGTCGATTGAGGATGCCTAATCCCGGAGACGTCACGGGACCTAGCGCTACAGAACCTAGTGTTGCTGGTACTTCTAATCCCAGAGATTCGCCTGTCATTAACGAAGTCTTTTCGATATTCAAAAGCTATCTTGAAGTTAAACTGGATGAGAAGAGTAAACAGATCGAGTCGAAATCCAAGGTGGATAAGCAGGTTACTCTCATGAAATATAAAGGTAACCAGAGGCAGTTTGAGCATAATGCCGAGATTGATTCAATTTTTGATAGCTAAACCTCTGCAAATGTTCCTGAAAACAAAGATCTTATTAAATTGATTGTCGAAGACAAGGAATTGATCCGCAAGCGCCAAAAGTTGATCCGAATAGCCAACAAGAGTGCCGACGGTTCGAGAGTAGTGGACGAGTAAGTCTCAGATGAATTGGCCTCCGGTTCCGAGGACGAGAAGCGGTTGAAGAAGGCTAAGGACGCGGCGAGTCGTAAACGAAGGCAGGCCACGCAAGTTCGTCACGGGCCAGAGAAGAGAGCCAAAACTTCCCATTCGTCAACAGATCTGCAGCTTTTTCGCGGTTAGCCTTAATTGTAGCATTATTTGTGTGTGTTTTTCCTCCGATACTGCTTATTTTCTGTTCTTTCTTCTAGTTAGGGTACTTGTTTTGTTCGCTATTCTTTAGGGTCCGCAAGCGATCCACCCATGCTTCGTTGTACCGGTTTTTGCGGATATTAACGTGGTAAATAATTTACGTTCGTTTGAACGTAGTGAATTAGAACGTAAATACATTTTCTGCTGGAAAATTCCTGACTGGATTCTTCTGTGTCAGGTGTCGCAGTATGCCTATTGTGAGGTCGTGATTGTCGTTTCTAGCTATTTATACTTTACGGTGGTTTCGTTCGATCTCTCTCGCTTGCTATCCTACACTTATTATCCTTCGAGCTGGTCATATTATAAAAAGGAGTGGACCCAGAATTGTACCTTGAGGTATACCACAAGTAAGGAAATGGTCCCCAGAGAGAGAACCATTTGTAAAACATCGTTGTGTGCGGCGATCCAAGTATGATCTAAGCCAATCGTATGAAGTGCCATGGACACCATATTTCATAAGTTTAGACAATAGAATATCGTGATCGACGGTGTCAAAGGCTTTCTTTAAATCCAATAAAACGACTGCGTTTACATTACCCTGGTCAATGTTTCCAGCTGCTTCAGATGTTTTAAGCTCGACCACTGGGCAAGAGACTGTACCAGCGCTTAGTCGAGCTCCAGAAATGTCTATCGTGGAACCGGTTTTACGCCCGGATACTCTTACATCTCCGACAAGCTCAGTCAGGGAATGTAACCCCACCCCGGTCCTAAGCAGTGAGGTGTTTGAACAGGAGGTTTCGGATATTGCACAGGTATATTGTTATAACGAATTGTTTGAGTTTGAGCTGACTGACCGTTCACCGCTTGTAAATGTTAAAGGGAATCTTCGAAGAAATCTGGAATTTTGGAAGCGCATTGGAACCTCGAAATTTATTCTTAAAGTTATAGAGAGGGGATATATGTTACCTTTAATTAGTCTTCCGGAACCAGCAGTGTTTAGAAACAACAGATCATCCCTTGTCCACGCTGACTTTGTTGAGGATGCTATACGTGAACTTGTTGAGTCGGGTCGTGTTCTCGAAGTTGTAGTACCTCCGTTGGTGGTCAATCCCTTGTCAGTTCCATTTAAGCCACGCGCAAAAAGAGGCTAATTCTCGATTTGAGATACACTAATAAGAGTCTGAGAAAGATGCGCGTCAAGTACGAGGACTGGAAAATTGCCTTGTTCTACTTCATGACAGAGGCCTTTATGTTTTCTTTTGACTTGAAGAGCGGATACCACCATATTGAAAAATTTGAGGGTCATCAAACCTACCTCGGTTTCTCTTGGAAGCATGGTAGCTCTAATCTCACAAAGTCTTACGTGTTTGCAGTTTTGCCTTTTGGTTTATCGTCCACGCCTCACATTTTCACCAAAACTCTTAAGCCTTTGGAGAAACATTGGAGGCATCAGGGAATATGCATTGCTATTTTTCTTGACGATGGCTGGGCTATAGAAAGAGATCGCCAAGTGTGTAGTAGCATGGCTAAAGCAGTTAAAACCGATCTTGGTGGGGCGGGTTTTGTCACAAATACCGAGAAATCGATATGGGAACCTTGCCAGCGAATCGATTGGTTGGGTATTACATGGGACAGTGCTCGCGGAACCATTGAAATCGTCGATAGGAAGTTTGCCAAAATACTCAGTACTATTGATAGTATTGTTGACTCTGGCTTCGTTATTTCTGCTAGAAAATTGGCCTCTTTCACAGGGCAAATTATTTCTACATCACCTGTTTCCGGCAATATCTTCAGAATTATGTCTAGGCACTGCGTTTTGTCTACATTAAGTGTCCAGCATTGGGAGGAGAACATTGTATTAGATCAGTATTGCATTGAAGAGTTGCGTTTTTGGAGAACAAATCTGAATTCCCTCAAGATTCGGGATTGTTTCCTCATTCATAAGCCTCGACGTTTCGTTTATTCTGATGCGAGTGCTACTGCATGGGTGTGGTTCAGTTATCATCTTTAATGAGGATCATATCTGTCACAGGCTTTGGGAACCATCCGAATGCTCCAAAAGTTCTACTTGGAGAGAGCTTGCCGCCATTGATTAATCTCTCGAATTGTTCGCCCCAGTTCTGGAGGTTTCCCTTGTCAAGTGGTTTACAGATAGTCAGTCGGCTGCGAAAATCATCGAAATGGGAAACATGAAGTTAGATCTGCACAGACTAGCTGTCAACATTTTCCAGTTTTGTGCTGTGCATAATATTCGTTTGGAGGTCCAGTGGATCCCGCGAACGGGAAATGAGAGAGTGGATTATATCAGTCGTTTTATTGACTTTGATGATTGGCAGATTACTCCGGAATTTTTTCTCCATTTAGAAGAATTATGGGGTCCGCACACAGTTGACTGTTTTGCTAATTTTTATACTGCGAAACTAGCAAGATTCTTTTCCCGTTTTTGGAACCCAGCGACATCAGGGGTGGACTTTATTGTTCAAAACCTGGAGTCTGAGAATTGTTTAGTGGTTCCTCCGGTACCTCTTGCTGCTCGCGCCCTCCATTATCTGAGTCTCCAGAAGGCGAGGGCTACCATCGTGATACCGCTGTGGCCTTCGTCCAGTTTCTGGCCTTTGATTACAAGTAATTATAAATACAAGCAGTTTATGAAAGGCTGTTTCTTACGGAATGGAAATGAGGCTCTCACCTTAGAAAGAAATTTGAATTCGTTCCTGGGCTCTGTAAATTTTACGGGCAATGTAGTAGCCCTTAGACTGGAATTTTTGTAGAGAGGTTCCCGCGCGTTTCGCTTATTTGAAAGCTGACTTAAGGGCTGCTGTAGTTCGATTTTCTAGAGCCGTATGACACTGGTCATGAGGAGGATGGATGTGTTTAGAGAAATGACACTGGTCATATGCAGTGGCAATTGCTTACAGGAGTGTGAGCTGAAGAACTTGAGTGTTCCAGACGGGGACAAGAGGGTCCGATTTATCCCTCACGTATTGCAAGAAGCTTTATGTAGGGAAGTTGTGTCTGTCCGTTTTATGTTCACGAGCTGACTTTGGACCCACAGTGTTAGACTATGTGGCCGAACATGTGTTAATTCTTTGCTAGCCTTTCTCACGACACTATTAGTTTGGCGTTATGAATGTTGCCTCTTCAGCGGCGCACGCCCTTTCTAGGGCCTCCGTGTTTTGTCTGGTTTGTCTATCCCTGCGAGCATCGGGCATTTGTTTTTTAGTTAGGAGTTTTAGGCGCGGCTAATTTACACCCCAGTGCTGTTACTTTGCGATGTTATATAGTTTAGTTGTTCCTTTGGTTTAGGTGTTTATTTGTTTTGTCATTTAAGTCAAGATTTTATTTTCCTTTCCTTTGTTATAAAACGTTATATTTATAATTTTTTGGACGTTACTTCCTCCTGCTCTTAGGCCTGATCGTAATTCATTAATTATTGCCTTGCTTAAATCCAGGGCTAGTTCTACTGCCAAAAAGTTCATCAACGAAATTAAAAAGATTTTTTTGTGTGGTGCAGGAGTAGACAAATTCCTGTTCAGATACCTTTTCCTCCTCCTGTGGTCGCCATTTATCTATTTAATTTAGATCAACAGCTTAGGTCTCCCGCCTCGATGGTGTTGGATCATGCGGCGCTCAAATGGCTCTATTCTTTAGCACCTGATGACGGCCCTAATCCTTTGGACAACGCCTGCTGCAGAAGCATGATTGAGTGTGACAAAAGAACAAGGAGCTTTCCTGTTAGCAAGAAGAATCCCGTTGATGCTGTCGTCGTTAAGAGTATTATCGACAGAGTTGGTGCTGAAGACGCATCGTTGAAGGACTTACGTATTGCGGCTGTAACTTCCTTAGGCTTTGCTGGATTTTTTTCGTTTTAATGAATTAGCTAACATTCAGCCCAATCACATATCCTTTCACGAGGAGTTTGCTAAGTATTTGTACCAAAGAGTAAAACGGATTTGTATAGGCAGGGGAACTATGTGTATATCCCTAAGTTAGAGAGTAATTATTGTCCTGTGGCAGTATTGCGTAGGTATATCCAAGCAGCCGATATTGACCTATCTAGTTAGTTGCGCTTGTTCAGGCCGTTAACGGAGAAGAAATTAGGGTATACCCTTAGAAATGGCATGTTATCTTATACCCGTTGTAGGGAGATATTTAAGGACGCTTTAAAGGATGTGCGCTGTGATCCTAAAGATTATGGCCTCCATAGTTTACGTTCTGGTGGGGTAACCTCTGTTGTAAGTAACGACCCCTCGCATAACTTTTCTGAGAGGTTGCTAAAGCTTCACTGACGCTGAAAAAGTGACGAGACTAAGGACATGTACGTGTTGGAACCACAGTGTAGCAGATTACGTGTAACAAAATATCTAGGAATTTAGCTCATGCTTCGTTGTACCGGTTAGTGCGGATATTTAAGTGGCAAATAATTTACGTTCGTTTGAACGTAGTGAATTAGCACGTAAAAAAACAAACAAACAAAAAAAAAACAAAACAAAAAAAAAACCTTGGTCGGCTTGATGCGTCGTCTTCCGAGTCACCTCTAACAAACTGAAAGATGTTTTTTTGAGTACTTAATTTGCTTTCCTCGGAGAGTTATATTTTTGGGAAACCTTTACTGGCGAACACAAAAAAGGGGGTAGGGACTAAAGGTCCTAATCTCATTTTCAGTCACTTTTAGTCTCATTATTTACTGGGGATTCCAAACGAGAATCAGTGCTCATCAGCTGGATATCTCTGCAACAACTACAACAACAAACGTTTCGCGTTTTTCGCTTCCTAGTTTTATGCATTCCGGCTGTTAGGATTTGGGGTGATTTTCCGCCATTCCGGCTTTTAGAATTTGGGGCTATTTTCCGCCGCACTAAAATTTCATCTGCATGTGGCGGCGCGGCATGTGTTCGAAAGCTGTCATTTCTGTTGCGTGGTTGATTTGTTCCATAACGTGTTTTTGTGTACCATATCATTCTAATCCCCGTGGAAATGTACGCAAGGAAATGTATATTTTTTAGAATACACACTTTAGACTTAATATATTTGGCCGTTTTTATCCTTTGTCAGAATAATGCGCCAATCAGAAATATTTTAAGTTTAGATTGCGTTATTTTCGTTAGAATATTATTTCCTTCACCGAAAATGGCTTCGCGAATGCAGCTATATTTGTGTAAAAGTTCCCGTCGTCAATTCCTATGCACACTTGGAAAAGCTCTTGGGTGAAATGACCCATATATTTTTTCCAGAGATCGTAAATTGGTTGAACGTCGGAGAAGCTGTGCTTGTGACGGAGTATCGCCGTTTATTCGTTCGATCCGAGCTGAAATAAGTTTACTTTACTTTAATTTTTTATTCCGTTCATCGGTTCGACTGTTTCTCCTTAGAAATTACTTAGGAAAGCCGACATAAGTGTTCCGGCAATATTTCGGAAAATCGATATCTATTGGTCTTGCCGTTGACGTATCGATTTGTTTACATCTGAGTGAGTAACAAATTTGCATAATCTGACCCCCAATGATACTCGTTTCTACGCTTTGCGTATCCACGACTAAAAAGGAAATTTTTCCTCCGTTTTCGCCTTTCGTCTACAAGTAAACGGTACTTTCGGGCACCAGAAACGGAGTTCTCCGAATACGTTCTCCATAGTGGAGATTTTTAAACGCCATCTTATATCACCATTCGTGTGGACGGACGCAAACGGAAGTTTTCGAATACGGTGATGTCATAGACCAAGTCCATGCTCTCCCGGCCTGCTTTGCGCATATACTGTAAGGGAAGCTATCTTTTTTCCATCGACTTAAGCGTTTACGTGTGAATGCCCTAAGTGTGGACGGTATTTTTTCGAAAAAATACGCGCATTTTTTTCAAATATTTCCGGATAAATGTGGACGGGAACTCACTGTTTGAGAGAGTGAGGTGAGTTTTGCTACCAATCACAGAGCGAAGTGAAACGGAACCTAACCAAGCGAAATTTTCTTTCGACAGTGAATTGTAAACCGCTATATTTACTCTGTACATTGATTAAGGTGTGGGATGTTAGGATATAACGTATGTCACTGACCTGTCCAAGATAATCCATAACCACCTGCAAACAGGAATGAAAAAACTAAATAAATATTGTGATGACTTTCATATTTAGGAACTCAGTTATTGACACGAATGTCAAATCAAATTAAACTGACATTTATTTCAGCTCGATAGCGTGGGGAATGGTTGCCCAATCTCCCAAGCCGGGGCTCGTCTATTAAACGTCTGAACATTCCGGGTCGAATTGGATTTCGAAGTGTTGGTTTTTGAGGAGAGTGGAAAACCGTAATACCCGGAGAAAAACCTCTCGGAGCAGAATAGAGAACTAACAACAAACCCAACCCACATATGGCGTCGAGTCCGGGAATCGAACCCGGGCCACATTGGTGAAAGGCGAGTGCTCTCACAACTGCGCCCACCGGCTTTGTAATAATACAGAGGTCAGTTCTGTTGGAAAAAAGACTCTGCACGACACCATGACATGCGTTTACTTTGGAGAAACAGTTTCGAATGGATTGTATGCTTTTGGGTACTGCTATTCAGTAAAGGAAATGCTGACGTAGGGTAACTCACTGACAAAAACATAAAACATCACTTGATAAATTTCCGCTGAAATTACTAAAGTATTAAAATACTTATTGGAGGCGTGTTTTTAGTAAAAACAAATTCCAACCAAAACATCTGCATTGATGCTCAGATCCCCCGAAAAGAAGGAGAGTCGCATGATATTGCGTATGTCATCGGTTCAGGATCCGGATAGACTGCGAGTAGTCTCTAATTTCGGCGATGGATTGTGGGGCGGGAAATTAGAGGCTACTCGCAGTCTAGTTCAGGATGAAACAAGCAAGTAATATAATCGGCTGTGGAACTTTACAGAGGTTACTGATGACTCACAAACACATTTGGCTGCGCTTTCTCTTTAATTTTAAGGGTGCTAAATAAGACAGCTTTGCCTTCTAACGGCCTTCGGTTATTCAAACAAATTCATAATTTGTTTACTTGAGAATGGTAATATAAGTTAAAACACATCGAAAATAATAGTTAATTTGCCTGCTAAGTCGTATCCACTGAAGTTCACAACTACATTTCTCGAAAGGCGAATCACCAATCCCCACCTCTGAGTCCATGGAATGCTACGATTCAGAACCTTAATTTTTTTTTTTTTTTTTTTTGCTATCTTGGAGAATTTTTCAAGATAAAAAATTAGGGTGTTCAAGGCATGTTGTGCCGTTGCTTGTATTGTATGTAAACAACGAGATCGAATAAAAGAAAAAAACTGATTAGTGGCGAACCTGAAACTACAGTATATTGGGAAAAATAAGCACATTAAGTCTTGTAAATTCATTTTCAAATTACAATCGTTGATAGTATCAAACATCGGGAAATACTACTCACCCAAAATATCCGGTATCGTCTTCTCCGAGACATTAGAGCACTCAATACCTACAAAATGAATTTAAAATAACATCTTGTGAGCCGCTCTTTTAATGTAAAGGTCAACAAAACTCAGTTTTCAAAATCTCTCTTTTTTTTTTCTTTTGCAGCTAACAATCCAAGACAGTCAGCATCCTCATTTTCGTAGGGGAGGGGGTAGGAAGGGACGGGATATCAGTGCACGTCCCTGCCCCCCCCCCCCCCCCCTCCCCCCTTCCCTCCCCGAATGAAAAATGTATACAAAGTTAATTCTTTAATAGAGATGTTAAGGAGATCAAAGCCAAATAAAGTAGAGGTCATGGTTTCCATGATACTACAGTGAGTCCATCTATATAGTCTTCCAGTTTAGTTCAGTTCAGTTCTTTTTAGCCAAACAACCTAAACAATTAAATACAATAATAGTAAGCTGGCAAGGGAGTCAGAAGAAACGAAGAGGGTTATAAAACCTGGGCTCCCTAGTCACAAAGGAAATAATAGAGAATAAATTATGTGGAGTGATGCACAAATAATACACTAAGATTTTCTGAAGTATGTGCATGCTGAAGGTAACACTGAATATACTATATTATATTTTTTATTTATTTAAATCAATATTTCTACAGGAGCATCCAGTTTAGCATAGCATTGGTATTTTAAATGGAGCCCTGACCGTGATAACACAAATGTAACAAAATTTACAGGCAACATAGCTTTACAAACGTAATATTAGACTATAAATAAATATGGTTACATAGGTGGGAATAAATTCGTAATATATCAATGGTAGTAGGTATTATTACTTTAGATGGCGTTTAAGCGTTATCTAAAATTTGTGTAAACCCTTAGTCTCTATTTGCCTAATGTGTCGAGGTTAAGCACAGCTTCTTGCGTTCTGAACAAAATAAAAAAAAAAAAGCTATTTATTTTGCTAATGAAAAGCTCAGGTTGAAATAAGCAAGCATCACGACGGAAATCTAAAAAAAAAAGTCTCAATCAATAGTTAATTACCTGAGAAAACTTATGGCTGAGCGATAAGGTTGTTTTTCCACGATTCAATTCACTCAAAGGCCAGCGTCGACTGACATATTTGAAACTGAAGATTTGTTCCTCTAGTCTCCAAGTAAAGCGCTGTCGTATCGACGTTTGTACGAATTTTCACATAGATTGATTCGAACTATATACAACAGTTTCGAAAGGTACTGCTGGAATTTTTCTGCTGTTAACGTTTTGTATATTAATAGCCGTAAAAATTGAAAGACTATGCAAGTTACCTCAGTCCACGAAGACGTCATTTTAAAATATAACTTCTCGTTTCTGTAACTCTTTCGTGATTATTCCAATTTGTTTAACTTGGAAAACGCTGGCGAAATGTCATGGAACTAAATTACTATGAACGACGTCAAAGTAAGGAAAAAGAAAGAAACGTTTGCCGTCATACGCTCAGTCACGTTCTCAAGAAAACATAACATTAGGTCATTTCTCGTTGTTGTTTTGCTGAGGACGGCAAAGAAATGTACCAAAATGCAAAACCGACGTGCAGAGCGATTGCTTTACCCATTAAGCCCATTCTTTTGTGGCGTTCTCGTTGCCGTTGCCTTCCTCGTTACTTAAGGTGCCTACATTAGTAACTGAGTTATTCGATTGCGACTGCATGCAAATTTAAAAAGTTGCTGTTTTGTTTGCTTCTAGAATTTTCAGCACACAAGGTGTTATCCACCCCAGTTGCTTGACACGTTGTCGTTTCCTTAAGTCAGTTAGTCGCTATATGTATTTTGACAGTTTATTTCTTGGTTTTATAGTGAGCTTAACAGAGAATCAAAATTGATATGTGTACATGTGTCGTGAGCTGGGAGCCATGACTGCTTCTCTAGAACCTTTCGGTCTTTGGCCTTCCTTGTATAGAAGTATTTACAAGAAAAAAAAAAAGATAATATTTACAGGAAAAACTCTGGAGAGAGCTATTCTAAACCTTTGACCAGAAATTGTTAACCGTGCACAACAAAACATGTTAAACTTCATCAATTAACATGCAAGCTGCAGTTGTGCTACAGAATTCATAAAAAAAAACAGTAGCAGATAAACAAAGCATTCGCGCGTTCAGTTGTTATAAGTGCAGCTGATGACTTAGGCTGTCTTATTCAAAGCAGCAAAGAAATAACCACTTTTTTATCAACAAAACCTGCGACACCAAAAAAACCCATCATTTTCAGGGCCTTATATAGAGCGAATAAATTGAAACGAACCTGAATTTAAATCTCCAGTTAACCAAAGTTAATATTTCTTGCCAATAGAATAAATCGAAAACGCACGCTTTTATGCCATAAAAATAAACGCGAGAGTCCTACTCTAGCTGGTCAGAATAAGTTAAAGAGCCGTAAAACAAGTGGAAATATTGTTAGCTATCGCATAAGGGTAGCAAAATTCTTTGACAATGTACGTGCGCGTTCATCATGTGTTTTCATGTTCCTTACTATGAAATGCTGAACAAGACATTTAAAAGTAAAATCACCAAATTAAAACAAAACATTCTTTTTTTGTACGCTCCCAAGGCCCAGGACCATTCCAATAATGGAAAGACTGTAGTTTTGATCTTTTCATACTGGTATTTGCCCGTCCGTTGTTCGATTTTTTTTTTAATTTTTTTGTTTGCCTGCGTTCCACGGTTCCACGGTTATCCATAAGGTCCTTAAGCTTACGTTTTCTACAATGAGGAAAAATCAACCTTAGAGAGGAGATTTTGTAAAACGCACTTAACAAGAATCTAAATAACATTTCCAGCACAAATGAGTTGATTTGCCCGGTTTTGATGGACCGACTGTATTGGTTTCTTTTGTCTTCCTTGTAATTTTCGATGTTAAAATATTAAAGAAGACGCGCACTCCATATCGCTAGTTGTCAGTCAAAGTGAAAAAAAAAAAAAAACAGGGAAAAAGACAAATGTGAATTTCACACTCACCCGAAATGAGGGCCGCAGTCAATACAATTCCATTTAGCTTTGCGTATTTCATAGCAACGTCTTACATTTTACCGTTCAGTCAGCTAAACTGTGTTTGCAAGCCATCGACTCAAAATTGCCTGTTGTGTCTTTCTTTTGCATGAATTAATATATAGCTGGATGCTAAACTGCCATCATCAGCTGTTAAATATAACCATCAATAATTAATGAACATCTTTTTCTTACCATTTGCTCCTTAATTTTTTTTTTGCAAATACAAGAAACAGTTCCAAAGACGTTTGTACGTTTTATTACGTACTCAACAAACTATACCATCTCTGATTGGTTTATGACAAACACTCAAAGGGACAGGAAATTACATACGTTCTTGCCAGTGAGAAGGGAACAAAATCGTCATCATCATCATCATTATCAACATCATCATCATCATATTTACTTCAATTAATTATTATTATTATTATTATTATTATTATTATTATTATTATTATTGTCGTCATCGTCATTACAACTGTCTTTATATGGATGAACCGAGTTATAAAATCAAAGAGTGCCTGTGGCTAACTCGTGGATAAAGGATCCACCGACCTTTGGTGTAGACATGTGACATATGTTAGGGAATGTTAAAAATTTTATAAATAATGTTTATCAATGTTGAGTTCATTGACTTTTCTTCCCTTTGCAGGGAACATATATGTCATAGTATTTGCCATTGAATCTAGAGCCTTATTGGAGGGTATCACTATTTACTAGCTCACTGTAGGGTTCTTATTTTAAGACAGTCTTTCATCCCCAGTTCCTTTCTAGTCGGTTTTTGTTTTTTGTTATGCAAAGGATTGCAAAAAGAGTGCTGTCAGTTAGGCTAACCATAGGCAGTGAGGCATCCCAAGACCCAGTGGGTTTCAAGACGTTTGTGCAGAGGAGACTACAGAACCACATGCATGTGGAATTATAAATAAATTGTTAATGTACTATTTTTTTATGGGTCCTGTCCTGTAAAAACACAAGAACACTGTGCATTGAATTTTTCCCAAAAATAATTTCAACTATTCCGGCTAGGGATCCCAGGCCAAGAAGCTGGTCGCCCAAAAAAATTAATCAATAACTTATTAACTAATTGATTGCGTGATTGATGAGCTTTTCTGGTGCACTATTAACTATATAAAATATAGTTGGAAATATTTTTCTTCTGTCACAAATGCTATGGCTTCTTCCAAATATCAGCAGCTGAGAGTGTGATTAAAATAGACCAATACAAGCTGTAAAAATGACTACGTGACAATTCAGGTTTAGAATCACCGCCTAAGTAGTTAATTGTTCGACCTAATAGAAGGTTGGCCGATGTTGGAGGTACAAAACGATGAAAATTATTCACCCAACAATAAAACATATTTCCCGAAGGAAAATCGGTGTTTTTTGTACTTCCAACATGGCGGCCGTGGCGTCATGTGAAAACCCTCTATGGTCGAACATGGATGCAGCATAGCAATAGTTTTTCGCTAAATTTTGTCCTTCGCGAATGTTAGCAAATGTATTGAATTGGTTCGTCACAAAATAAAAAAGAGGAAAAAAATTACTATTTCAAGAAGGAAATACATGTTTCTAATTCGTTTCTGTAGTTTATTAGCGTTACCTAGTTTACTTTGTTATTTTGTCCAAATCAGTAGAGACAAACGCTAAGTGAATTGTAATTAAACAAATTTACATAAAACAAAAACTCATTTTATAAGTTAAATGTAATGGGAAAATCAAATCGTACAGTTGCCAGCCTGTCAACAACTTCTGAGGAACTAAAATAAACCAGAAATAAACCATCAGAAAGAAAAATATTGAGATGTGTAAGTTCCAGAGAAGATTGCATGTGTTACATGTTTTGACATCATCATTTTCCGAACAGCTATGAATGTCATTGAGAGTGCGACTGTTTCTAGAACGAATTTTTTTCTGTCACGCTTCGCTAACACAACAAACCAACACCAGTGTGTGGCCTGTTTTATTGCACACTTGGACTTCAAGCAAGACTGCCCTGCCATGCGAAATAATTTTCCGTAGTCGCCCTATTAATACATGTAAACGAAAACGTTAGCCGTCTCAGGGTGCCCAAGACGCTAGAGCACAACCTTGACTAGATACAGGTAGAGGCGACCGTATGGGTCAGCACTTCTCTTCCAATGTGGAACCACTAGTCGTCGAAGCAATGTTTGTTGTCCTAGTTTCACCACAAAAGGGCTTTGGTTTCGCACCACTGATGAACTCCACAATTGTCCCAATGTTTGTCAATATGTTGGTTCGTTGAAGAAGTCCTCGTTTCGCTCACGTAACTTCGACATGTTGAACAAATATAATTAATTTTCATCAAAGCGTACAACCTTGGCATGGGATTTACTCATTTTCAGGTCAATTTCCTGAAAGCTGGAAATATATACCCCTGTGAGCTTGAGGGGTTGATCGATAACAGTAAATGGTCATATCCGATCCTCGTCACGTTCGGCGGCGCCTGAACGGGTCAAAGATTAATGAAATCAGTCTCCAAGTTGGCTATTGTACGTACTAATCTCAAACATCTTCAGTCCACCTTGCCTGAATGGATCTAATCGTTCTGTGAAAACTACAAAATCAGCAATCCACTGAATCCACGATACACACGGAGTGGTTAGTGAACTTTGATCGGAGCGACCTGTGGGAACGATCGATTTAACGAGCGCTCTCGTTCAGGGCCGACTAATTACGAAGAGTGTCTACACCTTAGTGAGTGAGTGACACGCAGTGCCCACAATAACTCGTTCCTCGCTTCGCGTATCCTCGAGTTAAAAATGACTACCGGTAGGCCATAGGGTGGGCCATGCCCGGAACCATGGCCTAGGCCACGTTTAGTCAACACCCGCCTTTTGCACAGTGTTTTGTACTCAGTCCGCGTTTTGTACCTAGTCCGCAGCTTTCAGTCCGAATTTTATACTCACTCCTCGTTTTATACCTGCAGTCCGCAGCCCATAGTTTATACTGACCGAGTAGCGGTAAAAGCTTGACTTCACGTAAGTCTAGCGGAATTGTCGTGACTGAAATAGTCGGCGATGGTCGATTCCGCTGAAATTTAACCACAGGCAAACAATCCAAACAGCGTGACGTTACGCTCGCTACTTGATCTCATATATTCTCTCTATTTTGAAACGGCTGTTCTCGACTGGATTCAAGTGATCGGGAGTAATGTGCCATAAAATACCGAATTTTGCACCTCTTAATCCCAAATGTAGATGTAACGTAAGCCAGATGTATAAAAATCACTTACCTCATGCTCTTAATAAGGTCTTTTGCTTTTTTATGGCGTTTTGAGTCGCTTGCCGCTGAACCCCCGACAATAGTAAAAGATTAACAACAAGGCATGCAATTAAAACAGCCGCTGCACTGAACGCCCTCTGAATTTTGTCCATTTTCTCGTACTTCCACGCGTCTCTCCTGGCTACAGGCGAAGCATCTAACCTAAGACCCGGCCACCACGCGCACGACCCCTGACCCGGAAGGGTCTCGGCGCTGCTACTCTCGTGGCTTTATCAACTTTGGCAATTGAATCA
>JAEMWC010001166.1:0-70000 GCA_016490735.1 Pachyseris speciosa | reverse complement strand
GGGGTTTTATTACCTTTAAAATATTTAAGCGCGTTTGTGCATTCGATCTCGTTTATAAACCCTTCACAAGAATCCTTTTCTTCATTGGTTAGTGTGGTAATATTTTCCGGATTAAAAAAGGTGAATTTTCAAAGTTTTGGGGGTTAACCTCGGTGGAGCGGTATAGAGATTCATAAAAAATGTTTTGCACTTGAAAGATTTCGGATTGCTCTTCTATGTAGGAGTCTTCTCCTACTTTGAGTTTGGTCATTGTTTTGTCATCATGATTGCGCTTTTCTAAACTAAATAAATACTTTGTGTTTTTTTCTCCTTCTTCCTGCCAACGTGCTTTGGATCTTAAAATAGCTCCTTTGGTTTTTATTAGTGTGATTTTTCTGAGACGTGCTCTAGCCAAATTGACGATCTAGTATGGCACTTTTGTCGTGAGGGTTTTTTTCAGCTTTTAAAGAAGATCGTTTAGTTTTTTTTTGTATAAAGAGTTCTCCTCATCTCGGTATTTTTCGCTTTTCGTTTGGAATATGGAAGGGTAAATCCTCTTATCTCCATTTTTATGAGGTCCCATTTTAGACCTAGATCACGAACCTCTTGGTACTTCTCTTTCAGACTAGGTAAATTTGTTTTTAAAGCTGTTACATATGCTTCGTCTCGGAGGAGGGTTGTGTTAAGCTTCCAAAACCCAGGGCCTCTTTTATGATTGAACTGATTCGATTGGAGGTGCATTGACACGGTACTATGGTCAGATTCGGGTGCGTAGAAAATATTGCAATTCGTAGCGAATGAAACTAACTCGTTGGAAATTAAAAAGTAGTCTAACCGACATTGAATTTTAAGGGATTTGGTTCTCCAGGTGAAACTCTGTTTTTTTTTCGGATTCGTGTTTCTCCATATGTCATCAAGATTATATAAATCGCATAGTGCGTTGATTTATTTTAAAACAGCTGATTTTTTTTTGTTATCAAGTTTCCTCCTTTTTAGCTCATGGATGACGTAGTCATCCCATGAGGTGTAGGAGACACTTTGAAGTCACTCACTCACTCACTCACTCACTCGATTCTGATTAATTTATTGATTAAACTTGGATGAAACATTTCTTCTTTGCCTCCCCTAGTAAGTATTGTATTTGTCCTCGCAGTCCTCTTCGCTCAAGGTTTGCAAGTTTCAGGGGGTAGTAGAAATTCTTGCTCGACTGTTTATGCATCATGAAGCTTAAGGTAATATGAATGGCGTCGATCAGAGCATGTGAAGATTGTAAAGCGTCCGATCCTCTTGAATATACCTTTGTGAAGTTGGAAAGTGGAAAGCTAATACTATGAAGTACACATGCTGCGAGAACTGAAGATGGAAATCGATAAAAATTGCCGCTGATATCTTAAAAGCTATGATGAAATTGCTTTTCCTATCGACGATTTTTCTTGTCACCCGAAGGAAAAAAGCAGCAGGAAGGAAGGGATGTCTTAATAATCGGGCATTTGCTTATGCCAACTGAATGTTTTGTTATCTTTCAGCCTGCGGGGAAAAAAAGAAAATGCATTTTTTGGAACTACTCAGAAGACAAGTAGGAAGTTACTTTGCTCTACCTTGCAATCATGGTTGTTTTAGAATATCCAGCTATAGATGTCTAATCTCTCAATCCCGTTCCCTCATATCTCCAGTGTTCACTTGCATATAATGTCTGTAGTCAGACTATTTTTTTTTCTGCGAACCTTGCACTCGGAAACACTGATCAGCGGCTTTCCATTGCGAGTGGCTCGAAATAGTTCTTGTAGCACGAAAAATAAATCCCAAGGAACAGATTTCGCGACAGAGGAGTAAATACTCACTATCTGAGGACCAAAATACTACAACAGACCCCGTCAATGAAAGGTAATTCCCGTTCCCTTTACGAAATCCGCACAATGTCACTCATAAATGATGCTCACATTTCCTGAAACAAGTTATGTCATGTCTTAGGCCTTATTGAGGGAGATAAGAGGGATTCCTAGAACAGGATAAAATTGTAGTTTGCTACTTATCAATGTTTATAAGAACAAGAGGGGGTAACTCGGACATATTAGGACATTTGACTTTTCAAAATAATTTTTGGTCAAAATCCACACTAGGGCCTGAAATTTGGTAAAACTGGATCAAATTAGGCATTAATTATATGTCTTTATAAGTATCACAGTTCTCCACTCCCTCTCCTTTCCTACAGATCAACCGGGATACATGATGATCTTGAATTTTTGTTGGAGGAGGAGCTGAGCAGTATTCAACTCTTTGCAATGCCACACATGGAAAGACAAAATACTGAGCAGCTTCTTGATTCTTTGGCTTTGTTGCCTACAAGATTACATGTAATTCCCTGCAGGAGGCTAACTGGGCACTGAAAGGTTATGGTCCAGAGTCCTTCAATGGGACCAACTGACGGTGCAAAAGAAGACTGGACAACAACCGGAAATTGCAAAACACAATATCCATGTTAGCTAAATTTCAGGCATGTAAAATAGTTAGGACTAAACATTAAAAAAATCCTCTGAGGATGTTTCGTAACTGGAAATCAATGGCTTACATGTATTGTTGCTGGTTGGTGTCAATGCAGTCAGCAGTTCATTTATGACAAATGTCCATTCTTTTTTCAGGTCCCACAAAAATGAATTTCTTGGGAAATGTAGATAATACTGTGGGGCATTTTTTCCTGAGAAATTTATTTTGTATATTTTTTGATTTTATGCTATTTGAGACTAGATCAACAGATTGGAAAAGGTGTAAACAATTTGCATCTTTTCCAATCTGTTGATCTAGTCTCAAATAGAATAAAATAAAAAAAATAAAATAATAATAATAATAATAAATTGCTCAGAAATCACCAACATTACTAGTAACATCCAGATGTATTGTCAGAGTCTGCTGCTGTTGCCCTCAGCAATTCTTGTTTTCATTTTAACTGTATCACCAAGTATCATTAAGGTTACCAGTGGCATCCAGATGTTTCGTCGGAGTGTACTACTGTTGCCTTTAACAATTCTTGTTTTCATTTTCATTATAACTGATCAACTATCACCAAGGTTACCAGTGGCATCCAGATGTTTAGTCGGAGTGTGCTACTGTTGCCTATAACAATTCTTGCTTTCATTTTCATTTTAACTGCTCAAGTATCACCAAGGTTACAAGTGGCATCCAGATGTTTCGTCGGAGTGTGCTACTGTTGCCTATAACAATTCTTGTTTTCATTTTCATTTTAACTGCTCAAGTATAACCAACGTTACAAGTGGCATCCAGATGTTTCGTCGGAGTGTGCTATTGTTGCCTATAATAATTCTTGTTTTCATTTTCATTTTAACTGCTCAAGTATCACCAAGGTTACCAGTGGCATCCAGATGTTTCCTCGGAGTGTGCTACTGTTGCCTATAACAGTTCTTGTTTTCATTTTCATTTTAACTGCTCAAGTATCACCAAGGTTACCAGTGGCATCCAGATGTTTCGCCGGAGTGTGCTACTGTTGCCTATAACAGTTCTTGTTTTCATTTTCATTTTAACTGCTGAAGTATCACCAAGGTTACCAGTGGCATCCAGATGTTTCGTCGGAGTGTGCTACTGTTGCATATAACAATTCTTGTTTTCATTTTCATTTTAACAACTCAAGTATCACCAAGGTTACCAGTGGCATCCAGATGTTTCGTCGGAGTGTGCTACTGTGGCCTTTAACAATTCTTGTTTTCATTTTAATTATAACTGATCAACTATCACCAAGGTTACCAGTGGCATCCAGATGTTTCGTGGGAGTGTGCTACTGTTGCCTATAACAATTCTTGTTTACATTTTCATTATAACTGATCAACTATCACCTAGGTTACCAGTGGCATCCAGATGTTTAGTCGGAGTGTGCTACTGTTGCCTATAACAATTCTTGTTTTCATTTTCATTTTAACTGCTCAAGTATAACCAACGTTACAAGTGGCATCCAGATGTTTCGTCGGAGTGTGCTACTGTTGCCTTTAACATTTCTTGGTTTCATTTTCATTATAACTGTTCAACTATCACCAAGGTTACCAGTGGCATCCAGATGTTTCGTCGGAGTGTGCTACTGTTGCCTATAACAATTCTTGTTTTCATTTTCATTTTAACTGCTCAAGTATAACCAACGTTACAAGTGGCATCCAGACGTTTCGTCGGAGTGTGCTACTGTTGCCTATAACAGTTCTTGTTTTTATTTTCATTTTAACTGCTCAAATATCACCAAGATTACCAGTGGCATCCAGATGTTTCGTCGGATTGTGCTGCTGTTGCCTATAATAATTCTTGTTTTCATTTTCATTTTAACTGCTCAAGTATCACCAAGGTTACCAGTGGCATCCAGATGTTTCGTCGGAGTGTGCTACTGTTGTCTATAACAGTTCTTGTTTTCATTTTCATTTTAACTGCTTAAGTATCACCAAGGTTACCAGTGGCATCCAGATGTTTCGTCGGAGTGTGCTACTGTTGCCTATAACAATTCTTGTTTTCATTTTCATTTTAACTGCTCAAGTATAACCAACGTTACAAGTGGCATCCAGATGTTTCGTCGGAGTGTGCTAGTGTTGCCTATAACAGTTCTTGTTTTTATTTTCATTTTAACTGCTCAAGTATCACCAAGATTACCAGTGGCATCCAGATGTTTCGTCGGATTGTGCTGCTGTTGCCTATAATAATTCTTGTTTTCATTTTCATTTTAACTGCTCAAGTATCACCAAGGTTACCAGTGGCATCCAGATGTTTCGTCGGAGTGTGCTACTGTTGTCTATAACAGTTCTTGTTTTCATTTTCATTTTAACTGCTTAAGTATCACCAAGGTTACCAGTGGCATCCAGATGTTTCGTCGGAGTGTGCTACTGTTGCCTATAACAATTCTTGTTTTCATTTTCATTTTAACTGCTTAAGTATCACCAAGGTTACCAGTGGCATCCAGATGTTTCGTCGGAGTGTGCTACTGTTGCCTATAACAATTCTTGTTTACATTTTCATTTTAACAACTCAAGTATCACCAAGGTTACAAGTGGCATCCAGATGTTTCGTCGGAGTGTACTACTGTTGCCTATAACAGTTCTTGTTTTCATTTTCATTTTAACTGCTCAAGTATCACCAAGGTTACCAGTGGCATCCAGATGTATCATCGGAGTGTGCTACTGTTGCCTATAACAATTCTTGTTTTCATTTTCATTTTAACTGCTCAAGTATAACCAACGTTACAAGTGGGATCCAGATGTTTCGTCGGAGTGTGCTATTGTTGCCTATAATAATTCTTGTTTTCATTTTCATTTTAACTGCTCAAGTATCACCAAGGTTACTAGTGGCATGAGATTTCACAAATAGGCCACTTGTCTTGTGATTTAAAGTCAAACTAATTGGAACGGAATTTTTGTGACTGCCAATGATAGATAGTAGTCAACTTACATGTTCTTCCGTACTAAAAGTTCCCCAAAATTTGTGAGGTGGAACCTTGAGTTTGTGCCACAGGTTACCCACCTATTTGAGACCATCACGGCTAAAAAATCCATACCCTTTGGTGCCCCATATACCTGATATAGCGCATATAAGGGAGTACCTCCCCCCCCCCCCGACCTTTTTTTTTTCTTTTTGTTTTTGTTTTTTTGTAGGTTATACGTTGAGCACCAATTCTTCAATCAATACAAAGACCCTAAACCTGAACTATACGGTCACTACATTGACGACAGCATCGGTGCAGTGTTTTGAGTGACTCAATGAATTTATAACCTCCGTCAATTCCTCTCATCCGGCTCTGAAATATACCTGGGAAATCATGAGGAGACGCAAGTGGGCCTAAACTGGAAGTACTTGATTTCCGAAGTAATTAAAATTGCGGTTTACTCCTTAATTAAACTTCTGTCAACAAAGAGAGGTGAACACGGATCAAATAGGATTAATATGTCAGTATCAAATTTAGTCTTGACGATTGAGGTGCGTTCAGTCACGTTGTCTCGTTTCCGCAGTCATTTGAGAAAACCGAGCCACGCAGAAGTGTGTCGATGGCTCCGAGGAATATTTCTCGAGGAATATTCCCTACCAGCACGCTTTCCGGAGGATATTGTCCGAATATTCAAGGCGAAGAGCTTTACAGACGATAGATGGAGAACCGTATCAAGGAAAAGCTTCTTCAGAGGAGGAAATCGTTGCCTCATCATTTGGATTAATTGCGGCATTCCTTTCTCCGTGCACGAGATTGGCAATTATATCAAGAGGAGATCTTTGAGCAGCTAAGATGCTTTTTAAACAGCCTTGTCATTAGCGTACTTTGCGAAGCTCCAGCCGACGTATAAACGAGCACTCGCACGGCCGCGAGTAGTTCGAATCCTGTGATGAAGACTCAAACGAATCGCCGTTTGAAAATGTCAGGGTCATCATCGTTTGTTTCACAAGAAATGGATGAAGACATTGGCTGCTTATTACTAACCCTGCCACGTAGCTGCCCCAAAAAGGTAAGCTTAGAGAAATTCTCAATTTTTTTTTCTGCGAACCTTGCACTCGGAAACACTGATCAGCGGCTTTCCATTGCGAGTGGCGCGAAATAGTTCTTGTAGCACGAAAAATAAATCCCAAGGAAAAGATTTCGCAACAGAGGAGTAAATACTCACTATCTGAGGACCAAAATACTACAACAGACCCCGTCAACGAAAGGTAATTCCCGTTCCCTTTACGAAATCCGCACAATGTCACTCGTAAATTATGCTCACATTTCCTGAAACAAGTTATTTTCGTGTCTTAGGCCTTATTGAGGGGGATAAGAGGGATTCCTAGAACAGGATAAAATTGTAGTTTGCTACTTATCAATATTTATAAGAACAAGAGGGGGGTAACTCGGACATATTAGGACATTTGACTTTTCAAAATAATTTTTGGTCAAAATCCCACACTAGGGCCTGAAATTTGGTAAAACTGGATCAAATTTCCCCACCTTAGGCATTAATTATATCTCTTTATAAGTATCACGGTTCTCCACTCCCTCTCCTTTCCTACAGATCAACCGGGATACATGATGATCTTGAATTTTTGTTGGAGGAGGAGCTGAGCAGTATTCAACTCTTTGCAATGTCACACATGGAAAGACAAAATACTTAGCAGCTTCTTGATTCTTTGGCTTTGTTGCCTACAAGATTAATTCCCTGCAGGAGGCTAACTGGGAAGTTATGGTCCAGAGTCCTTCAATGGGACCAACTGACAGTGCAAAAGAAGACTGGACAACAAACAGAAATTGGAAAACACAATATCCATGTTAGCTCAATTTCAGGTATGTAAAATGGTTAAGACTAAACATTAAAAAAATAGTCTGGGGATGTTTCGTAACTGGAAATCAATGGAGCTTACATGTATTGTTGCTAGTTGGTGTCAATGCAGTCAGCAGCTCATTTATGACAAATGGCCATTTTTTTTTTCAGGTCCCACAAAAATGAATATCTTGGGAAATGTAGAAGATACTGTGGGGCATGCACTCCCCATTGAGATGATGGCATTTTCTCCTGAGAAATTTATTTTGTATATTTTTTGATTTTATGCTACTTGAGACTAGATTGGAAAAGATGTAAACAATTTGCATCTTTTCCAATCTGTTGATCTAGTCTCAAATAGCATAAAATAAGAAAACTATACAAAATAAATTGCTCAGGAATCACCAACGTTACCAGTAACATCCAGATGTATTGTCAGAGTGTGCTGCTGTTGCCTTCAGCAATTCTTGTTTTCATTTTAACTGTATCACCAAGTATCACCAAGGTTACCAGTGGCATTCAGATGTATCGTCGGCGTGTGCTGCTGTTGCCTCTAACAATTCTTGTTTTCATTTTCATTATAACTGATCAACTATCACCAAGGTTACCAGTGGCATCCAGATGTTTTGTCGGAGTGTGTTACTGTTGCCTTTAACAATTCTTGTTTTCATTTTCATTTGAACTGCTGAAGTATCACCAAGGTTACCAGTGGCATCCAGATGTTTCGTCGGAGTGTGCTACTGTTGCCTATAACAATTCTTGTTTTCATTTTCATTTTAACTGCTGAAGTATCACCAAGGTTACCAGTGGCATCCAGATGTTTCGTCGGAGTGTGCTACTGTTGCCTATAACAATTCTTGTTTTCATTTTCATTTTAACTGCTCAAGTATCACCAAGGTTACCAGTGACATCCAGATGTTTCGTTGGAGTGTGCTACTGTTGCCTATAACAATTCTTGTTTTCATTTTCATTTTAACTGCTGAAGTATCACCAAGGTTACCAGTGGCATCCAGATGTTTCGTCGGAGTGTGCTACTGTTGCCTTTAACAACAATTTCTTGTTTTCATTTTCATTTTAACTGCTCAAGTATCACCAAGGTTACCAGTGGCATCCACATGTTTCGTCGGAGTGTGTTACTGTTGCCTTAAACAATTCTTGCTTTCATTTTCATTGTAACTGTTCAACTATCACCAAGGTTACCAGTGGCATCCAGATGTTTCGTCGGAGTGTGCTACTGTTGCCCTTAACAATTCTTGTTTTCATTTTCATTTTAACTGCTCAAGTATCACCAAGGTTACCAGTGGCATCCAGATGTTTCGTCGGAGTGTGCTACTGTTGCCTATAACAATTCTTGTTTTCATTTTCATTTTAACTGCTGAAGTATCACCAAGGTTACCAGTGGCATCCAGATGTTTCATCGGAGTGTGCTACTGTTGCCTTTAACAACAATTTCTTGTTTTCATTTTCATTTTAACTGCTCAAGTATCACCAAGGTTACCAGTGGCATCCACATGTTTCGTCGGAGTGTGTTACTGTTGCCTTAAACAATTCTTGCTTTCATTTTCATTGTAACTGTTCAACTATCACCAAGGTTACCAGTGGCATCCAGATGTTTCGTCGGAGTGTGCTACTGTTGCCCTTAACAATTCTTGTTTTCATTTTCATTTTAACTGCTCAAGTATCACCAAGGTTACCAGTGGCATCCAGATGTTTCGTCGGAGTGTGCTACTGTTGCCTATAACAATTCTTGTTTTCATTTTCATTTGAACTGCTGAAGTATCACCAAGGTTACCAGTGGCATCCAGATGTTTCGTCGGAGTGTGCTACTGTTGCCTATAACAATTCTTGTTTTCATTTTCATTTTAACTGCTGAAGTATCACCAAGGTTACCAGTAGCATCCAGATGTTTCGTCGGAGTGTGCTACTGTTGCCTATAACAATTCTTGTTTTCATTTTCATTTTAACTGCTCAAGTATCACCAAGGTTACCAGTGACATCCAGATGTTTCGTTGGAGTGTGCTACTGTTGCCTATAACAATTCTTGTTTTCATTTTCATTTTAACTGCTGAAGTATCACCAAGGTTACCAGTGGCATCCAGATGTTTCGTCGGAGTGTGCTACTGTTGCCTTTAACAACAATTTCTTGTTTTCATTTTCATTTTAACTGCTCAAGTATCACCAAGGTTACCAGTGGCATCCACATGTTTCGTCGGAGTGTGTTACTGTTGCCTTAAACAATTCTTGCTTTCATTTTCATTGTAACTGTTCAACTATCACCAAGGTTACCAGTGGCATCCAGATGTTTCGTCGGAGTGTGCTACTGTTGCCCTTAACAATTCTTGTTTTCATTTTCATTTTAACTGCTCAAGTATCACCAAGGTTACCAGTGGCATCCAGATGTTTCGTCGGAGTGTGCTACTGTTGCCTTTAACAATTCTTGTTTTTATTTTCATTTTAACTGCTCAAGTATCACCAAGGTTACCAGTGGCATCCAGATGTTTTGCTGGAGTGTGCTACTGTTGCCTCTAACAATTCTTGTTTTCATTTTCATTTTAACTGCTCAAGTATCGCCAAGGTTACCAGTGGCATCCAGATGTTTCGTCAGAGTGTGTTATTCTTGTTTTCATTTTCATTTTAACTGCTGAAGTATCACGAAGGTTACCAGTGGCATCCAGATGTTTCGTCGGAGTGTGCTACTGTTGCCTTTAACAATTCTTGTTTTCATTTTCATTTTAACTGATCAACTATCACCAGGGTTACCAGTGGCATCCAGATGTTTCGTCGGAGTGTGCTACTGTTGCCTTTAACAATACTTGTTTTCATTTTCATTTTAACTGCTGAAGTATCACCAAGGTTACAAGTGGCATCCAGATGTTTCGTCGGAGTGTGCTACTGTTGCCTATAACAATTCTTGTTTTCATTTTCATTTTAACTGCTCAAGTATAACCAACGTTACAAGTGGCATCCAGATGTTTCGTCGGAGTGTGCTATTGTTGCCTATAATAATTCTTGTTTTCATTTTCATTTTAACTGCTCAAGTATCACCAAGGTTACCAGTGGCATCCAGATGTTTCCTCGGAGTGTGCTACTGTTGCCTATAACAGTTCTTGTTTTCATTTTCATTTTAACTGCTCAAGTATCACCAAGGTTACCAGTGGCATCCAGATGTTTCGCCGGAGTGTGCTACTGTTGCCTATAACAGTTCTTGTTTTCATTTTCATTTTAACTGCTGAAGTATCACCAAGGTTACCAGTGGCATCCAGATGTTTCGTCGGAGTGTGCTACTGTTGCATATAACAATTCTTGTTTTCATTTTCATTTTAACAACTCAAGTATCACCAAGGTTACCAGTGGCATCCAGATGTTTCGTCGGAGTGTGCTACTGTGGCCTTTAACAATTCTTGTTTTCATTTTAATTATAACTGATCAACTATCACCAAGGTTACCAGTGGCATCCAGATGTTTCGTGGGAGTGTGCTACTGTTGCCTATAACAATTCTTGTTTACATTTTCATTATAACTGATCAACTATCACCTAGGTTACCAGTGGCATCCAGATGTTTAGTCGGAGTGTGCTACTGTTGCCTATAACAATTCTTGTTTTCATTTTCATTTTAACTGCTCAAGTATAACCAACGTTACAAGTGGCATCCAGATGTTTCGTCGGAGTGTGCTACTGTTGCCTTTAACATTTCTTGGTTTCATTTTCATTATAACTGTTCAACTATCACCAAGGTTACCAGTGGCATCCAGATGTTTCGTCGGAGTGTGCTACTGTTGCCTATAACAATTCTTGTTTTCATTTTCATTTTAACTGCTCAAGTATAACCAACGTTACAAGTGGCATCCAGACGTTTCGTCGGAGTGTGCTACTGTTGCCTATAACAGTTCTTGTTTTTATTTTCATTTTAACTGCTCAAATATCACCAAGATTACCAGTGGCATCCAGATGTTTCGTCGGATTGTGCTGCTGTTGCCTATAATAATTCTTGTTTTCATTTTCATTTTAACTGCTCAAGTATCACCAAGGTTACCAGTGGCATCCAGATGTTTCGTCGGAGTGTGCTACTGTTGTCTATAACAGTTCTTGTTTTCATTTTCATTTTAACTGCTTAAGTATCACCAAGGTTACCAGTGGCATCCAGATGTTTCGTCGGAGTGTGCTACTGTTGCCTATAACAATTCTTGTTTTCATTTTCATTTTAACTGCTCAAGTATAACCAACGTTACAAGTGGCATCCAGATGTTTCGTCGGAGTGTGCTAGTGTTGCCTATAACAGTTCTTGTTTTTATTTTCATTTTAACTGCTCAAGTATCACCAAGATTACCAGTGGCATCCAGATGTTTCGTCGGATTGTGCTGCTGTTGCCTATAATAATTCTTGTTTTCATTTTCATTTTAACTGCTCAAGTATCACCAAGGTTACCAGTGGCATCCAGATGTTTCGTCGGAGTGTGCTACTGTTGTCTATAACAGTTCTTGTTTTCATTTTCATTTTAACTGCTTAAGTATCACCAAGGTTACCAGTGGCATCCAGATGTTTCGTCGGAGTGTGCTACTGTTGCCTATAACAATTCTTGTTTTCATTTTCATTTTAACTGCTTAAGTATCACCAAGGTTACCAGTGGCATCCAGATGTTTCGTCGGAGTGTGCTACTGTTGCCTATAACAATTCTTGTTTACATTTTCATTTTAACAACTCAAGTATCACCAAGGTTACAAGTGGCATCCAGATGTTTCGTCGGAGTGTACTACTGTTGCCTATAACAGTTCTTGTTTTCATTTTCATTTTAACTGCTCAAGTATCACCAAGGTTACCAGTGGCATCCAGATGTATCATCGGAGTGTGCTACTGTTGCCTATAACAATTCTTGTTTTCATTTTCATTTTAACTGCTCAAGTATAACCAACGTTACAAGTGGGATCCAGATGTTTCGTCGGAGTGTGCTATTGTTGCCTATAATAATTCTTGTTTTCATTTTCATTTTAACTGCTCAAGTATCACCAAGGTTACTAGTGGCATGAGATTTCACAAATAGGCCACTTGTCTTGTGATTTAAAGTCAAACTAATTGGAACGGAATTTTTGTGACTGCCAATGATAGATAGTAGTCAACTTACATGTTCTTCCGTACTAAAAGTTCCCCAAAATTTGTGAGGTGGAACCTTGAGTTTGTGCCACAGGTTACCCACCTATTTGAGACCATCACGGCTAAAAAATCCATACCCTTTGGTGCCCCATATACCTGATATAGCGCATATAAGGGAGTACCTCCCCCCCCCCCCGACCTTTTTTTTTTCTTTTTGTTTTTGTTTTTTTGTAGGTTATACGTTGAGCACCAATTCTTCAATCAATACAAAGACCCTAAACCTGAACTATACGGTCACTACATTGACGACAGCATCGGTGCAGTGTTTTGAGTGACTCAATGAATTTATAACCTCCGTCAATTCCTCTCATCCGGCTCTGAAATATACCTGGGAAATCATGAGGAGACGCAAGTGGGCCTAAACTGGAAGTACTTGATTTCCGAAGTAATTAAAATTGCGGTTTACTCCTTAATTAAACTTCTGTCAACAAAGAGAGGTGAACACGGATCAAATAGGATTAATATGTCAGTATCAAATTTAGTCTTGACGATTGAGGTGCGTTCAGTCACGTTGTCTCGTTTCCGCAGTCATTTGAGAAAACCGAGCCACGCAGAAGTGTGTCGATGGCTCCGAGGAATATTTCTCGAGGAATATTCCCTACCAGCACGCTTTCCGGAGGATATTGTCCGAATATTCAAGGCGAAGAGCTTTACAGACGATAGATGGAGAACCGTATCAAGGAAAAGCTTCTTCAGAGGAGGAAATCGTTGCCTCATCATTTGGATTAATTGCGGCATTCCTTTCTCCGTGCACGAGATTGGCAATTATATCAAGAGGAGATCTTTGAGCAGCTAAGATGCTTTTTAAACAGCCTTGTCATTAGCGTACTTTGCGAAGCTCCAGCCGACGTATAAACGAGCACTCGCACGGCCGCGAGTAGTTCGAATCCTGTGATGAAGACTCAAACGAATCGCCGTTTGAAAATGTCAGGGTCATCATCGTTTGTTTCACAAGAAATGGATGAAGACATTGGCTGCTTATTACTAACCCTGCCACGTAGCTGCCCCAAAAAGGTAAGCTTAGAGAAATTCTCAATTTTTTTTTCTGCGAACCTTGCACTCGGAAACACTGATCAGCGGCTTTCCATTGCGAGTGGCGCGAAATAGTTCTTGTAGCACGAAAAATAAATCCCAAGGAAAAGATTTCGCAACAGAGGAGTAAATACTCACTATCTGAGGACCAAAATACTACAACAGACCCCGTCAACGAAAGGTAATTCCCGTTCCCTTTACGAAATCCGCACAATGTCACTCGTAAATTATGCTCACATTTCCTGAAACAAGTTATTTTCGTGTCTTAGGCCTTATTGAGGGGGATAAGAGGGATTCCTAGAACAGGATAAAATTGTAGTTTGCTACTTATCAATATTTATAAGAACAAGAGGGGGGTAACTCGGACATATTAGGACATTTGACTTTTCAAAATAATTTTTGGTCAAAATCCCACACTAGGGCCTGAAATTTGGTAAAACTGGATCAAATTTCCCCACCTTAGGCATTAATTATATCTCTTTATAAGTATCACGGTTCTCCACTCCCTCTCCTTTCCTACAGATCAACCGGGATACATGATGATCTTGAATTTTTGTTGGAGGAGGAGCTGAGCAGTATTCAACTCTTTGCAATGTCACACATGGAAAGACAAAATACTTAGCAGCTTCTTGATTCTTTGGCTTTGTTGCCTACAAGATTAATTCCCTGCAGGAGGCTAACTGGGAAGTTATGGTCCAGAGTCCTTCAATGGGACCAACTGACAGTGCAAAAGAAGACTGGACAACAAACAGAAATTGGAAAACACAATATCCATGTTAGCTCAATTTCAGGTATGTAAAATGGTTAAGACTAAACATTAAAAAAATAGTCTGGGGATGTTTCGTAACTGGAAATCAATGGAGCTTACATGTATTGTTGCTAGTTGGTGTCAATGCAGTCAGCAGCTCATTTATGACAAATGGCCATTTTTTTTTTCAGGTCCCACAAAAATGAATATCTTGGGAAATGTAGAAGATACTGTGGGGCATGCACTCCCCATTGAGATGATGGCATTTTCTCCTGAGAAATTTATTTTGTATATTTTTTGATTTTATGCTACTTGAGACTAGATTGGAAAAGATGTAAACAATTTGCATCTTTTCCAATCTGTTGATCTAGTCTCAAATAGCATAAAATAAGAAAACTATACAAAATAAATTGCTCAGGAATCACCAACGTTACCAGTAACATCCAGATGTATTGTCAGAGTGTGCTGCTGTTGCCTTCAGCAATTCTTGTTTTCATTTTAACTGTATCACCAAGTATCACCAAGGTTACCAGTGGCATTCAGATGTATCGTCGGCGTGTGCTGCTGTTGCCTCTAACAATTCTTGTTTTCATTTTCATTATAACTGATCAACTATCACCAAGGTTACCAGTGGCATCCAGATGTTTTGTCGGAGTGTGTTACTGTTGCCTTTAACAATTCTTGTTTTCATTTTCATTTGAACTGCTGAAGTATCACCAAGGTTACCAGTGGCATCCAGATGTTTCGTCGGAGTGTGCTACTGTTGCCTATAACAATTCTTGTTTTCATTTTCATTTTAACTGCTGAAGTATCACCAAGGTTACCAGTGGCATCCAGATGTTTCGTCGGAGTGTGCTACTGTTGCCTATAACAATTCTTGTTTTCATTTTCATTTTAACTGCTCAAGTATCACCAAGGTTACCAGTGACATCCAGATGTTTCGTTGGAGTGTGCTACTGTTGCCTATAACAATTCTTGTTTTCATTTTCATTTTAACTGCTGAAGTATCACCAAGGTTACCAGTGGCATCCAGATGTTTCGTCGGAGTGTGCTACTGTTGCCTTTAACAACAATTTCTTGTTTTCATTTTCATTTTAACTGCTCAAGTATCACCAAGGTTACCAGTGGCATCCACATGTTTCGTCGGAGTGTGTTACTGTTGCCTTAAACAATTCTTGCTTTCATTTTCATTGTAACTGTTCAACTATCACCAAGGTTACCAGTGGCATCCAGATGTTTCGTCGGAGTGTGCTACTGTTGCCCTTAACAATTCTTGTTTTCATTTTCATTTTAACTGCTCAAGTATCACCAAGGTTACCAGTGGCATCCAGATGTTTCGTCGGAGTGTGCTACTGTTGCCTATAACAATTCTTGTTTTCATTTTCATTTTAACTGCTGAAGTATCACCAAGGTTACCAGTGGCATCCAGATGTTTCATCGGAGTGTGCTACTGTTGCCTTTAACAACAATTTCTTGTTTTCATTTTCATTTTAACTGCTCAAGTATCACCAAGGTTACCAGTGGCATCCACATGTTTCGTCGGAGTGTGTTACTGTTGCCTTAAACAATTCTTGCTTTCATTTTCATTGTAACTGTTCAACTATCACCAAGGTTACCAGTGGCATCCAGATGTTTCGTCGGAGTGTGCTACTGTTGCCCTTAACAATTCTTGTTTTCATTTTCATTTTAACTGCTCAAGTATCACCAAGGTTACCAGTGGCATCCAGATGTTTCGTCGGAGTGTGCTACTGTTGCCTATAACAATTCTTGTTTTCATTTTCATTTTGAACTGCTGAAGTATCACCAAGGTTACCAGTGGCATCCAGATGTTTCGTCGGAGTGTGCTACTGTTGCCTATAACAATTCTTGTTTTCATTTTCATTTTAACTGCTGAAGTATCACCAAGGTTACCAGTAGCATCCAGATGTTTCGTCGGAGTGTGCTACTGTTGCCTATAACAATTCTTGTTTTCATTTTCATTTTAACTGCTCAAGTATCACCAAGGTTACCAGTGACATCCAGATGTTTCGTTGGAGTGTGCTACTGTTGCCTATAACAATTCTTGTTTTCATTTTCATTTTAACTGCTGAAGTATCACCAAGGTTACCAGTGGCATCCAGATGTTTCGTCGGAGTGTGCTACTGTTGCCTTTAACAACAATTTCTTGTTTTCATTTTCATTTTAACTGCTCAAGTATCACCAAGGTTACCAGTGGCATCCACATGTTTCGTCGGAGTGTGTTACTGTTGCCTTAAACAATTCTTGCTTTCATTTTCATTGTAACTGTTCAACTATCACCAAGGTTACCAGTGGCATCCAGATGTTTCGTCGGAGTGTGCTACTGTTGCCCTTAACAATTCTTGTTTTCATTTTCATTTTAACTGCTCAAGTATCACCAAGGTTACCAGTGGCATCCAGATGTTTCGTCGGAGTGTGCTACTGTTGCCTTTAACAATTCTTGTTTTTATTTTCATTTTAACTGCTCAAGTATCACCAAGGTTACCAGTGGCATCCAGATGTTTTGCTGGAGTGTGCTACTGTTGCCTCTAACAATTCTTGTTTTCATTTTCATTTTAACTGCTCAAGTATCGCCAAGGTTACCAGTGGCATCCAGATGTTTCGTCAGAGTGTGTTATTCTTGTTTTCATTTTCATTTTAACTGCTGAAGTATCACGAAGGTTACCAGTGGCATCCAGATGTTTCGTCGGAGTGTGCTACTGTTGCCTTTAACAATTCTTGTTTTCATTTTCATTTTAACTGATCAACTATCACCAGGGTTACCAGTGGCATCCAGATGTTTCGTCGGAGTGTGCTACTGTTGCCTTTAACAATACTTGTTTTCATTTTCATTTTAACTGCTGAAGTATCACCAAGGTTACCAGTGGCATCCAGATGTTTCGTCGGAGTGTGTTACCGTTGCCTTTAACAATTCTTGTTTTCATTTTCATTATAACTGATCAACTATCACCAAGGTTACCAGTGGCATCCAGATGTTTCGTCGGAGTGTGCTAGTATTGCCTTTAACAATTCTTGTTTTCATTTTCATTTTAACTGATCAACTATCACCAGGGTTACCAGTGGCATCCAGATGTTTCGTCGGAGTGTGCTACTGTTGCCTTTAACAATACTTGTTTTCATTTTCATTTTAACTGCTGAAGTATCACCAAGGTTACCAGTGGCATCCAGATGTTTCGTCGGAGTGTGTTACTGTTGCCTTTAACAATTCTTGTTTTCATTTTCATTATAACTGATCAACTATCACCAAGGTTACCAGTGGCATCCAGATGTTTCGTCGGAGTGTGCTACTGTTGCCTTTAACAATTCTTGTTTTCATTTTCATTATAACTGCTCAAGTATCACCAAGGCTACCAGTGGCATCCAGATGTTTTGTCGAAGTGTGCTAGTATTGCCTTTAACAATTCTTGTTTTCATTTTCATTTTAACTGTTCAAGTATCACCAAGGTTACCAGTGGCATCCACATGTATCGTCGGAGTGTTCTAGTGTTGCCTTTAACAATTCTTTTTTCATTTTAACTATTCAAGTATCTGCAATGTTACCAGTTGTATCCATATGTATCGTCAGAGTGTGCTACTGTTGTCTTTAACAATTCTTGTTTTTATTTTCATTTTAACTATTGAAGTATCACCAAGGTTACTGGTGGCATGAGATGTCACGAATAGTCCACTTGTCTTGTGATTTAAAGTCAAACTAATTGAAACGGAATTTTTGTGACTGCCAATGATAGATAGTAGTCAACTTACATGTACTTGCGTACTTAAAGTTCCCCAAAATTCGTGAGGTGGAACAGGCTTAAATTAGGCATTTGACTTTGTGCCACAGGATACCCACTTCGTTTGGTGTAATAATGAATCGAAACACAAAATAATGTTGTTTGAGCTATAGTAAATGTTTGTAATGAAAAAAAAATGTGATCAACAGATGAGAATGAAAAGGGTTAGTTTTAAAAGAAACTGTCGGGTGCTACGTCTTTTGGGGAGTGAAACACGAGAATATGGTTTGTCAACGGAATTGACCACCGTAGAGAGATTAAAAAAGCTGACGTTTCTAGTGTTTGCCCTTCCACAGATCGCATCGAGGAATTGCGGGTTATGTATGGTTTGTGCACAGAATCTGGAGCTACGTGAAAAACGAAAATAAATAGAATGAAAAGCGTTCATTGATACGATTTAAAAGATGAATTTTTGCTATAGATTTTTTCCCCCTTTCGGTGTTTACTTGATGCCGGGGGGGGGGCTGGGTGGGGGTGGGGGTGGGGGTGTACTCCCAGAAAAATTGGGTAGGGCGTGCGGCCCCCTTCCCGAAACACTTGCCTTATTTCAGAACAAAATCAGCGGTTCTCCCTACCCTATTTCAGACCTGATCAAAAATTTGATACCCTGTTTCAGACTTACTTCATGTGCGCGATAAAAGATAATTAAGGACAAAAAAGAAGGGCTTTTGCAGATGGTCTTATCGCCTACTGTCGAAGAAGTAGCTTCTTCTAAAAAAGTATACCCAATCCAAGACGAATGGACAAACCATACCCTATTTCAGACCAAAATGTTCAAAATCGATAACCTATTTCAGACCAACACGGCTAAAAATCCATACCCTTTGGTGCCCATATACCTGATATAGCCATATAAGGGAGTACCACCTCCCCTGACCTTTTTTTTCTTTTTCATTCGCTGATAATTATTAAAAGCAAATTAATGGTACCCAGCTACGCCATTCTTTTTTTCTTTTTGTTTTTTTTTTTTTTTGTTTGTTTTTTGTGAATGATATATGAAATAAATCATACATGAACTGCGGAAATGAAATCGAATGAAGAATGATCCTCGCAGTTGTGAACGCAAATTATGCAATTGCAAAAAGAAGCCTGAAAAAAATTCAGGACTTCAACGGGGTTTGAACCCGTGACCTCGCGATACCGGTGATGACCCCGATGAAGTCGATGACCCCGTTGAAGTCCTGAATTTTTTTCAGGCTTCTTTTCGCAATTGCATCAATTGCGTTCACAACTGCGAGGATCATTCTTCATTTGATTTTTGTTTTTTGTAGGTTATACGTTGAGCACCAATTCTTCAATCAATACAAAGACCCCAAACCTGAACTATACGGTCACTACCTTGACGACGGCATCGGTGCAGTGTTTTGAGGAACTCAATGAATTTATAACCTCCGTCAATGCCTCTCATCTGGCTCTGAAATATACCTTGGAAATTATAGAAGCTTCGCTGGCTCTTCTTGATATCAAAGTTTCTATCCGTGGCAATAACTTATGTACCAGTGTGCTCTCCAAAGTCACAGATTCTCACAGTTATTTATTGTATTCATCTTCACATCCATCTCACATCAAATAATGAAAGCCACTGCTCCCTGTTACGGTCGTAGGAAAATCCACGAAAATTTAATCAAATCAACATAGCCGGCGTTGAGTAAATTTTTCACAGACAAAGGAAAACGTGCTATAATTGTAAACGCTCACAAAATAAAAAATTAGAGTTATAACTGAACATACATTACTTCAGTGAACTCGCCTACCAGTAAGCGAACGAGTTCTAGAGGCGTAGGCGAGTTTACCGGTATTCCTAATTCGGCCGGGTTTTCTTAATAAAAAAAAAAAAAAGAATGCGTGATTTGGACTTCTGCATTAGGCCCTGTTCGCACTAAGACGAAAATTTGAGTTTGGCGTTTGCAAAAAAGTGAAATTTTTGTAATCACCAATTTTTTGTTTTCGTAATCCTGTTCGCACATGAAGATGCGAAATTTTTTTTAGTGACAGATAGCTCTAATGCAAGGCAACCGCAGAACCCACACTCAAGGAGTCCGTCATCAATTTGATGACCCAATGACGGATGGATGTCAACGAACAAAGGATTTTCTCGCCTGACAAAATTTTCACAGCCTCCAAAGTTAGTCGACGGAATCTTTGAAGTTTCGTTGCGCTTGCAAAAATTTTGGTGGGTGCAAAAAATCGTTCGCACTAGAAATGGCTTCGCGTTGACAGATTTTTTGGTAAATCAAACAAAATTTCGCGTAGTGCGAACAGGCCCTTATTGTTTGTTGTCTCGTCACTTTCTCACTCTCCCCGCCGCATAGAAAGTGATCCTAATTTTCTCACGGCTCAATCACAGTGTTTCCGGTGACAAAAATTAGTTTTGACAGCCGCACTTGCGAATTTTCACGCCTTCTACTTTACACGGGCTGACTCACTGACAGATTGAAATTCAAATATGTAAGGAATGCGGGGTCCACAACCCCGCATTCCTTTGTAATACTTCCAGATAGACTCCGCTGCGTCTCGTCATGACAGAAGCTTCGCTGGCTCTTCTTGATATCAAAGTTTCTATCCGTGGCAATAACTTATGTACCAGTGTGCTCTCCAAAGTCACAGATTCTCACAGTTATTTTATGTATTCATCTTCACATCCATCTCACGTCAAATACTGAAAGCCACTGCTCCCTGTTACGGTCGTAGGAAAATCCACGGAAATTTAATCAAATCAACATAGCCGGCGTTGAGTAAATTTTTCATAGACAAAGGAAAACGTGCTATAATTGTAAACGCTCACAAAATGAAAAATTAAAGTTATAACTGAACATACATTACTTGAGTGAACTCGCCTACCAGGAAGCGAACGAGTTGTGGAGGCGCAGGCGAGTTTACCGGTCTTTCCTAATTCGGCCGGGTTTTCTTAATAAAAAAAAAAACAAAAACGAATGCGTGATTTGGACTTCTGCATTATTGTTTGTTGTCTCGTCACTTTCTCAGTCTCCCCGCCGCATAGAAAGTGATCTTAATTTTCTCACGGCTCAATCACAGTGTTTCCGGTGACAAAAAAATAGTTTTGACAGCCGCACTTGCGAATTTTCACGCCTTCTACTTTACACGGGCTGACTCACTAACAGATTGAAATTCAAATATGTAAGGAATGCGGGGTCCACAACCCCGCATTCCTTTGTAATACTTCCGGATAGACTCCGCTGCGTCTCGTCATGATCCTCACATACGTGGGTTTGGCGTTGTCTCTTCTTGGAGCAGTTATCACCAAAATCTGCTACCTTCTGTTAACGTAAGCTGTTGTAATAGTGGATTGAGTAAATGACTGTGAATATATGAAAATCGTATATTTGAACTGCGGATTAAAGGAATGAAGATGCGAATGCTATTTACTCCGGCCGAGTCTAAAAATGCCGTCCATTCTTTTTCTTCTTGCTCTTCCAAGTCGTCGTCGTGTTTCATCCACAAAGCTCATTTCCGGCGTTTCTGCGCAAGCGCTAATAAGACAACAATAAGATAAGACAACAAGAATGCCGATTCGATGTTCGATTAAAGAAGACACGGAATATATCACGTACACGAAAACGTCGATTCAACTTGTGTTTTAAAGGTTTTAACATGACCAGACTAAACTGCAGATGTTTCAATGGTAAATTCTGCCCGCCGTGTTTGTTCCCCTGGCCGCTCCATACTAAGCTCTGTAATTCTGAGTGGTACACTTTGAAGAATATCTCAAGTACGGAATATCACACACCATCCCATGAGACTTTGACGGGTAGTTTATGTACTATTTTTCTACAATATCTCAATATGTTGACATTAGTTTTTTGAATGATAAGCGATTTTCAGTTATGTTTTACTTTTGAACTGTCCGCAGAAACCTTACTCTGTTGTTTATAGCACTGTCTGTTTCAAATGAAAAACAGTTTCACTCTGATTAATATTTTTTCTCGTCGCATTTCACTGAGATTAATTCCAGTAATGTCTGCAAAAAAACTCTTCGTTATTTAATGCAAGCTAGTGGACCTATGAGGAAACACAACCTCCTACGGTCAAAAGCCACTAATAAATCATTTTTTTATGGGTCTTGGTTTTCTAGGTAGTCGGATTTCTATGTCGTCGTTTTCTAGACATCCATTACTCAAGCAATGTTGAATGCGAAGGAGAAAACTTTTTGAATTACATTTGATTACAAAAATGAGCAATATTACACGACGTTTCGAAGTCATCTTGACTTCATTTTCAAGTGATAAATGTAACAGTCGTTTCATTTTTAAATTAAGTGGTTGTTTATAACGTCAGCCAACGAATTAGTGCGCGCGCGATGAGATGTTCTAGACAAACACTTTCGCGCGAATTGAGTCTGTGTGTTTAACTTCGGTTTCATCTCACGGATGAAAAGCATTTCGCGGATTAGACACTCAAGCTTTCCCTGACATTTTTTTTTTTAAACGGAGAACTGTTTTAAAAACTCGGGGTTTGAAATTCCGTGGCAACCTTTACATGTGCACCGACGGCTGAGGCTCTATGCTCTTCAATTCGCTGATGGAGATGATGACGAGTAGTGTAGCCGATATAATCTGTATCGCACAGATACATTTAAATTCATATACAACACATTGTCGGCTAACGACCGGTGGTTTCCTCTATAGTGAAAATAAAATATGGAAAGGAATTCAAATCTCGTTATACCAACTTTGTCATAATATTACAACCGTGTAGGTGAAGTAGTGAAGTGGCAAATTGCAATTTCCGATGGCCCCTTGGAAGGCCGAGTGAATGCCATTATGGCCTCTAGTTGCTATTTGGCTGGCTTTCTGACTGACTGGCTCGGCTAACTAACTGGATAGAAGTTGCCTAGTTGATTGCTTGATTCAGAAGATTATTTGTACCTTCAGCCTGGCAAAATTATTTCAGGTTTTTGCCTCATTAATTATTTCCTTAAATGATTTGTTTGTTTACCTGGAAACAGAGACAAGGAATCACCTTTATGTCAGATTCGTGTGAGTTTGGTTGCCTCTCTGTTAGCAGGACAAATCACTTTCCTTGCCGGGATTGATGCAACCGAGAAAAAGGTAGACCAAACGTAAACTCAGAGATATTGCAATGGATGGCGACTTTAACGAAGGGCAGGGCTGAAAGAGGAATGGACGAAAGGATGAGATAAAAGGCTGACGGACAAATGGACAGATGAATGAATGAAACTATGAGAACGAACTACTGAGTTAGTGAGTGAGTGAGTGAGTGAGTGAATGAATGAATGAATGAATGAATGAGTGAGTAAACGAAGCAACGAACAAATGAATGAATCAACAATGAATGAGTGAATAATTAATTAATTAATGAACGCATGAATGAATAAATGGTACTGATCTTTTCATTACTTGATTGATTGATGGTTGGTTGATTGATTGATTGATTGATTGATTGATTGATTGATTGATCATTTGAGTAACTGATTGACTCACTGGAACGGTCGATCAATTTATCTGAATTCTATCACGTTTTTACAGGGAGCTTGTGTAACAGTGGCAGCTCTAATGCAGTACTCCTTCATGGCAGCATTGTGCTGGATGCTTGTGGAGGGAATATTCCTTTACCTGATTGTTTTTATAGTTTACAACGTGAACCACAAAGTGTCTGTATATCTTGGCATGTCGTGGGGTAGGAAGAGTTGCTGTCATATTGGTTTAGATATAGACATTTTAGGAAGTCGAGTTAAAACCCATGACACTCCATTTCGTGTTCGCAGGATAGGAGACTTTTGGAAGGTCCAAGCTTGACGAAGACTGTGACTCCGACCTCTATTAGGAGCTGATATAATGTTCAAATGAAATTAAATTCCTTTCATATAGGTGGTTTGCAGCCAATCTCTGGAGACACAGATCACAATGGTGAAATGAACAAATGCTGGTGGACGAACAAAAGGAGCTAATGAGAGATCTATTGTTTACGTCCACCAGCATGGCGGCGATGACGTAACGTGAAAACCACCTATAGGCTGGACCTAATTAAGTGGGAGCTACTGTATTTAAATTTACAATCGTTGTTGTGTTTTGAGGGAAGGTAGCGCTATTAAGTAACCAACATGTACAGAAAACACCAGAACAGCTTTTTGGATGAAACCGTCCCTAGAGAGATCTTTTCAGCTAGATGCGTTTATTTGGTCAAATAGCTTATATCTGAGGCAAAACACTTGCGGTGCGTAAAGAAAGGTACATTTTTGCAAAGAAACGTCCACAGCGTGTACTTTATGGAAAAGGAGTTGGAGTAGGGACTGATTTCTCGTCACGGGCAGTTACAAATTTGCCACTGCTCTTTGTTACCCCTAGCTTATCCGTCACCCTTGTAACTCCATCGTCGTATTTCAGGGTTTCCTGCACTTTTGGTCGCCATATCACTGACTATTGCGGCGGGAAAAGACGGAGTCGAGACTTTCGTCGGCGATCAACAGTAAGGTTGACTGTTCACATTCAGTTTAATATTTGCATATCTCTTGCTCATAAATTATTGCCCATACGTTCCCGCGTCGTTTTCAAATCTATAGCAAGCTGAATTTTTTTTCTTGGTTGATTGATTGAGTTTCATTTATTCATGCATTATAAATTACTTATTTATTCATTTTTGTTATTTTGTCTGTCTAAGCTGCTGGCTCTCACTTGGGAACACTCCCATTTGGATAATGTTTGCATCATTCGTCTCCATCATCGAGCTTGTAAGCAACGTATGGTTTCCTTATACACGTTTGCAAACCAAATGCATACAAAAACCATACTCCAAATTTAACAGCATACAATTAACAATAGAGAGCTTAAGCAACGACGACGGCGACGGCAACGAGAACAGCACAAAACAATAGGCTTAATGAGCAAAAACAATAACCTTGCACGTGCGTATTACATTTTGGTATATTTCTTTGCCGTCCTCAGCAAAACAGCAACGTGAAATGACCAAATTTTAGGTTTTGTGGAGAACGTGAACGTGAGCCCCCCTCTCTATTAACCCCCACCTCTCTAATAAGCCCCCCATTTGGAAGTCGTTTTTTTGTAATAAGCCCTTCCTATTCCCTCTTACGAAATCCACTTCACCAGGACTGTTGGTTTATTTTTAAACAAATACACACTCATTTCAAACACATAGTACTGTTTGTTACTCTTTATTAAATAATCAAGTTGCACTGCATTTGTTCGAGTTTCGTAGTTTCGTACGAAAACTATTATAAGACAAAAACGGCGTGTTTGAGATTTCAAATAAGCCCCCCCTCTCTCTATTAAGCCCCCCTATCTAATAAGCCCCTCTCAATGAGGTCTGAAATTAATAAGCCCCCCCCCCGCTCCCCCGGGAGGGGGCTTAATAGAGCTTTTACTGTAGCTAAAGTCAGGGGATATTCCGCAAGATAGAGCAGGATAACTGTTTCGTTATTGAAAACATTGATAGTAAAGCACAGTTTGCAGAGTTTATTGCAGAAAATGAAATAGAACGTCGCCCTTTTTCTTCCCGACACACATATATCCCAGGATATCTGTTGTGTGTGTTAATGACTTCTACAGGATGAAAAACGTGACATAGGCCTGCACAATTGAAAACAAGTAAAAATAATAAGAATATTAAAATATAACATATCTCATCTCGTAATTATGTTGTTTAAGAAGGTTCTTAAATTTGGAGAGCGATGAAGCATTCTTTAGTTTTCTAGGTAATTTATTACAAAGGACCTAACCTGAATATCTAAAAGCGGTTTTCATAAACTTAATTTAGGGGTCCGTATGTGAATGCCGTTTCTAAGTCGTTGCTATTTCGAGTTCTGGATGATAAAAGCCAATTAACCGACAATTGGCGTTCGGCCTCAATTTAGTAACCCTAAATCATTATTCTGATTTTGATTCTGTATTTGTTAAGGTGAACGTGATAATTCTCGGGCGAGTGATCAAGGAAATGCTGTCCATGCGCCACGCAAAGACAAGCAGATGGAACAGATCAGGTGAGAGTAACTAATATAGTCTATTCAAAAGCGAAACACAAGGAACAAAATTTGAAAAAAGTATTCGAGAATTTGTTTTCTATTTTTAACATAATTCTTAAACATTAGAGTGGTTTTTGAATTTACCGACGTACAATCAGAAGCTACTCTAGCAGTTCCCGACAAACCTAAACAGAGTAATGGACCAATCAGATCTCAAGGCATATACGGGGTCAAGTCACCTGGTGTTTGTTTGCCTTGCGATGGTTATCGAAGTGGGCGGGATTTGCCAACCAATCACAGAGCGTAATAGAGCAACACCAAAGGAAACGAGGAGTAATTTCGACACTCGACTGTAAACTGCTCTGAGGGAGGAGTAGACTTCTCAATTTCTCAACCAGATGATTCTCCGCACAACTGCCTATGGGGACTGATGACGAGATAAGGCTGTTTTTATACACTAGGATTTTTTTTTCTTGTAAGTGATTGGCTTTTAATACCAAAAAATGAAATTTAAATTTCTAATTTTTTCGCAGTCATTAATTTTGAGACTAAAGGTTCCTCTATGCTTCTTGGTTGTAGACTCGACATCAAAGCATGCGCAGTGATTATTCCCCTATTTGGGATCACGTGGTTGTTTGGCCTTTTGACACCAGCACACGAAGTGTTTCACTACATTTTTGTCATCCTTAACTCCTCACAGGTAAATTAAGTGTCTAAAGTGGTGTTAACTCTCTTCCTGGAAAGAAAATATTTACCAGCAATATTTATGGTGTCTCGATATAATCAAAAGTTGACGCAAACGCAGCGCAACATTTTTACCACTAAACAAAACAAAAAGTCACTTTGGTTGGAGAAACTTGTATAAACGCTTCATAACACACTTACGTTCAAAATTAATCAAATGTGGCTTAGTGAGGACATAGTTAATAGAGGGAAATGGTTACGAAACCTAGTAAAGTTCTTTGTTACATGTTTTTGTTTTCTATTTTGGGGGTTGGCCGTGCAGAAATAACAATGGGTGGTTACGCGTGTTCATGCAACTAACCAATAGAAACATTGCGATTATGTAAATCATGCATAGTACATGAGTGCAAAACAAAAGATGTGCATTGTCAATTACCATCCAACATAAATCGTGGCCTCTTTGTTCTGCTCCTTTGATGTTTGCCGGGCTTTATAACAATTTCCCTCTATTAAATATGAATGAAAATTGCTACTGAACTGATAAATGGAAAAAAATGGGAAGGGGGAGGAAGGGGTGGGGGGGGGGGGGGGGGAAGAAAGCAACATTGCGCCAAGCTAACTCGTTTGCTTATTACGGAAATAGGCTAGAGTCACGGTCTAAGAGGCTACTTTGTTTTAGTCCGTCTAATCCATTCATCCAGCCAGTCAGCCATCGATCCATCCATCCACCCACCCACCCATATATGATAAAGCCATTCCTAAACTGATTTGTTTATTCTTTAATCCAGGAGTGCATCCTATGGCGATCCTTCACGCCTGCCCGCCACCCTCCGTCTGTTTGTCAATATATCTGCCTATCAGATTATTTTACTAGATAGCAACTAGCTAACTGGCCCAACGTAGCCTTTACGTAATAGGCGAGACTGTCTTTTCAACTAAGTTCGGTACAGAATATGTTCTTTATTCCTTATTTATTAGCATTGTCAAAACATAGTTTTTCGCATTTTTAAACCAACAGGTTTCTTTATTTTCTTTCTTCACTGCGTAAGGAATAGTGAGCTAAGACGTAAGTGGATGAAATATATATAATCTACATTGTTGGTTTTGCATTCATACTTGAATACCATACACATCGCCTTTGTTTTGTGTGAGTTGATATTCCATGTACTTTTTAGTCTATTTTACTGTATCAATGCATTGACAAAAAAAAAAAATAAAAATAAATAAAAACAGGCAAAGACTAATTTATATTTTAATTACTGAATTAATTAAACTTTTTATTAAATTTTATTTGGTAATTTTAATGGTGAACTTGGTCATGTTAAACGTTGAGTATTCAGATAATCTTGAATTTGCTACAATTGACACTATAAAAAAAAAAACGGCTTGATTCGAGTTAGGTCCCAGGCCTCTTTTACTCTTTTTTTTTTGTTGTTGTTGTTGTTGTTTTTGTTTCAGGACATGCTCACAGACGTTCTCATTGACTTACAACATTTTTCTTTCACAGATCAGGGAGCGGTTGGAAAGAAGGATCCAAGCATACACACCTGCGTGTGTCAGTCCAAAAAGCGACACTGCGAGGAAATCCTGACAGGGAATCCAACACGGTCTTTATGCTTCCCATCCACAGGATATCTTCGAACTGCAACAGTAGTCTTTTTAAAAGATTTGTTCGCCTAAGTATTATGCTCCGATATGTGTATTCGGCTTCGAGAAACTTTAGACTATATCTATAGAAGGGCAAATGCTCCTATTTCATTCAGTGGAGGCTCTATGTAAACTATAGACGGAATTCTTAAGTATAGATATAAAAATCCTGCTATTTCAATAGAGATGGAACCCTCACCCAAGAATGTATTATTATTATTATTATTATTATTATTATTATTATTATCATCGAAAGATACTCCATTGTCTCCTACGCACGATGATTTGGTCCTATTTCGATGCGTGTATACTCAGCCCCTCCATAAGAGCATCGGCTGGAAGGCGAACGAAACATGATGCTCCTCTATATTGCGTAAATGTGCGAGAAGCATGCGTGACTCCCTTCTAATGAGTGCGCACGTAGCCTAAACAACGCTCCTTGCCTACAGTATGTGGTCCTTGGTCCGGCTGGTTTTACTTAGTGATATAATTTTCGGGGCGAAAACGAGGTTTCAATAAAGATGACTCTTGCCGACTATTTATTGATCTGTTTGCCTTCTTAACCTTGACTCAAGGCTATCCTGGTGATAGTGAAGGCGGGAAATTCAAGTTAACGCGAAGGTAGGCGAATTTTGTTCTGACGGCATTTATCGTTTTATGGCGCCTCAAATTACTTGGATAAAGTTTGAATTCATGTATATGGGATTAAGTGCGCTAAGAAAGCTAATTTTTGGTGTATATGGCGTTAAACAAATGTTCTTTCGGCCTGCAAAACAAATTCGGTCCACGGGTTGAATTTACAGCCAACGTTACAAATCATATTCTAAAGTAAAGTTTTGCGTTCTAAGTCCTTGGTCCGGCCACCTGACAGAAGTATTTCTCAGATTTCTGTACCGGACCATAACATAAAAAAAAAGCAAAGTTCAGTACTGTTTTCGTTCAGTTGTTAAAAGTAAATTGAGATTCATGCAATTGAAGTGAGGCTAAGGATAAATTCAATCTTTCAACTTTGAGTCAAATTTGAAATGATGCACATTTTAATAATGATTCGAGTAAATAATTACTGCATGCAGCGTTCAAGTTAAATATTGCTCGAGAATTTAATTTGCCGGTAGCACTGCACCTTATTTATGTAGTGATAATGTAAAAAGTAAATTTATTTCCGACCAATTGGTTCCATTAGCAAGCTTTCGCAACGACAACGGCGTTCGGAATGGGTTAACAAGGAAAACAACAACAACAACAACTCTGCACGTGCATCACTTTGAAATTTCCTAATGGGAGGCTTAACAGCTAGTGGAGGACGTAAGCAAACGACGACGAATTTTTCTTTCTCTTTCTAAACTTGGATGCGGTCTCCAAGATTAAACTTAAGGAAATTTCACCTACATTCTCAATACGTCTGACATTTACAGTGAGATGGAATAATCCGCCGACGTTTGAAAAAACACTAATTCAATTTGAAATAGTGACCATTTCGCACATCAAAACTGCAAGACACACACTCGCACGGAAGCGAAAATGCCGCCTTTCAATTTTCCCTGGTTTATTACCTTACTGAATTTTAAAATATCCGAAGTACATGTGGATGTTGCAGCGCTATTTTCCTTAAGTTTTTTTCCTCAGTCCGGGGAAAATTAGTCCGAGTCGAAAGAACTTCAAACGGTAAATCACTGAAAAAAATTACAAATTGGCTGAATGCGATTGACTGACAGAAGCGATCACTTAACGGTCGGGGGTTAATGGATTTGCGTGGGGTAAGACGATGGGGGTTTTTGTAAGCGTTATAATTTTATATCACTCCTAATTTTCGTTTTCGTATAGTTCAATTCCACTGAAAGCACCAAATTTCAAACCCCTAAATCATTTTAGGTCTAACCTTACACAACGTTGTTGTGAAAGGCTATCACTAATTCCAAATCAGACCTCTCCCATCACTGCCCTTACCTGTGACAAAAGAGTATGGAAACAAACACGACCCAAATGCGTGTTTGGTGTGGGTTCCTGAACTGCAAGCCATACCACAAACCATGTAGAATGTAGTCGCAGACCCAAAACGAGGTGAAATTGTCAAGCACATAGTAGATCTACCTATCGGAAGAGTACCCATTGGATTGTCCTCTTGTTATTGGAACTTGCTAGATTCCGCTGATGTTGAAAGCATTGAATGGTAATAATTAAACACTTTTAAAATTTAGCTAAGGTCTAGCTAAGGTCTTACCCCAAGGATACAACACGTGTAAAAGTCGTCAATAACGGCATGAGATTTCGTTACAACTGCTTAATTTTATTTTAATATGACAATTTTGGTTTCACCTTTCAAATGCTAATCGTTATATTTGCACGGTGAAATCATTAGCTACAGTTTATTACGATCAAAATACATTTTCATTACACCAACAAAATGACGCGATTTAATTTAGAAAGTGGCCAATAAGGCAATGCCATTGCCAGTTCTAAATCTTTCATGCTCTGTGAAAATTATCTTAATAGAGCAGGTGCATTTTTAACTTTGACATTTCCTATTGTAGCGTACAGACCGGAGACCCGTGCCAGAGTTTTCCACCATGGCCAGCACCACAGTCAGTTGGTGGAGGAGCTGTGATTCCTTGCATTTATTCTGTCCTTGTAAAAGATGGCAGAGAAAAAGAGGTCATCTACAGAATTCAATCTGCTGTACAAACGATGCAGGAGAGGAGCGTTTTTGAAATAAAAGATTAATTAAAAGTTAGAAGGTCAAAATAAAGTAACGAATACGTTCTTTTTGCATTCAAAAGCAGTTCTCTCGACTCTTGTAATTAAGCGCAATTTAATTTCTTCATGGAACGAAACTAGAGCTCTTTACTGAGAAATTTCATTTTAGTTTCCAAGTTTAAATGATACCCATCAAATGGTAGTTGGAACGTTTCTTTTTGCGCACAGTTTGAGTGCGCTTACAAAGCGTCCAAAGAGGCCGGACCAAGGACCCGCTCAGAAACTATTGTTTTGTCTCAAGTTAGTACAATGTTACGGTAGCTTACAGGACAAATTTCAGCTCACTACTGTGCGTCTAAGGTAAGAAATGCTCATTTACGTCTTTTTTCGTCCTTCGTTTCACGTACGTAGCAAGGTGGTTTTAGTTTGGTTTGATCATTTTGTCGACCGTTTGATGCCGTGCTTAGACGATGACGGCGTAATCTTTTCTTTCTTCATATTTTGTCATCGAAAACGATAACGACATCATAAAAAAAATCGTGTCTTCTGTGACGATATTCCGTTGTTTTTTGCGGCCAATCAGTGTTTAGCTTGTCCATGTGCTCAAGTTCAGCCGCCTTTGCCGCTTCGAACTTCGGGAACTTACAACTCCAATTAGCCTTTATTTAGTTCCCAGATTGGATTTCTAATAACGGAAGCTTTAGATAAACAATTGAGAATAAAAATTAGTGATAAAAATTGTGAATGACGTTTCGATGAATCGTTCATCATTTTCAAATTCGTAAAAAAACTAAAAGTCAAATTCTTGTGAGTTCTTTATATGCTAAAAATGTGTGTGGGAATCTCGTTGCATGTAATTATAAACGCTACAATGTGGAACGTAGAAAGTGATAATTAGGTACTAAATAGTTTTGCTTTGATTGAATCAGATTGAGTGTTCAGCTTAGGTTTCATTTCTTGGATAAAAAGCATTTCGTAAATTAAGCATTCAAATTTCCCACGACATTTCTTTAGAATGGTGAATTATTCCTGAAGATCTTTGTTTCTCTGATTGTGCGCGTCACGCAGGTGTTAACCAATAGCAGAGTGTTTGTGTTCCTCAATGCGTTGAAAAAGGTGTCGGCGAGTATAGCCAACATAATCTGCATCACACAGATCACATTTGAATTTATAGACAACGCATTGTTGATTTATTAACTGTGGTTTGGCCTCTGCTACTTTGATGTCGTCGGCAATTTTCTTGCTTGTAAACACTGAGCGTAGATCGCTATTTACTTTCTTTTCAAGATCGGACAGCTGTCTTCGTACAACGTCGGCTGATCTTTGATCCTTGAACGGCAGAATAATTCGAACGGGCGCATTTGCTTGAACATCGAATGGAAAATAACATAACTGTCTTGGTCCCAGAAACCCTCTCACCCCCTGTGTTTGGTAAACACAAGAAATCTGAGGAACGGTGAATAAAGGTGGCAAAATTTCGTTGGCAGGGAAGGCAAAGCTCAGGGGCACCCAACGAGCCAAATCAACCAAAAGCTGTAGAAAGGCATTTTTAAGTACCTTATGGTGTTTGAAGTCTGTTTAAAGTGATGTTTTCATAAGCTAGAAGAAGTTCATCTGTTCGGATTCCCTAGCTGAAATTTTAATTGTCCGAAATTGTTAGGGAACAAATCTTCCTTTGAGAAAATGCAAGCTGAAGTAAACTTTTCACGAAATTTCTAGGGAACTATTTTCTTTCCGAAAATGCTAGGTGACATTTTTGACTGCCAAAAACAGCAATTACGACCTTTCCGAAAACCTTAGGGGCTATGATTTCTCCATTGCGAATCTTTTAGGCCACGTTTTAGTTACGAAAATCCGAGTGCACTCTTTCATCGACGCCGAAAACCCGAGGCGAATTACCCTCCACCGAATAGATATCTACCGAAACTTGTCGTTGGGTGCCCCTGAAAGCTTGTCCCCGGCTCTAGCGTAGATGTCTCCAAAGGAACCTTTGTTACAGTGTTACAACCGGTCACATGGTATGATGGTGCATGCTTAGTCACGCCACAAGTTGCGAAGAAATTCTTAAAAGTTAGCCCAGACGTTTGACCAAACAGTAATTAAAAAGCACAATTGTGGACTAAAATCAACTCGAAGCATTGGCTGCAAAAAAAGCGGACGGTTAGCGGTAGCCACTAAAGAGCGTGAGCAAATGTCGCACCTTTAGAATCCATGTGAAAAAGCGTATGGGAATAATCTATCAGAGGAATTTTATAGTAACTGTGAAAATTCTCACCCCCTGATTGGCTAATTTTTATCATCAATAAGAGTACAGACTAATGAAATTTTAATTTATGCGAAACGTTGTAGCAAGATGGAGTAGGGCGAACGCAGGACTTTAATATTGTTATTATTTTGTTGACGGCACCCACCCTGACTCAGGGAAAAAGAGCTAGAATTATCACATGCCGAACTCGTGTCTTATGTAAAAGTTCCTGAAAATGAAGCAACTGAAAGAAAAACAACCTTGTTTCCGAATTAAGCGGAGGCGACTTTCAAGAAATTGCCTAAAGGCTCTAATCGAAACATAAGTTAAAGTGGTTTGTGAAGATATTTCCAGGTAAAGTCGACACACCCTAACAATTCTAACAGTCCAGTTTCCATCGAAGAAACATTTACTAGACTTGTTGTTTTAACAAAAGTTTCGCCAGCAACAAAAAACTCCTCGTAAACTGTTCATTGGACATCGACGTGCCTTCTGTTAAGTTTCGCCCCAGGTGCTCTGACATGAACTAAACAAACAATTTGCTCGGAATGAGTGAAGAGTCGGAATGAGTCTTCGACGCTTTTAGGCCAATGCACGAACTTAAACATAAACGTTTTAAATCTCCACAAGGCTTTTCAGATCATATTTTGAATCTGACTTTACTTTCTGCAGCAAGAGAAGATTTTAATTTATGCGAGGCATAGGCCTCACGTCAAACTGTCAACTTTTTAACCAATGACAGCTGCTTAGCTATAATAATAATATAATAATAATAACTTTATTTATCTAGCACGTAATAGTAATTTGTATAAATTTAGTTTTTATTTAGTCCCTTTATTAATAATAATCATTGCTTGGGGTATAATAATCATTTTTGTCTCTCTTGTCTCTCTCTTGCTGTTGTAAATAGCCAATTAGAAAGCGAGAAAAGCTATTGACAATGTTCGCGTACGTTTGAATAAAATTCATTTACTTCGTATGTTTCCGGTTGTTTACGGTGCCTTTTCTTTCCATTTAAACCCAGCATTTGACCATTTCGGGTTTGGTTATTGTAAAAAAAGAAAAAAAAAGAAAGAAACAAATTGACGTCAGTTTTTTGCTGTGGAAACCACTCATCTTCGGCTCGTGGTTTCCACAGCACTTTGACAATGTTATCAGTGACGAGATTCGTCATCAATAAGAGAACAGACACATAAAAAACTGACGTCAATTTGTTAATTCGCACTACTCATCAATTGTCTTTTTCGCGTTTTCAAAAAATAATTTAAAAAATAATTTAACAGTTTCATAGTTAAAATGTAGCTCTGAATAACCTTTGAGTATTGTTGCCATGGTAACAGCTGATGACTCTCTGTGATAGGATTATATGCTTGTCAGGTTGACGTGCATTGGAAACAGAATTAAGTCAGTCTTGCGAATAATTAATGCGGAGCAAAACTTACAAAGCATAAATCAATAGCACCTAATTTTATGCTTCACTATATCTTTGACATGTTTTGGGGCCCATAAGTTTAGCGTTGAAGAGAAGAATAATGAAAACTGCCATGGTTTTAAACGGATCTGTCTTCGTGGGAATATTTCTGTGTGAGTAGAAAACTTTGAGTGTCAGTTTTAAGTCTCAGAGTTAGCAATATGCGGTCGAATTTTTTTTACTAAACGGAAGTTGCAACGAGAAAAGCTCAGGAACTAATAAAATAAAAATAAAAATAAAAATAAAAACTCAGAGCATATTTAAAACAAATGCAGCGGTTTAAAACTACAACAATTACTAGATCTGGTTGTTGTTCGTCGGCATTCTTCTTGGTCAAGTTAAGGAAATTACCGTTTATTTTTCTTTATAAGTGACCAAAGAAAACCCAGTTCACAAAAAAAGCAAAGAAAGAAATCTGTCAGTCATGTTTACATCTGCAGAAACTAGGCTATAAAAGATGCACCACGTACAAAATGATATCTCGATCTTCTCAACTGGTTTTCATACACGACCGATAAAAACGACGATAAAATCGCATTCACGGTAGCTGAGTAGTGTGCTCGAGACGAGGAGGTTTCGTGATCTTCGCGTACACAATCAACACTAGGTGATATATCTGGTTAAAAATAAAAAGAAACACTAGTTTGTAGGTGTAAGTCATCGATTAAAGCACGTCGCAAAAATAAAACAGCGCTATTATTATTATTGCTATTTTCTGGAACTAGAATGAATATGGTCCTTTTCATGTTTTGTTTGGCCAAAAGAAGTTTGTTTTAACTTACAAAAGTTATAATTTTGAATTACTTTACTGGATTACATAGGATGCCTACTATGGGAGACCACACAGCTAAAACCTTAAACACCTGCAAGGAAAACTTATGACGATATATTGCCATGAGATTTGATCATTTGTGACAGCCCTGAACACAATAATTCTGAAACTCTGCATAATAACTTAAGGTGTCATCTGGAAAGAAAATGTGAATATTGATTCTTCATTTGGTTTATTTCTTGTACTGACTTTTATGGCCACCTCGTTGATGCCCGTAACACAGATACACGGCGACGGACCTACACTATAGCCTTGCAATTTTCTGAACATCTATTTTCACCTTAAAACGTTGTTCTGAGGAGAATCGCATATCTGTTTTTTAGTTTTGTCCACACAGGCCAAATATTTTATCATATTGATGATGTAGTTACCCTGGTTGTGGTTCTCAGTTACGCCATACCTAGTCGTAGAGTAATTCAAATGTTTATTTCAGTAAATTCCATTAGCTACTGTCTTTGGCGGCGCTTATTGAAGTGTCAAACTTTCCTCACACTCGCGAATACTTAGCGAAGTGGAAAGTAACCTTTGAAAGTGCCATGTTTAAACTTTTAGGCGTTTACAGAGACACGATTAGCCAGATGTTGTTTTAGCCGGTAAGGCAAAGGTTTCCTAGATCATCACTTATTATATATATATATATATATATATATATATATATATATATATATATATATATATATATATATATATATATATATAATCGGCACTGCAAGGATAATGGCATTCAAGATTCCCCTAACTGTTTTTGCGCCATCGCTTGGCAATTTTAGTCGGTTTAACGTTATTTGAGGCAGTAGTTATTGGAAACCCTAGTAAACGCTCAGTAGCTAACACAGCTTTTCTTAGACCCATGTTATTCTTAAGAATAAAACACTAAAATATAACCATCCCACGTGTCGCTCTTTTCCGCATTTTGGATGGTTGTATTCCATCACTTCGATTCACCTCACTTGGCAATCAGACTTGAAATAAACTTAGGGAATAAGAAGGGAATTTTCATTTTCTTATTGCGCTTTCCCTTTTCCTTTGACTTGAGTATTTGATATTTTGTTGTGTGTTTGAATATATTGTGAACTATTTATTTCATGGAATGGAGCCGAAGAATCGTTAATTGCCTTATACACGACAAAAAAAAAAAAAAAATTAGTTATTAAAACTGACACTACTTCAGGTAGCACAAGCCAATTCCCACATGACATCGAATTCATTAAAGTTACCACTTCACCTAACCAAAATAAAAATGAGAAAGCGGCTCCAAACGAATCGATCCTCGGCAGTGAAAGCTGCAAACGGCGTCGAACACTTTCATGACGGAGTGGATCATGCCACATGTCTGCAAACTTCTCAAAACAAAGACATACCAAGCATCAGCTGTTTTCGTCCTCATTGCTTATCAAGTCGCGTCCAATTACTACAACATGTGGCTCATGTGGTCCTGTTTTAAATTTTTAATTCTGTTTGTAGAAAAATCAGTTATGGTCTGTGCTGCATCGCCGTTGCTCTTGCAGCTCAATTAGCCTGGCTTATTCGTATCCGCCGTTTGCTTGTTTGTTGTGTGATTCATGTGTAAATCATAGTGTAGCGTATTTCGGAACCTATCTTTTATTACCTCGCAGGGGTGGGGGTGTGAGGTGTGTGTGTTTTCTACAAAATCCAGGTTATTAACTTTGTACCCCCCTAAAAACCGTCTTCAACAAAACAGATCCCCTCTATACATGTTAAAAACGGGATAGGCCTACACAGACTCCCTACTGTGGATCTATTTTAGGGATGTGTTAGCCTGCGAGCAGGCTCTCGAGCTGGGGTTTCGCGCCTGCTACCCGTTAGGCACGTTAGCTTTCATATCGCGCGAGGAGTTACACCCGGCAGTTGTGGGAGTAGGAATACACAGGATGTGTAGTCTGTGTACTGAAACGTTTCACTCGGTTTGTCGTAACTGATTTGTTAGATCGAAAACTTGTTTCTCTAAGGAGACTATCATGTTTACATCATTTTGCACAATGAATTTCTATTCTTAGAACGCGATGGATACTCACTGCAAGAAATTACAGCATTGGTACTGTGTTCCTTTAATTTAGATGTTGGAGGGTTCTTCTCCTCTTCATCAGATTCTAAGCAATATTGTTCCTTCTATGGGTTTTCTTCATAATTTTCTCGGCGATAAGTATCTGGGAACACATCGTAAGTGGGGTTAAAATGTTGCCTGACAATGTGTTCCCTTCGGTTGCTGTTTTGTTATAACAGCATTTGTGAAGGACAGGTTGAGAAATTCTCAGTTCCCATCCCCTGTCAATGTAGAAAGTCACACGCTAAAAAAATATACCCCCAAGTTTAATCTTGTCCTTTAAAAACGTAACCACGAATTCCCTACTTTCAAATGATTTTTGAAATTGTACCTCTTCCACTAACCCACTGCATCGCGTCCCCGGGTCGTAATAAACGATCAGTACCTTATTTAGTTAAAACTTGGTGAAGTAGGATCGATCGGGTGATTGCAGTCTTCTCAGGCTGCACCCATCTGTATAATCGTGCTTCACCAAGTCATGTCGGCGTTATTCCAGCGGAGACAGTTTTGAGCTTTATCTTAGTGTTCATAGCTATTAAGCTATTAAGCAGAATTTATTGGCTTGAACTGAGCACGTTTCTCGGAAATTTCGCTAAAGTTGCTTCGAATACGGCAAATCGGTCAAGTAATCCGAGAGTAATTTTTTGCAAGGTGGATTCGCAGGAGCTATCAAACATTTCGAAAGAGCCCACAATATTAATATAATCCAACATGGCAGCATTTTTGCTGTGTTATTTTTAGTTAGCACTTGCGCAGAAATGCCACAAGTGAGTTTTGTGGATAAAACACGAAGAACGGACGACATTTGTAGACTCGGGCCTACCACCGGAAGCCCGATTAACAATCCGTGACGCAAGAGATTACCAGCTTTTTCATTTCTATCTGACAGGATAAAAAAAGTGTACGTATACAATTATTATTTTTGCAAGTTCTACCTGTAATCCATGCATGCGTGAATTGGGTATGTTTCTGCTGAAAGGTTTGTCTTTTATGTAATTCAATACATCAACACACGACAATTTTTTATCACCTTAGAGAATGCAGCCATTTAATCTCAGGTCCTTCGAATTCTATTTCTGTTTTTCACGCGATGTCATCAAAATACTAAACGGCTTAAAGTATTTTCAACACAAGGCTCCTCTTACGGAAAATTCTATCGCGATATGTTGCTTTGCTTTCAAAGTACGATGCTTCAAAATTTGATGAAATCGTTGCGGTCCCAAATACAACAATTATACCTTGAAATGCTATAAAACCTTTATTTTCACTTGACTTTCCAATTCCAAGTATGTTAATAAGAGGGTCTCAACGGGATAGTGACTTTTAAGGTTAAGAGATAACGGCTAAAATCTTTGCCCTTTTACGACTAACAATGGTTATTTTTTTTCCTGTTACAGTTAACAGAAAAGTGAAAAATTAATCTCCTTTATCTTAAAGAGTTTAATATTAATGATAAAATGATAATGTTTTTCTTGATTCAAAAAACAAATTTCGAGTCTATAGGGCCATCTTTGAGCGAATTTAGCAAAATACTAATTAAACATTGGATAGGGCATACCGTTGAAGTATTTCTTTTGTAGTATCATATGTACAGAAATACATTTATTTTACATAATGTTTTTTTTTTCAACTACAACGCATAAGAAGGAAAGAATAATTATGTCATTCAAGTTACCTACATCATACATTCATATATTTTCTCTTCCTTTAGGTTGTTTGTTTCTTTTACTATTCCTCACTTTGGATTTGATGTACTTGTTTACGTTCTGAACATTGTGACTTAGTTACTTAGTTACTTAGTTTTCTCTCCAAATGAGCACGTGGAAGTATGTTGTGGGGTCAAGCCTAACATTCCTCTCAATATCTAGAAATCTTATGCACGCGTTACCTCACTCTGTCGTTAAGGCCTAGCCTCTGCTGAAGCATAAATCTCTCGAATCTTTCAGCCAATTTAGCATCGGCTGGCTGGTGTCTTATCTCGAGTAGTCGAGAGAGAGAGGACTCAAAATCGTAACCAAGGGCCGAAACACTGCCAAGAGATCCAGGGAAGATGGCAACAAACACCTCGTTGATTCGGTCAGGTCCAAAAAAAACCTGTACTTCTCTGGACCAAGCGAGTTTACCATGAATGCCACCTTATTTAACACCGACTGTCGCCTCAGCTACTTAGGACAGCTTCTGTCACCCCACATACTAAAGTAAGCGTTTTCTTCTGTGGTTTGCCGACATCGCGATCAGCTAGGTGTGGCAACGTGCGGACTATATTAACACCACATTAATTAGGCGTGTCCATTGAGGTCTATGAACCAGCTTGATCAGAAGACGTTCAGGTGGCATAGTGTTCTTTTCCAACATTTTCTGAATTTCTGAGAGAGCCTGTTTATTGCATTCTCCACAGTCGGCATTATCCAGAACTGCGCCTTTTCGACGTTGAATTGACTACTTCATGCACGATTCACAGCATCTCAGTGCTGTTAGGTAGGAGACGGGACCCTTTCTTTGCCAATCTTGACAGGTGTCACGTTTGTTATTACAGTGTGCATTTTTATGTGGTTCCAAGCAGACTATCAGTCTTCAGGTAGTGCTCACTGTTTTTGCTGTTCCAATGATTTGTGATAACATGGTCTCTCCAAACACTGATTTCGGGTGGTAATGAACACCATGACTGAGCATGACATCGTCGAGCTTTTGTCTACTGACGTCATACAAGTAACTGAGATTTCTTTTTATCTCCTCATCAGGGTCATGAACAGGGTGGTCGCAGACACAAATCCTAGTCGACTTTAAAGGTTAAGCCAATAATTATTTTCTGCCTGGTATCGAATTCAAGGGCAGGTTTAAGAGCTGTTCCCTGCATGGCCAGTGAGACTCCCATGACGAATAAATGTTTTGCCGTTTTAAGGCTAACAGCTAACCCCATTGAGAACCTCTAATATGTAAAAGTGCCATTTCAACAATTCGGAAGACAAATTGGGAATGCTGGTCTTATGATTTGCTTTATTTCTTCAATTGACTCTTACCACAGCCATATTTATGTCCCTCGGAGAGACGCCAGCATGGCGGATCCATTCTAATTTTTGGATTATTTTCGCCATATTCTCGTTCTGGCGAGTACGCCTTTGTCAGAATTCGTTCAAAGTTGATTCTCTGTACCTGCCGTTCATCTCCTTTGCTTCTCGATGTTACTCATGCGAGCAAACATATTTATTTTATTGATGAACATCGAGAATAATACAATATATACACTCCGGGAGCCTGATTAAGTTTGGCTTGATGTGAGGAAGTGCTGAGTCACTGCTGTTTGCTGCTATTTAACCTTAGTTTGAGCAGGTCGGAGAAAAGATAGCAGTCGGTTTAAAAGAGTAGCTTCTCTGACATTGACATTGACATTGACATTGACATTCTCTGACATTGAAGCCTAACCAGTAAGTTCGATGTTTTAGTCTTCTTAGGCCAACCCTGCAAAGGACGTGTGACTTTGACCTGTGAAGACCCAAGGAATATCAACTGCACGAGACTGAACGGAGATTCTCCAAGCATTGAGTTCCGACTACAGTGCACAGCCTTGATAAGTGATTATCGCTACCAGTCATGTTCTATTTGGTGCGACTCATTTGAAAGGTGTTTCAAAGAAAGCCAATTGTCAGGATGGAAGCAAACATGCTCTAACAGGTTTCGCACGTGGTCTCAGCAATTCGAGCTTTTGACCTCCTTTAATACCACCAACGGCTCGTCATCTGTCACATCTGTTTATGTAAAACGCAAAAGGCCTATCAGAAAGAATTGTTTTACCATAGTCATATGTACAATGAGCTGCACGCCTGCTGGACAAGGATCATCAAGTATGAGTAGTTTCCAGGATTTAGGAGGTGAAACCAAAAATCAACCCTACGTCCCTCCCCTACTCATCCCTCTCCCCCTAATAGGATACTATATCAATCCCCATCTACAACTCTATACTTGTCCAGTTACAGGGAAATATACATAAAATGCATGCACATGCATGTGAGAACTGTTTAAGATACATTACTGGATATGTACATGTACACGTATTGAAAATATTTTGTCCGTGTAGGCTTGAGCTGATCCTCCTTTGGATGCGCAATTATGATTTTATTCGCTGACGGTCAGTTTGGATAAAAACACATTGTCTGTAGAACCGTTTTAATATATCTGCTATATGAACTGATTGTTTCTTTCACTAGGTATCCTGTAGGTTCGCGGTACATTGCAGTAATCTTTTTTTTTTTTTTTTTTTTTTGTGAAGTATATTCTAAATTATGACTTGGATGCCATGAGGTTTATAGATTCACCCATAAGGCTTTCCATATACCACTGAATTGTAGTCATTCAGATCATTACGTTCGGCACACGAAAACTCCAAACGGAGTTATAAACAGACCTTAGCTACAGAGGATACAGTCTGTTTCGCTTGCTACACTATGAGTAAGCTAAACCAGTGCATTTCTTTGATATCTGAAAAAGCCAACTTTGGTGCTTGTATAAAGGTATTCTAAACAGAAAACAAGCATTTTATCACGGCTTGGCAGCGATCGACCAGGAAGCGGATCCATACCTGCAAATCTTTCAGGATAAAACCGACATCGTGTTTTTGTTGTTGTTGTTGTTTTTGTTGCCGGGTTTTTCGGGAATGCTTGCACAGAAGCCAATGTCACTTAGCTTAGTTGTGCTTCCAGAGGCAACTAAAGAGAGAACAACATGAGGAAACATATGTGTGGGTACTACTCTAAGAAGATCGTCTGATTTTGCTTTGTTTGCTAGCTGCCTTAAAAATGATCCTAACTTCTTCAAGATTATTGGAAAATGGTGTAAACGTAATCAAAATCATGTCATTATGTCAGTTGAGAAGTACTCTTCCATTTACGAGAATAAGTTACAGTGGAAACGACAGCCATAAAAAGTTCCAAAATTCATTGTGGATAGATGTTGCAGCTCACATGCAACTGTAGGATGATTTTACTAGTTTTTTTTTTTTTAAGAGCCTGGTTTGTGGTCCGGTCTAGATTTGAGCCCAAGACCTTCCCCTTAGCATTCCGGAATTCTTATCGACTGAGCTAGTGGGGTGGCGGTCTGTAGATCCCTTCAGGAGAGAAATAATAAACACGACAAGTTCCAAAGATTCTGTTTTTCAAAACGATCCAGGTAGAATAATTTTCCTTCTTTCTCATATGAGGGTCCCCTGGTTCTTCCGTAGGGACATCCGTCACCACCGAGCCACCTGAAGTATTTCCTCGTTCAGAAAGTCAGGTAAGAATGTTACTTTAAGTGGTGAACTTCGACTTTAAAGTGGTACTTTCAGTTGGACACGAAAGGGCATCTCAGTTACCTTCTCAAGTGCTCTTTATGGATACCTCGCAATCATGCATATTTCTTTAAAGATGAAAAACAAAATTCTGTAACAATACAACGACTATCATCGAAACATTTAAAGGTTTCAAAAGAATAATGATCCTCGCAGTTGTGAACACAATTCATGCAATTGCAAAAAAAAAGCCTGACACAAATTCAGGACTTCAACGGAGTTTGAACTCGTGATCTCGCGATACTGGTGCGATGCTCTAACCAACTGAGCTATGAAGCCGCTGACGTTGGGAGCAGGTCAATTGTGGGTTTATATGTTCCCGTCAGAGAAATGAGTGTGAATGATATATAAATTGCGTTCACAACTGCAAGGATCATTCTTCATTTGATTTTATTACCGTAGTTCATATAAGATTTATTTCATATATCATTCACATTAAAAGTTTTTTTGGTTTTCTGTACACGAAACTTAAGTTGTTTAATTATCCACGAAAGATCTGGAAAAGTATATGTTAAAAAAATTAGTAACTGTCATTTGTTTTAGGTGGAAATGTTCCTCACTGCCCTCGAAGATATAGACTCTGGGAAAGAAAAAGCCTTACAGGTAAAACAGTCTACTTAATACACCGACCACCCCCTACAATGTAATTGAATCTTTGAATGTTGTTGTTGTTGTTGTTGTTTTTTTTTTTCACATCGATTTTATTTCCATATAAAGTTCCTCTCGACTAAATACTGAATTTAGTTACGGCGAACGAACGCAAAAGATTCGTGTTTCGAAAGCAGCCTCACTCCTTCCGAAGATGCTGTTCCTTCTGGTCTTTGCCGTTCCAGTAGGACCATGGAGTCCAACATCCCGCTGGATTATCGGTTTCTAATTGCAAGGCCTCATGTGGGGATAGGTCGTTGTCAATCTTATCGTGCTCATTTAGGGTGCGCATCCAAAGAAGGATCAGCTCAAGCCTACACGGACAAAATATTTTCAATACGTGTACATGTACATATCCAGTAATGTATCTTAAACAGTTCTCACATTATTCGTAATGGCATAATAAGCAGCAATCTCATTGTAAGGTCTACTTGACTAATTGGTCATGAGAGAAACTTGTTACTGCGATGTTGACTGCATGGAAGCCCGTGTTAGTACAAAATTCCACGTGAGTTTTCTTGTGAGCTTGTGGCTAGAAGAAGCTGTAGGAGAGCACCTAACTTTCCAGTCAGCAGTGTGATTCAGCGAATTTTGTTTTACATAGTATTAACTGAGAGATATTAATGTGAACAGACACTCGCCACTGCAGCTTCTAGCCGGCCAGGACGGTAGCTAGTATGAAGCGTTAAAATTTGAATTTATATTGTTTTGTTTTCTTTATTTGTGCGTTTGTCTTACAAAAAACATAAACAAGCTGTGTAGTTTCAGAGGGGTGCATAGTTATGTTCTTGTAAGAAGCTGTACATTGAAAAATAATAAATGAATATTAAAGACCCGTTTTGTACGCATTGCTAGGTGGTAATTTATCTGGCTACTGCCCATAAAACTATTTTGACACGCTTTTCCCAACTCGATTTTGCAGAATGCAACGGTTTTGTTAGAAACGTCTATCCAAGACTTCAAGAATATTTCGTCCAGCACAGACAAAGAGTTTGAAGATAACGTACATTTCACGACGACTGCCTTTGAAGATTTTGCTATCCGGTTCGCAGAACAACAGCTGAATGACTCGATAGCCCAATACGATGCCAGGGATGCAGTAGGTTAGTAAAACAATTAGGGAGAAAAGATAGAGGAGTCAACCACTTATTTATTGCACAACTCTGAGCAAATTATAACTCGGTCAAGAACTGCATGTTAACACTGAAAATGTTCGATTCTAGGGGCAAAACAACATTAATACTTTCAGTGCCTCCTTCATTCCAGTTTTAAAGGTCAGGCGACTATTCCACCAGAATCAGAAGGATTTCAGTGTCAACGACACCAAAGGAGAAAATACTGTCAAGATTCCACTTGAAATTTTTGATAGCAATGGTTGGTACTTGACATTTTTATTTTGGGGTTACCTAATAACCCTAGATTATGTGGGGACCTGGCGCCAACTCATGACCTTTCCAAGGGTTACCTTTGATCATTTCTGTGAATTAATATATGCTCTAAAAACCATCTTTAGTTTCAAATGGACAAAGGTTGTATGTTGGTGTTTAGTTGGACACTCCGTTAAATGTCTAGCTAAGTGCCCTCGATGGGATTTCTTCGTGAAAAAATGTTCATAATTACCTCGTTTCCCTCTGCAGGGAAATTTTTCAGTAAAAGAGAAAAAGTTAAAAGTGCGTTTGCTTTTAGGAATTGGTAGCTTTCAGATAAATAACCATACAATTTCACACGAAAAAACGAAGAGCCATGTGCCGGTTTATGTCTCTCATTGGTGGTTTTTTTTTCTGGGCCACTATTTCATCCTTTAGAGGGCCCAAAATAAACCTTAAGAGTAACACTTTATTATTTGATCAATAACATAGGATATGATTAACCACACGTTTGCATTTCCGACTTGTTCAATTTCTGGCGAAGAAATAGTAGTAACGTTGTAAAAAAATATACTAGTCTGATAGAGGAAAGATAAATATATTCTCTAAAATTTAATTTTGATTTTTTGCACAGCATCTGTGGTGTTAGGTGTAGTGTACAAAGACCTTCACGAGCTGTTTATGGACAGGACGGAATCTAACAACACCAATAACAAAAGAAGGTGAGAAACCAAATAAGCTTAGACTCGGCTCTTTTAACGAATCGCCAAAGCCCTACATTTTTAATCCATTCTAAGACCTTTCCAGTAGGAGTATCTCCCAACAGCCATATGACTGTTGGTGTAGGTAGCCAACTGCAGCTGTGGCAATTGCGGGGACCGGTGGTCAGTCACTCGCTCAGCCTCCACCCAAACCCGTATAATGTTTTACGATAAATCAGAGTCGTTTTTTAAAACACTGTAAATTAAAACATATATTAAGAGCAGGTCTCTGAGAAAGTGATGGAAATGAAAAGTTTTTAAGCCCCCTTCATTTTTTGTGTGGAGGTAGATTGCCTGGGGGAATGAACGAAAATGGCCATGTAAGGGTCACCTGATGTATCGTTGTCATGGTAACCACAATTGATCATACCCGCCTCCAACCGATGTTTTGAGCAAAAAAATTTACTTTGAAATGGCCGACAAATATGATTCTGTTTATAGAGTGAATGTGAGCCAATTCAAACGACATTCCATCAGGAGGTAGGGCTATTACCCTACTTTCAAACAAATGCTGTTATAGTATTTTGACAAACAACTAGAAACTAGTGGATTTACTATGTTGCCTGTCGGCCATTTTGACAAACATCAAAAACAAGCTCGATCAATTCCGCAATTTCCTCAAAAGTACTCTCTTCCCAGGCACCTTCTTCGCCGCAAAGCTTAAATAGATATTAGAGATTCTAAATATTAGAAAATCTATTTGGGGAAAATTATATTTTGGCCACGGAAACACATTTATTGGAAATTTGAAAACACCTCAAATTTGGCCATTTTCAGAATGGATTGGTTTGCTCTAAAATGGATTAGAGTAAGCGTTTAAGCTCTAAACATGTTTTCTATCATCTTGTCTGTGAAATAAACGTGATGTGTGATGTCTTAGATCATTACGATTGATTGAAAGGAAGTTGACAGAGAGCCCACCTTGTACGTTTTGGCAACTTTTAGTGAGACGACTTCGTGTTTGCTCGCTTCATTTTCTTCACCAATTGGAGCACAAATTCTGATAGTCAGGTCAAAACTTGTAGCCTCTTCCATCTAAAATAGACTTAAGGAGTGATTTGACCCACACTGAGCCACTCGTGTATTTACAAGCATCTAGCTTCTTGTAGAGTACAGTTGACTGTCATGATGTTGTGGTTTCTGCGGTAAGAAAGTCGATCCAAGGAGTTACACAAATGCTTCGCCATGCTTAGTAAACGTAGGCCTGTAGAAGGAAATAGAGTATTTCGCTAAAAGCGACCGGTACATACTTTGCGTTCCTTTAGAAGCGAAGAAGTTTTTCTCGAATCAACATGTGTGACAAGGGACCGGAAATGACAAGGCGCATTATTTGTTTATTGGTACAATTTTGTGGCTACAATTTCTATGTTTCTTCGTGCTTTGCTGTTTTCTTAATAACTTGAATTGCCAGATATGATATAAATGGTTTAAGAGCATATACCTCCACAATGCATGACTAATTGGGAAAGGAAGAATTCGGCGAAGTTACACTGCAAGGCGAGGAGCTTGAACCTTCCAAGGGGGTGGGGGTGGGGGGTGGGTGGATATATAGAGTGGCTTGGAATTCCGAGAGCAAGGAACGTTGGGGGGGGGGGGGTGGAGGGGGTTGAGCATTTTGGAATGTTTGATATTTTTGCTTTTGGCAGAGGGCAGAGGTATATTTTCCTGACCTGAAGTATATTTTCAAGGCCAAATTAAAAATGCCGTAAGCACTGAAGCTGATTTGCATATCGTAGTAGTCCCAAGAAAATGAACTGACGGCAAATGAATGGAAAGCTGTTCGTTTACAAATTTCACGGGGAGTGGGGGGGGGGGGGGTTGCACAGGAAGCGATATAACGTAAAAATGCGGCAGAGAAATTACCAGGCATGTGGAAACCCACGGACTACAATTGTAGGTAAAAACAGCGAGAGGATGAAGTGCGGTTCGCTGATCTCACGTGCTGAAATCTTAGTGAGGGGACCGGAAAGAAAATCATCGGTGACGATGTATTCAGGCAGATGAAACGAACTCGTGGCCAGGATGGCAAACGATTATTTACCCATGACGAATTCTTAACGTCACAACAGATCTCGTTATACCTCTCTTCCATGGGCGCCAGTCAGAAGAATGTCCCAGATGCAGTTAATTAAGCCAGCTAGGGAGGAACGGAGAGAAAATGCTACAGTAGCAGCAGTACCAGACGAGTTAGTTGAGAGCAGCTGCTATACATACAAGAGGCCGTTAAACATCTGTCCCCTGCACAGAGATGAGCTTCAGCCCAAGCTTACTTTAAAAAGTTTATACCTGAAGTACCCCGCGGCACTGATTCGGGGCGTGTCGGGAAGAAAATGCGAGCCATATACACTGTATGTTAATGCCCTGTTCAGCTTTACGCTAGTAGTATCTTTTTTTTTTTGCCTCTGAAAGAAGGGGTGTGCTAAAGTTGATATCAAAGGCGTAGTATTTACTCACAGTATGAAAACTGTTTTGCTTGCATACCGCTTGTTGAGAACTCCTTTCAGTAACTCAATAATCTATGAACATCATACAGTGTAGAAATTATAAGGGTGACGCCTAGCTTAGCAAATGTAATTTACGAAGTTCAACCCATTTTTTGAAGTCTCCGCTCAACTATCTCAAGTCCAGTTGACAGTTGTAATAGTTAAGACAATGGTGGGGGATGGGGGAGGGGGTGGGATTAATGGAAATTTGGGTGAGATGTGCTGGCGTGGCTTTCAAACCCTAACCCTTTGTAAGACATTATTACACCCATTTTGAAATCACTGGGAATGAATGCAATCTGATAGGCTCTCGACAGTGGAATTTATTCGCGAATTGCGTTATTTTTGTTCTAAATCACATCCTTTTTTAACCTATCGAAATGAAAACCTCGGTGTCCTGATGTGAATAAACAAATAATAATATTGATAAAAAAATGTATGATTTCAAAATGAGTGTAAGACTTTGTGCCATGCAATTTTGGTCTGAAATCATACTTATGATTGCAAATCACATGTAGTCTACGAATTTGCACTCCACTCAGTTCAATTTCTATTAAAAATCCGTTCATTTTTATAATCTGTTTAAGAATAGAGACCTTTAATTAGTCGTAACCTTTATTCTATTATTTTTCATTTCACATACAGAAAGTATTTTTCTGTAACTGACATCATAGAATTGTTTTTTTTGTTGTTGTTGGTACAGGCACGTGTAGGTCATGTAGAGCTCGCACAAGAAACGTTCACACTGTGTTCAAGGCAAATGGTCCAGAAAGACACCCTTTTGAGGACACTAAATAGCGAAATTGCATACCCTGTTTAATTAGGATTCAAGACCCTGAAAACCATACCCTGTCTGACGGCACATACCCATTTAGGCAAAACAAGGGAGTACCCTTCCCCGGGATAAACGTGCAGCACTTTGAATTTGAAGTGTTGGTTGCCCAGACACTGACACTGAGATTTGACATTATCTACACAAAGGATCTTAAAATAAGTTAGACCAACGCCTTTTAAATCCAACAACGATTCAAGTCGCAAAAATCCTGAGTCAGAGTTACTATATAACTGCCGATCCAATCTTGTAAAACCATTGGTTATAATATCACCACCAAACGATAAAAATTCTTATGTTAAAATATGCCTATTCCTCATAAGTGTAACACGAAGTTTGTCTCGGACATCCGGTCAGCAGTCTCCCCTTCCATTTCCGGTCTACACGTCTTCCCGAAATTTCATGGCGACTGAAGGCGTATGGCTCGATTATAGCCGAATGCTTTATTCTTTGTCTTTACAAGCGTGTACTTTTTTTAGTGCATAAAATCGTGATTCATGTAATTTCCTCAATAAACCCCAATGGATGGATTTTACAGAATCAAAGGCAGAAACCACAATACCACAAATGTGTTTATCAAGTACATGCGCATCGAATCCACCATCATCCGTGGTTTAAAACAGCTGAAACATCCCTACTGAGTCGATGTTCAATGGGAGAACCTAGGAAATTGGTCTTACTTCTCGAGCCTGCACTAGATTTGGTCGAGAGAGACGAGCGAAAAGAGAAATGGACGCGATAATAGTATGCTGCATAAATTACTAAAATTTACAAGGTAGGCTTTCTGTCAAAGTTCGTTTCAAGCAATCGTAATGATCGTAATGGCGTCGCGATTCTCTTGGAATACAGTTGCGTGGCATAAACAGGAATCAATGTTCATACTCCAGTTAGTCACATACTAGTTATTTAAAATTTAAAATGCGATTTCCTATTGCAGGGCGCTAAATACGAAGATAATTTCAGCTTTAATACACCCTCGATCAGAAGTACTGCAACAAAATATCACTTGATCTTCCAGAACTTAAAGGTATCAGTGAAAGGTCTATCATAAAACATGAGCGGACGTATGGAGTCCATTTACTCGTTACTATTCATACACAAGAAATAGTCGATAATCTCTGGCGCAGTCCTAAACCCCCCTTTTCAGTCGCGTCTGACATTGTTAGCCAACAATACCCAACGTTGTTGGGCCGGATATGTTGGATGCACTTGAACTTCGTATTATGGGTGTTGTTGGCAGGTCAACAACACTCAACAACTCCCAACAGCATCTACCTTGGTCTTCAAACGCAAAGCACATGTTCGGCCCAAACATGGAGACCCAGCCTAGTCCAAACCTGACTGTCAGCGGTAACGTCACCGAGAAAGACTCGCCGAGAACGCCTAGCAAATACTACCATATCCACCATAAACACTGAAGTATGCACGAGATCGAACGTTACAATAATGGCATAATTTTCCTCTGAGGCTGCTGCACAAAGAATGGGTGTCCACAATGCTCTCGTCTGAATCTTCAAAACTTATGATCCCGATAAAAACTGTGCGACCAACTTTAATATGAACACGTCAGAACTTTGAACAGAAAAGCAACGCAAAATAACGGACTAAGAAGGTTATTCCACAAAGTTAGAACTTACCGTCGTTTGTGGACACTTCCATTGTACGGATTTGTTGCATCGGCGGTAAGCTTTCACACGATACGTCGTGGAAACTAGTAAATTCCAACCAGGGTTTTTTTCGCGCTAAAATCAGGGGTATTTTGGCAATATTTGCTAGGCGATCTCTCGCCCACTCCCCCACTTCCTAGACTTCGTTACTTCCTAGACTTCGCGCGGACAAGGGTGGAAAGAGGGAACGCCTAGGGACTAGGCTGATGGAGACCCAGGGACAGATAGTCCGGATGGGACGAACAATTCACCTGTTCCTAATCGCCAACTGGGCAGAAACAATAACTTGCCAAAACATTTGTGTCCAATAAGAACATTGGATTTCAATGGCTTCTGTATCTGGTCCGTTAATCAAAGAAATGTGCCCAGAGGCTCTCCCGCCCGTCTTGTAAACTTTCGCTAATCCCGAATTTGCCCGTGAATTCAGTCCTCTCATCCTGTTTATCTGCCACTGGGTCTCCGAGGATGGGTGACACTAAATTCAAACATAGTGCACTAATTTCAATTGTCGGAAATGTTTCAACCGCGTACTCTTTTCAATGCAAATAGGGACTTTAAAGCATCGACGACGGGAACGGCAACGGCGACGGAAAAACCGAGAAAATACTGGGGAGAGGACACGGTTGTGGAGTGAAATTGAAAGCAGTTAAGCAGCCGCCGAAGACGCCAACTTCTCTCGAAATATTCCTTCACGTTCAGCCATTTTAATGATGATATGACCGATGTAGATTTTTTGCTGTTGTGTCAACAAATCAGTGCTGGAGAACGACAAGTGTTTATCGGAGATTAGATTTCGGAAACAAGGTATCACATTTTTAGCCGAGGTAATGTAATAAAATAAAATAAAAAATCACCAATATATTACCTAGAAGTAGCGACTAGATTGACATGAACTCAATTGAAATGTTCTGCAGCGGAGGCCGGGGTTTGTGTTGATTTCATTCTTTGTATTCGCTTCAAAAGTCTGATAACAAATCAAAACCAATTATTTACTCTCCGTTACTAAAAAGATCAAAACTGTCCGTTATAAGCAGGTGTTCGTAGAGCAGGGTTCCACTGTATTTTTGCAAAGAAATGTATACCCTAATGGGGGGATTTAAAATCATAAACTGCTAGGTATGTATTTTCTGTTTTACGCACATTAGAGGCGATTCTGTAGGTTCCGCTGGTTCTGTGAATTAGACATGCCGGCATGCATGTCAGTTTCGATATCTTTACATCTAGGAATTTGAACTGAAAACTACGATATGATAGATGCCGGCATGCATGTCAGTTTCGATATCTTTACATCTAGGAATTTGAACTGAAAACTACGATATGATAGAGAGGTTTGGACGTTGGTTTTGAGCAACATAGACTAGTTATTTTTCTCGGCCACGTTTAGTGTAAATTAAAAGCTTTAGTATGTCTTACTTCGAATGCGAAAAAGTAATTTTAGAGAGAACTATCGATAAACAGTGCGAGACTCGCAAATCATTTCTAATTTCAGAGGCATCGGCGCCTGCTTTTTGTTTTGAAACAGCGGATTGATGAAATTGTTTAAGCTTATAGTTTGGGGAAACAAAATCAGGCAACAACTCCATGATTCTATTCCTTGGTATCTTAAGGTATCAATAAATATTAAAAAAATCAATGTGGGGGCAAAAATAGAGCTAAAATATGTGAAATGCTACTCACGTTTTCACGCAACGCCAAACTAAGCTTCCTCACGTCGGGCCCCGAAGCAAAACGTCAAAATATTTCGCGCCAGACATGCGTAATGCGATATTTGGGTTTTCCCTCACAGTCTCACGTCCCCGTTGCCGTTCCCGTTGTCGATGCTTAAAGTCCCTAATCTCTTGATAATACGCCATTTTATTACATCTCTCACTTAGTACGCGCGCTGTGATCTGTCAATTTTGCGGGCCGCATTCTACAGTACGGCTCGCTTGACTTCAACTAGTTTTCTTCCGCGCGTCTGATTAACCTCACAGAGATATCATAAATATCTTACTAACCTCGTACCTGTAAGTTGTGGATCCTCGTTTTTCCCATTAACTTATGGCCCGCGCGCTTCGCGCTTGGGCCATAAATCAACGGGAAAAAAACTCGGTCCGTAACTTACTGTACGGACCTCGAACTCGGTTAGTAAGAGGTATGCATTACTTTTAGCCTGCAGGAAAGCATAGAGAATGTGTATTCTGGAATTATTCAGGAGAAAAGTAAGCAAGTCACTTTACTTTTATTTAACCACGACTGCTTCATACAAAATTATATAATAACCAAATCAATGCTCGTGCTCTGATTTGTCAATCAGCTATGATTTATTCATTCCGGTAAACTCATGAAAATTTCGCGCGTCTTTTGAATTATGGTATTCTGTGTACCTTTGGCTATATTTTGGTTGATGTTTGCACTTCAGAGACGCTATATTCATGTGCTGTTGTCAATTGGTTTTAAAACATTTGATCTTTCCTTAGTTCCAGTGGTTGGTCAGGGGAAGGATGCCACGTTAAGGAATTCACTAGTTCAGAAACAGTGTGCGTCTGCAATCACTTGACACATTTTGCCGTTCTCATGGACTTCACTGATGACGGCAACAGCACGCCGCTGGTAAGTTTAGTTTGTGCTTCTTACCAGTCGCCCTCAAACCAAATCAAATATTAATTTTCCTATGTACCAAGCTTTCGTGTTTAAACTATGAAAAGCAGTTATTTCTTCTTTTTCAAAAACAATAAAATAAAAATGTATAGATGCATGGTCATTGCAACTACCTTGTGTTTCAAGATGTAGTTTTTCATTTAGAACGACACCGAAATTCTGGGCCGGAAAACCAGACTTAATAGCTAAGGCTATAAATTCGTCTCTTCTTCTGAAGCAAATGTGAATTAGATAAAGCTTCTGCTTTATTTGGAGAGAAGGAAAAAAATAGAGGGGCTTTAGTTCAACCAGACATATAAATGAAAACAACGCAAATATTCAACCTTAGCTGAATCTGAAAATGAGTTCCTAATGATGCGTGTACTGAATTCCAATGGCAGCGAACAGTCTTTGTTAAAGTTTCATTTGGTGGCTAGTCTCAGAGCAACGCCCATTATGTTTTAGGACATAGTTTCTGGTGTAGATTAACCGGAACGTCGTTATTCCTTCTCACTTCCGTGTCTGTTTTGTTCTTTTTATCCTTAAACAGCCTCAAGCTGAGATCGATATATTAAATATCCTTACATACGTGGGTCTGGCGCTGTCTATAATGGGAGAAGTTATCACAGTTACCTGCTACGTGATGCTAACGTAAGTCATGAACAACATAGGGGAGAATATCCTCAAAATTTTCCATGAGGGTATTGTTTGGGGGTGGCAGAGAGGCTCTGAGCTCTATGAATTTTCTAACAGCGCGAGAGGGTCAGGGCAGGAGAACATGCCCCTAATAAATTCACTACGCTATTGTCATGGGAGATCCAAATTCAGTTTTTCCTTATTAGGCATCACGAAATATTTCGTCGTGATGGTACGACATGGTCCCACGTGAGCATTAGTAGGGACGCTTTCCAATACAGTTTCCTATGTTTGCAATTATAATACTAGATATGCCACTAATCAGAACCTATATAGGCCACCCTCTAAATCTAATTATGGCCTTGCAAGATTCAGAGTAGTGGTATCACAAATCTGGTAGGCAATACCCATTGAAGTTTTAGTGTCTGTCCCTTAATACTTTCAAAAAAGAATGCAAACTTTTGCTACTAGACAGTCAGTGAATAAATTTCAATTGTTATCTATTAATTGCTGACGCAGCGAAGGAGCCTGAAGCGACTGAGCGAAGTCAGCAGATATAATTGGCAAGCGAATCAAGCCTCAAACTTTCTACCACAATGCCTTGCGCTGTTCCCACAAATTCAACCACAATGCCTTGCACTCCGTATTTCTTCTGATGTGCTTTCTCCTGGGCTCGAATATTTACACTTCTGTTCGGAATTTTCTCACTACTCCGTCAGCCTCTTGGAATAGCAATTCTGCAGAAGATTGCTTATTTCATGTCCTATCAAAAGTAAATTTAATTCACAAACTGATTTCTTTTATAAGAAAGAAATTAACACAGACAAGTTTTGATTTGCAAAACCGCGTTGAATGTTGTTGGTTTCATCCAGTCTAGAGCCTACTTCACAGCCGAGCAGGAGAAATGAAATATACTATATTACTTATCCTTTCCTTCAATCGTATCAGTTGAATCCTTTATTTATGGAAATTTCTCGTTAATGATACGTTTATTTCGGATTCACCCCGGCGTTTTTTGCAACGCTTATTCGTCATGTTAACTTATGCAAATTTAAGTTGACATGATCTTAGCGCAAACGTGACAAGGCTCAATATGGGTTATTTCCGAATGCTCAATTGCCAGTTTTCCTCCCACATGAATTAAACTATCCTTTTATCAACGTTTAACTTTTATTTATCTTGGATGCAATCTTGGGATCTTAAACGCTTAAAAGTGGGGTTTGTCGAACACTTTTTTTTTGTGTCTTATCTTTGCCGAGATCAATGATTTCTCCTTCTCCCCACTGTGAGAAAAGAATGCCTCGGTTAAGAAAAACTTCTCGGCTCTACTCGGCGTTACTTCCCCGGGTTATTTTAGGTCGAACGAGTTTAAGCGAGCAAATTTCATGATTCTTTTTCATGACTCTTGAAAATCCAGCAGTTACAAAATACTGTAAAATCCACGCTTCCTAATTTCTTTCAAATGTAAACATTCGGTAGGTCGACATTGCATGCCGACGCGTGACGCGTGCCGAAACACAGCACTCTTCCTTGAAGAAAAAAATAACTAAACGTGAGCGGCGCGGCACAGAAACTTTGATAAACACTCCTTTGGTTAAAGAAAGAGTATTTTACCGTTTGAATGAGCGATTTGTATCAAATTCAACTGGATCGCGGAACGCTTCAGACAGTAAATATTTCGCAAACGACTTGCCGACGCGAGCTAAAGATCAAGTAAGTGTTAATAAACGGGCGTTTGTCGGTGAATTTGCGAAGTGATCGAAAAATCGAAATATGATAGCTTTCATTGACGTTTTAACAATATGCAAACTTCGCTTTGAAACCTGGCGCTTTTTCATTCCCAGATTCATTGTCCTTTGTTTGACCAACAATGCTTCATATAGAGAATTTATGGGAATGCATGACAAAGAGACCGGGGGGCGGGGGGGTACTCCCATAAATTTTGGATAGGTGTGTGCCGCGAAGGGTCGTAAGCCCTGACCCTATTTAAGGATGAAGCAAACGAAAATTGATACCCTATTTAAGACCCAAACCTGAAAAATGACACCTTTTGCAAGGGAAAAACAAAAACTAAAAATAGCTTGAATGGGTCAACACAATCTTTATAAAATACCTTTGCTAATACTTTAACTTTAACAGATCATTTGTTTTCCGCTTATGTGGCACCCTTTCTAAGGATCACACCGGGAACACTATGCCAACATGGTCAAAAATGATACGCTATTTAAGGATCGAGAACCTCAAAAACCATGCCCTATTCAGCGGCACGTACCTATTTAGCCCATATATGGAGTGCCCCCCCCCCCCCCCGGGCAAAGAATCATCTACGCGCGTACACTACAAAATACGCTCGTATAATATGCGAAGTTCAGGTACAGTAAAAACCCGCGTGTAAGAACCTCCGTTTTTAGAGTTTGGCAAAACAGGTTCTTATATTTTGGGGTACTTGCTGGCATTTTAGGCTAAGTAGGTTCTTAATTAGGTTCTTAATTTTTACGGAGTAGAAAATAGTATAATATATGGTTGGTTCTTCATTAAAAACTGTTATTTTATAGAATAAATGCTTATAATCAACAACAGTTCACATTGTGCATTTTTAGTTTCACTGTGCAATTTTTTGATCTCTAAAGACAACCTTTTTGGTAAAATATTATAAATAAAATAGTTTAACCCCACATATAAAAACCTGTTGGAATTTTTTTGGCTAAACAGGTTCTTATATTTTGGGGTATTAAAGTAGCAAATTTCTGCCCGGAGATTCTTAATTTTCTAGGTTCTTACACGCGGGTTTTTACTGTATTTCTGAGCTGCACTGTTACAAGACATCGCGACATCACAAAATGAATGGCGGCTTATGCAAGTTTGTTGGATTTCTAACCAAATTTCTTTCTTTTCAGAACACAAACTGGCAACTATCACACCTCCCAGGTACATTTGTCGATTCGTCATACGTTCCTGCCTAAACCTAGAATTAGTTCAGTGCTAAATTATATTGTTGAAAATTAACCTATGTTTTGCTTGTACCGAGTTCTCGGTCCGGCTACTCAAAGCAGGATTAACATTAAACCAAGATTAATGGTTTTTTTTAGAGTCAAGTGAACCCACTTTTGAGCAGTTAGACCCTGCACTGGCAACTTGATCAAAGAAAAATTTGTAGCCCTGGCAACCTCTTCCCCATGCAATTAAAAGTTGCTGGGCAGCAGCGCCCTCGTGATATCTAGAAGGAAACAGATTTCAAACCATTGCGTAACATGCTACAACTGTTGGAAAGGAGGCTGCACAATATATCCCTTTCAAGACCTTTCACCATACTTGCACGTCAGCATTCACTGCTGATAGGCATACTAGTCTATCTTACCTATTTATCTGCCTTAAATAGTGATTACCTATGTATATTCTGTAAATAACCGCCCCTCACTAGTTACTGCACTGTGGTAGTGACCAACTCGATAACTCTGCTCCTTTGGCCACTACGCATTATTCCAAATTAATGCCTAATGTACATGTAAGCTAGCTTCGTTTCTCTTTTTACTGGTTTTCACGTGATATATCATCAAAATTCTAAAACAAAAACTAAGGGCACCACAAGGCTCCTTTTGCGTTGTGCACCCTTGAAACAAATCTCTAAGGGAAATTTCAGCTGATTTTGGGTGCTTTGTTTTACAAGGGCAAGACTTTGAAATTTGATTTAATTCGTAGCGCCCCAAAGTACATAGTTTTCCCACAACTTTTTTCTGAAGTGTAATGTAGAATCAGAAATCATTCTTAATTTTCTTTCCTTTCCTTTTTACTAAACTTTAAATCCTTTGCGTTTGATCCTATTCATACGTGCAAAAATAGTTGATCATGAAAGTTACGAATACCCCTTGTTTATACAAGGAAGACATTTTCCCCTTCCTTCTTCTGATAAAACCGAGTAAATTGTATAATGTCTTAGAAGTTTTACTAAATGTCTCAGAGGCGCTCATATTTGACGCAGGCTACGTTTTTTAACGAAAAACCAACAACCTTTCATCTAAAGATTGAGCTGAACTCCAAAATGCTCAAATAATACACAAATCAGTAAGATAGGTCCGTCATACCCAAAACTCTTTGGAAAACAAGTAAGAACGTGATTTTAGAAACACTTTATTTGGAGAAGAGCTCGCTGTCGACGTGATTTATATTCATGCATTGTATTTTTATCTCCCACCAGAGACAGGTACACACCCTTATCTCAGATCCGTGTCAGTTTGGTTACTTGCCTGTTAGCAGGACAAATCACATTTCTTGCAGGAATTGATGCAACCGAATACAAGGTGAAGAAATTTCTCAATTTTTATTTACTTATCTCCGTTGTTGTTTTAGTTAAAATGTTTCCTCCGGTGAGAATTATGTTATCCATTTGTACCCGTGTTTAACAGCAGAACTTTATTAAGGGGTCTGTCAACCCCTCTTCAGGGTGGACAGTTAGATCCATAGTTGATTAAAGCATGAACATTGGACGAGAGAAAAAAGAGGAGAGGGTGGGATTGAATTAAATGTAGGTAAGACGGATTGTCACAGAGGTTCAGCCTGGGTGAGACCAAGATGGTTCAGCTCCCCCTCCCTGCCGCACTATGTACCATAAAAGCCCTATTAAGCCCCACCCCCTCTCTTTTAAGCCCCCCTCTCTAATAAGCCTCCCGTTTGGGAATTGGTTTTTGTAATAAGCCCCTCCTCTCTAATAAGCCCCCCCCCCCCCCCTCCTCCCCCCTTTCGTTTTGGGACACGAGATTTTGTGATTATTCCCTCTTATTCCCTCTTACGAAATACACTTTATGCGGCCTTGTTGTTTGTTTTTTAAAGAAATATGCAATAAAACACACAATACTGTTTCCCGCTCGGTATTTAAGATTTAAGTATTAACGTTTTACTGCAATTGTTTGAGATTTGTAAAGAAACTATTTAACCCGAATGATCGAAAACAGCTTGTTTCAAAGATTTGAAATAACCCCTCGCCCCCGCTCTCTATTAAGCCCCTCGTTAATTTCCCCGGGGGCTCAACAGAGCCTTTACGCTATTCAGTTAAAAAAAATGGAGCGAAGTCAGAATGTCAGGATTGACGGTTGTCAGGAAGGCGCCGCCTGGGTAAAACGTTGTTGGTTCGGTATTCTAATCCCCCTTGTTCTCTTCAACTTTACGTGACATTAGAACCTTAAGATAGAGATGCATGGCGTGGACAGGGGTCGGGTTTGGCCACTGGACTTTAATTTGACTTGTTTTATTGAATAATTACATACGTTGTACGCATTTTCTTCCAACTTTGTAATATAGTGTTTCATTGAATTGAATTACTTATAACAATCTGTTTCCTTCAGGGCGCCTGTGTAGCAGTAGCAGCTCTAATGCAATACTTCTTCATGGCAGCATTGTTTTGGATGCTTGTGGAGGGAATTTACCTTTACCTTTTTGTTGTTAAAGTTTTCAACGTCGCCGACAAAATGTCTGTGTATCATGGCATGTCGTGGGGTAAGGTTTAATTTGAGAGAATTCAAATAGATAATGATAAAATATTCTGACCAATATTTTAAAAGATGTGTTGTTAGACAATACAATTTCAGAGTTTTCATAGCTTAATCGAATACAAGTAAATTGATGTTGGGTGCCGCGAATCGCTTAAAACATCAGGCATAACTGATATAAACTGGGCGTGGTTCGTTAAATGATTTCACAAGCAGTACTTCATATGCGGGCCGTCACGAAGCTCAAAATCTCACAGAATTGGCTTAGAAAACAATAAGGTATCAAAGGAAACAAAGGACCTTATCCCTGAGACGGTGGCGCTCCATCCGTGATATGCAGGTCCAAAGAAATTTCAGTCTCAAAAGCGATTTCATGTAAACTGATCTTTACAGGGCATTGTAAGCCGGCTAAGCGTTATCTCATTTTTATTTTCTTAGGGGACTCCCGCGGTTTTGGTCGCCATATCACTGAGTATTGCTGCAGGAACAGACGGGTCACGAGTTTTGTCAGCAATACACAGTAAGTTAAAGCTGTCTTAATTGTGCGTTGTCAGTATTTTCTACGATTGTAATGGTTTAAATTGATCACGTGAGGAAATTTCAACCAATAAAAAACCAGCTATCGGGCGCAAAAATAAGAGCACAAAGTGACTTAAATCAAGCCTACCAACAAAATTTTTGTGTCTTCTTGTCATGACTTACGCCGTCCTTTACTCTATGAAGTAAGAGTACAGAGGCAGAGGGAGTAATCAGTTGGAGCCCAGATTGCACACGGGAAATATATACTGAAATGCTACTTATTGCAAAAATGGTGGCCTAAATTTCCCGAGACGACAAGATACTGGATGGATAATAAGACATCGGTAATTGTCAGTCAAGTGCTACACTTAGCATATCCTCGTCAATATATTCTTCTAACAATACAAATGTTTTGGCACTTTGTTTCTTTGAATGCAATCAACACCTTCTGCATTCCAATCCAGATTTTTTAATTCGTATTTTACTGAACTAGTTGCGATGCTAACAATCTATGCCAATCAACTTGCAAACGCAGTACTCTTCATAATGATCAGCGGTATTTAAAACTTTATAAGACATGCGCACTGTATTACTTATGAAAGCCATATTGAATTTAAATCGGCTTGGATCTTGTTTCTAGTCTTCCAGTTAGGTTACTACACTTACGACGGCTATTCTAACGCAATTTATCTGCTGAAAAAATGAAACTAACGAATGATGTTGTATTTTTGGCTTTGGGTTTTTTGTTGCTTTTGTTTGTTTGTTGTTGTTCTTTTGTTTTAATCACTTTCTTTTGTTTGTTCGTTCGTCTGTTTTCTTTGGAGGGAGCAGGAAACATTCCGTGATAAGTTTTTATTTTCTTATCATTTCAACTCTAAGCTGCTGGCTGTCGACCTCTAACCGTCTCATCTGGATTTTTGTGTCATTTGTCCTAGCGACTGAGCTTGTAAGTAACAAGTAACAAGTAGCCGAACCACATTCTAAAGGACAACCTTTTTATTTCAATAATTGCCATGGAAGTTTAGCTACGAAAATTACACCCTATTATTCCCATTGGCTTCGCCGAAAAAACGATCTTTGACATAAATTTTCCTTATTGACTCAATATAATTATTAAACCTCTCTCGATTTTCTGCATCAAAAGTTGTGTAATTTTCGAGGTTCACCTCATTTGACATCAAATAACGTTAACCATCTCTTTTACTCCCACTCTCAAGCTGAAATAACTGCTGCGAAGTTTGAAGTAGTCCTTCTATGTTATTCACCTTGTACCTTCCCCCAAACCCATACCGAGAACTGAACTGAGTATCTAAACGACTATAATTTCAGACCCGGAAAAACGGATTCTTGCATGTAAAGTTCAAATACGGTCTGCGTCGAAAAATTGTTCTCAATTATATTTGTGCGTTTGTGGTGAACTCCACGGAAAATAGAACTGATTCATAGTAAATGTTTCTCTTCACCAGTCATTCTCAAGCTTGAAACTCGGAAAAAATTCAGGGCCCGCTTGTTCGGAAGCCGATTAACCCTAATCAAGATTTAAAAATTAACCAAGGACTTAATTCTCTGTCCATAACGTTCTCGGTATTCTGCAAAATTTATATTAGAGGGCGCCAATCCTGAAAACAAGCAACAAGAAAAAAGAGCTTTCATCCAAAAGTTAAAAACTGCAACCAAATTTTGCGCTAATCCTTGATTAAGTTAATTCGGCTTACGAACAGCCGGACCCAGATTTCGTTTATAAAAAAGTATATCGTAAACGAAAAGATCTAGATAGCAAGAAAAGCAATTTCCATTTTTTTAAATTTTGGACAAGATGTTCATGGACACACTCAAAGGTTGAAATAAAACCACAATACTGATAGCGAAAGATTGTTTCCTAAATTGGCTTTTTTTTTTACGAAGGTGAACGTGTTGATTCTCGGGCGAGTTATTAAGGAAATGGTGTCAATGGAACAAACAAAGGACAAGCAAACAGAACAGATCAGGTGAGACTTGGTACCTTAAGAACATGGCAAAACATGGAAATGTTTTAGCAAAAGCCGTTGTCAGCTGCTTTGCGTTCAGCTTCCCTTATCGTTAATTTTCTTCGCTGGCTGAATATTTGCAATATTTGTTTTTAGTTTAAAAGAACTCATTCATAAACTACTTCATAAGCTCCTTCATAAACTACAACATTATTATTTAGAAGTTTGTCAGCACTGGCAGTTAACGAAATGCCTAATGAGATGGAAAGAGGAAATAAAGTTGAAAGGTGCCTTGTTTATTGCAGGCTTGGAATCAGAGCATGCGTGGTGTTAGTTCCTCTGCTGGGAATCACGTGGCTGTTTGGTCTTCTGACACCATTGCACAGGGCGTTTGTCTACTTATTTGTTATCGTGAATTCTTTTCAGGTATAATGTACATAAAAGAATGTTGTCTTAGTACCAGGAATCCCTAAGGTCCGGTTCAGACGCCGTACTTCAGCCGAGCCGCATCGAATTTAACGATAAGCCGACCCGAAATTAATTAATCCTGGCTGAATTGATTCAGACACCGAACTTTATTCGGCCGAAACTCGAAGTACACATGTTACCTTCGTTGAGTTTGGCCCGCCAAGCCGCCATTTTTTTTTTCTTATGCAACACTCCTTTGCGCATTCTGTCATGTAAAAACAACATAAAAATACATTAAAATAATTTATGCATTTCGGCTCATGTGAAGTACGGCGTCTGCATCAAAGCCCTTCTACAGCCGTTCTTCCCGCTGAGTCAGGCGCGGGGATTAATAGCTCAGCCGATCTAAATTAAATCAGCCGTTCCGAATTGATTCAGACGCCGTACTTCACATGAACTTAATTCGTTGAATTCGATTCGGCTCGGCTAAAGTACGGCGTCTGAACCGTGCCTAAGACACTTTTTGTTTTTACCGTTACAGCCAATCTTTATTTTCGTTTTGGAAAACTTTGTATTTGTGCGTACATCCTTGATAGTGGTAACATAAACCCTTTCGTGTATATGCGCTTTGCTCGTTGGTTCAGAACTCCTTTGCAATAGCTATATAACTACTAAACCACCTAGTATCCGTCTATCTACAGTGCTTACCTACCTACCTACATACCCTCAGTAACTACTAACATATTGTCTTATCCGACAAACTACCCACCCAGTACCCTTTTGCTTCTCTGAACCAACCACCCAATGACCTCCCCTCCCCTTGCCTAACTACTGCTACCTGGTGACCTACCAGCCTGTGTTAACACTTTAATATGAAGTTTTGTCCTTTATTCAACAGGGTTTCATTATTTTTGTTTTTCACTGCGCAAGAAACACTGAGGTAATTAATCTAGTTCTTACATAGCAACACTAACCTTATTAGAGAAAACAAATGCGCACAAATGCCTTATGAAGCATAACACAGCTACCCATAATGAAAAAATGTTCCTAAAAAGTAACAAATAACACGAATGAGTTGTTGTAACTGATCAGGTGCAAAAACAACGCTGGTCAATCTGAGAGGGGTGGGAAGGGGGATAAATTATTTATAGTTTGTTTATCAAGTTTTTGATGGGTCAGACGCTGTTTTTTTGCAGTTTCATAACTTATTTTTTCTACAGGCAGTTTTGAAGACTGTTGGCAGGAATGTGTGACAGGTTTTGATTGCATTGACAGAAACAAGTTTCAAAAGTGTCAGCATTGTTTGACGAATGTTGGTAAGGGCGTGTCAAGGGACCCCACTGGGCAGAATAGGGTTGCCTCTAGATCCAATGATTCTGAATTAATGAGGTTGGGCATAATATACTATGTAGTTTGTGAATGTTATCTTGTGCAGATCCGGGCGCGCCTCAAGAGAAGACTCCCAGCTCGCATGTCCAACTCCGAGAAGGCAACCGAAGTCAAGAAATCTTCACTGGCTAACCAAAGCGCTGTCGAGGAACAGCTAACGCTAAGGGATACTTACGAATTACGCGAGTAGTTTCTATCTGGCGGAGTGACGCATTGGCCGCAGCCGAGACAATTTCTTTCCTTCTTGTTTTTCAAAATGTTGACATTATCCGTAATTAAAGGAAATCCTACGAAGAAATGTTTTTAAGTGAGAATAAGTAAGTCTTTACTTTTACTTAATTATGGAACTACCTTGTAAGTAATTTAATACGTACATACACATAAAAATATTGAGTTGGTAATTTAATAAGTGGCGGTTAAGTAACGTTTCATTTTTAGGTAATTATGGAATTTATATCTTGTAAGTAATTTAATAAGAACACGCACAGAAATTTCATGTGAGTAATTTAACAAGGATGCTCATCAAAATAAAAGAAAATGTAATATAGTAATAGCTTGTGGAGAAAACATTAAATAAAAAAAAGGATACGAATATGATCTATTGTGCAAACATGGTTCATAGGGGGAGTAACCAGCCCTTACTCAATAAATTGATTACATTTATAGACGATATCGATTAATAGGGAACAATAAACCCGTAAACGAGTACGGAGCTTTAGTAGCGCAGAGGACGGCAACGGTAACAAGAAGACACAAGCAAAAACAATCACTATGCATGTGTACTTTTTGGCACATTTCTTTGCCGCCCTCTATAAGCAACAATGTGAAATGACCAAAGTTTTGGTTTTGTCGAGAACGTCAGCTAACGACGGCACTTTTTTTTTTAGTCCAGCAGTGTTATCCACTAGTAAACAAATTGGAAAAATCGCGAAAGAGTAACGAAACGAGAAGTTGTATTTTGAAACGACGTTTTCGTTGCGATCGCCGTTATCGTTTCCAAAGCTCCGTACTAGTATTTTAACCGCGGTTGATGATCCTGAAGTCTATCTCAGCTTTGATGTTTACTCGTTGCTGCAATACAGATTTTAAGACTATGTATAATTGACGCTAATCTCCGCACTCGCCCCCCCTCCTAAAAAAATCCCCGTCCTCCTCCTCGCTCTTTTGTTTTTTATATCCATACCGCTGTTAATTATTAACATTTACAGAACAGATCTTGTTGGCAGAGACAACATCCTGATATATAAATACCGAAAAAATCGATTACAATATTTTTTCCTTTCCTGGCACTGTGAAATTTTACAAATCGATATCTTTGCCTCACATGCACATTGAAGTTTCCAAATATAGCTTGTCCTCTGCGCCATAATCAAAGCGACGCACACACATTTTCTCCGTGTGCCTTTACGCTGCGGTGCACGTATGTAACACAAAGGGCTAGATGTACTAGATGAGGGAGCATTGTTAGGATGGGTAACGTACTTATTGGAAGGGAGTCACGCATTATTATTAACTTCTCACATATTTTACGCATTGTAGAGGAGCATCGTGTTTCGTTCGCCTTCCCGACTTTCCGCCGATGGGGCTGAGTATGCAACGTGTTTCTCGTCTTAGCAATTAAACTTATCAGCTTGAATTAAAATGAAATATTTGCCTGCAAATAGGATTTTTATGTTTCCCCTTGGTATTTAAGTTTTTTTAGTTTTGCGTTATGGAGATTGCGTGACAAGATCCGGGTGAATGCTAAGGGGTCATGGGTGGTACAATGAAATGATGCCCCCTATGAGAGTTAGTTACACTTTGTCACATCATACACAATCGAAGCATTCATTTCTGCTACTCAAAGTAGTAAGAAGTAAATTTTCATCCCTCCCCACCCTCCCTCATTGCTTTTTGACATTCACTCTGGGCATTTTTGGGCCCTCACCTTTACTGGGCCCATTAAATAGTCCTTCAGCAAAAAATAAGTTAAGCTGTCAATTGAATTTGTTATTAAAACGGCTATGGGCCTATGTCCATAGCCATTTCACTCCAACCTTGGATTGTCTGATCTAGTGTCTCGGAGCCCAGTAAACAACCTTCAGGAAATGCAGCAGTGGTTTTGGGGAGAATTGCGGTCATTAGGGAGGGGAAATGAGTCACATGATCCGATCATCATGTGTAAGAAACAATGACGTATCTCGGGACGATAATTAAAGTGAGTTTAAAATAACGTAATAGAAAAATCCTTGGAGAGGGGTTTCAGCCATCACCTAAGTGATCACTGTGGGGAAGGGTGTGAGTTTAATCCTTCCCTGCTGCAATATTTCGAGTAGTGGCATTGGCTTACATAATCTGCCTATGAACAATAAACTAGTTTTTTCTCTCTAACTGCGGCCCTTTCGAAAGCTGACAGCTGACAGTTAAATACGTAATTAGCAGGTGTGGACTGCAATTTTTGTTGTTGTTTATTAATGCTTCTTTTTATTTCCTTTTCCTTAAATTCTGAGATAGTTAATTATCTCCTATCACTAATGACGTTTGATGTATGTTTATCTGTTAGGGTGTTTTCCTTTATTGGATCGCGACTTAAGACTAGTGAAGTATACCGGAGTGTGACTACTCCTTGCTGCTGTTCCATAGTTGTAACAATTTTGCAATTACCATCCCTAATGAAATAAGTGGGTTTGCATATCTCTACTTGAGAATTCAACCTATAGTTTACATAGAACCTCTACTGAAATAAGAGCATTTCCCCTCTAAACTTAAGTTTTTCGAAGCCGAATACACATATATAGAACATAACACTCAGGTAAACACAGCCATAAAGAAGACTACTAGTACTATTGCAGTTCGATGATGTCCTGTGGATGGGACTCATGAAGGGCGTGCTGAGCTGCCTGTGAATGTTTCCTCACAATGTCGTTTGTTTGGCTGACGCTGTGCGCAAGTGGCTCTGCTAGGCCGATCCTTCTTTTGAATCGCGCCCTGATCTGTGGTAGAAAAAATGTTTTGGGTGTGAGAGGACTTCGGTGAGCATGCATCTCATAAATCAAATACCTCCGTGAAAGAAGCCTGGGCTTTTAACGAAAGTTTCTTTTGTCTGTTGTACTCCAAGATAACCTGCACGCTCAAGCTAACCATTACAAAATTACCTAATTAAAGTTTACTGATTAAAGTAATCAAGTAATTAATTAGCAAATTAGTTTTTGGCTGGTTTTATTTGTAAATGCATTGATACAATAATAAAGAATAAAAATTAAAGTACATCGAATAATTATAAGGTCACAAAAAGCAAAGGTGATGCGTATGGTATTCAGCTATGGTTGCAATCATATGTAAGTTATATATTTTAGCCACTCATTTCTTACCTCACTATTTGTGACACAGTGAAGAAAGAAAATGAAGAAACCCTGTTGGTTTAAACATGCGAAAAGTATTTTAGTAGTGCTATTATATAAAGAGTGTGTTGAGAACATTAAAATTGAAAAGGCAGTCTCGCCTTTTACGTAAATGTTAGGTTGGGTCAGTTAGCTAGTTGCTATGTGAAATCTTATTCGACAATTGTCCTTGTCTACCGTAACTGTCCATTTGTGTGGATGTTTTTTCCTTCCTGCTCCCCTTAGTTAAATATTGGATGTTCAGAGGATAAAAAAGCAGGAAAGTTCATCGGTTCCATTAACATTGACCCAACACTGGAAAGGGGGGAGGGGAAAAAGCATTAATAAGAGATGTCAAGAGAATGTCGAAAATTGTAGTTAAGTAAGTGGATAGGTAGTAGTAAGTAGTAAGTAGTAGTAGTAGTAGTAGTAGTAGTAGTAAGTAGTAGTTTTTTTATTAAAAACATCATACATTACAGTCGTAGGACTGAATTACGTACAATATAAAAAAATTACAATAAAGCATTGGTTAATTACAATTGTGTTTAAAAGTTATTTACATCGCGTGGCTAATAATAAAAGAGTTCATGAAACGATCGGTGCGACAAACTGGACTATTAAAACGCCTGTTATTTCTCAGACGCCGAGCGTGGGAACTGACCATAGGAGGTAGCAAATTAGCCAGCTTATGGTGTTCATTATTTACAAGATCATTAAATAATTTAATAGATAATGATTCACGTCTTTCTGAGAGTGTAGAAATTCGGGCCTTATCCATCGCCTCACAGTACGATAAACTAGGAAAGATTATTCGCATGGCGCGCCTCTGAATACGTTCGATGTCATCAGGCAAATATTTCGGGAGACTACCGTGATGGAATAGTTGACATGAGAAATATTGTCTTACAGAAGGGGACGGGTAGGCAAGAAGGACCGCGGTAGGGTGCATTGCTGGATGAAAGAACCAACAAATGAATGTATGGATGGGTGGATGGATGGATTTACACGGACGGTAGCAAAGTAGTCTCTTAGACCATGACTCTAGCCGATTTTTGTCAGAAGTAAGCTTGGAACATTGTTGCCTCACCACCCCATTTTTTTCAGTAACCGATATGAATCCATTTTGAACTAGACCGTTGACGTTGGTTAGGACTTGTTTATGCAAGACTATTTATACGAGACTTCATTTTTTGTAAGAGGTGAAAATGTTGTGCTGGCTGCGTTTGCATCAGCTTTCTCACGCAATTTTAACCATATCCATACACCATAAAAGCATAAAGTAGCGAATTAATGTTAATATTGAATTTACTGTTATTTAATGTTAATATACACCGAATGCAAATATTGCCCGTCATTAGGTTGGCGCCCGGGACGAGTCGCATAAAAGCGAGTCTAGTAAGGCTTCGATGTTTTGTTTGACATCCCCAGAAACTCTTGCTTCGTCGTAGATTTGGTTCGTTTTCTTTCGCCCTCCCTACGTGTTTTTGTGTTCCTGAATGCCACCAGAAGGGAGTGAAATCCTCCACCGCAGAGAAAGTGTTTTTCTTTACCTTGGGAAGGTACTGGCCATGCATATCTTGTTGGAACACCACCAGGCACCACATAAGCTCGTCATTTAACTGATTCAGTTTCTAAGATCTTCTATCCTGAAATGATGATGTAGCGGACAAACTTTAGTTCTCGCGCGATCGGGAACTCCTTTTCTTCGTCTCAACGAATTGCATTAATCCACTATTTTCCCTTAGAGTGAACGGTGGAAGATTTTTAACCCTTACTCGAGGCATTCAGAAACAAAGGAACTCGTAGGCAAGTGGAAAAAAAAAAAAAAAAAAAAAAAAAAAAAAAACAGGCCGGGTCTACAACGAGCCAAGACTTTTCTGCAAAACAAAACATCAAGGCTTGCCTAGCCTCGATTTCATGTAGCTCGTCCCGGGCGCCGACCGAGTGGTCCGCCATATTTTCCATTCGGCGTATTGACCTTCACTCTTTTAGTTTTTAGCTGTTTTCTTTGGAAAGGTAATGTTGGTAGTTTAGCATGTATTTTTGCTGAAACAAATAAAGACATGTACATTTACACCATATCTTGTTTAAATATTGCTGGTAAATGTTTTCTTTCCAGTAAGAGAGACATGTATTTGCTAAGTTGTTAACAACAATTTAGGTACCTGATTTACCTGAGAGGAGTTAAGGAATCACAAAAATGTAAAGAAACACTTTGTGTGCTGGTGTCAGAAGGCCAAACAAACCACGTGATCCCAAATAGGGGAATCATCACTGCGCATGCTTGATGCCAACCTGCAATAAAATAAGCATAGGGGAACATATCAGTACCAAAGAAGTAGAAATTAACATTTCATTTTTGTAAGTCAATCATTTACAGGAAAACAATGCAAAATCTTAATTACATACCTACATACAAACTTAGTTATCCTCTCCAGTCAGGGCTTTTCAGCGAGGGACTTTTTCCCAGACTGCTTGCAGTGCAGTTCACAATTAATGAAGTAACTAAGGTGAGTTATGAGAGTGCCCCCTTACTGTGCATATCAGATTAGGACAGACACTAAAGGTGGTCACTGCCAGAGATTTGTTACGTCCCTAGTGGTACTACTCTACGTCGTCAGACTCAGATTACGTGAAAGGAAGAAAAATATCCTCATCTCGTCACTAGTCTCTGTACGGCTGTGTGGAGAGTCATCTCGTTTAACACAGTCGAAACATTTACTCCTCCTTAGAGAAGTTTAAAGTTGAGTATCGAAAATAATCGTCCCTTTTGTTTGATGTTGCTTCACTTCGCTCTGTGATTTGTTGGCAAAACCCGCGCCACTGCAATAGCCATTGAGATACAAACAAAAACCAGGTGAATTTGCTCACGTGCAATTTCCCACACTCGTCGCCGACTGCAATGCATTTGCCCTTCTCCATTGCTCCGTTTAGGTTTCTTTGTGAGCTCCAGAGTAATTACTCAGTTTTGGTTGTACTGATGTTT